>CM046672.1:57310854-57768993 GCA_025594165.1 Tamias sibiricus | reverse complement strand
CTATTGGCACTGTCCCCCTTTCACCCTCCCTACACTCCTGCGAGGGTGTGAACGTTCCTTGGCAGGTAGCACAGTGGCAGCTGATGGACAGGGGCTTTTGAGAGGACAGCTGTGGGAAACAGTCATCCAGACACAACCCCAGACAAACGCCACATGCCACAGGCGTACCCTGGGGTCACAGGTGGGGGTGTATTTCTCTTCCCACTGACCTCCTCCTTCTGGGGTGTGAGTGGGAGGCATGGGCTGCTCTGGCCCAGAGAATGTGGAGGTGTGAGAGGTCCTGAGACTGAGGAGGTCAGGCAGCCTCCACCCTGCCCCATGGATCCCTGGGCACCTAAGGCCTCCTGTCCCTCTGCTGGAGAGAGGTCCACGTGGGGTGAAGGAGCCCTATTTAGGAAGGGCTGTTGGAAGCTAGCTGGAAGCCATGGGTTCCCCCTGATATGTATGTGACGCACCTGTAGGCCACACTGCAAACCTGAAGGTATATAAAACCGGGTGACAGCGGTCCGAGTTAGGAGGAACGAATTCATACGAGTTACGTTCGGCTGTCAACTCGGTCGGGTCCAGAACTCAAGAGCTGGCCAAGTACGTAGGCAGAGCGGTTACAGATGAGAAAACCAGATAGAAGAATAGTGATGACTGGTCAGGAGTAAGGCGCGGACTCCTGAGGAAGACAGAAGACAGGCGAAAAAAGTATAGCCACAGGACTCACCGTTGAGACCAGCAATTAGAGTAGTAGTAACAAGAGAGAATAGCCTCTGACTCAGTTGAAGCCAGTTAAGAATCAAGCCGAAGCAGAGTAGCGGCCAAAAGCCGAAGCAGAGTAGCCAGCGAAATGCCGAAGCGAAGCCGGCCAAAAAGCCGACTTAGTTGTGGCCAGTTAAGAATTAAAAGCTGAAGCAGAGTAGCCGGCGAAAAGCCGAGCGGCAAAAAGCCATAAAAATGAAGAAAAGCCAGACTCAGTTGAGACCAGCAAAAACAGAGATAGAAAACAACAGAAGAGCATAGCCTCATGACTTAGTTGAGGCCAGTTAAGAATTAAGCTTGAAGGAGCCCTAATTAGGAAGGGCTGTTGTAGCTAGCTGGAAGCCATGGGTTCCACCTGATATGTATGTGACGCACCTGTAGGCACCTGCAAACCTGAAGGTATATAACCGGGTGAAAGCGGTCCGAGTTAGGAGAACGAATTCATTCGGTCCGTCGGGCAGTCACTCGGTCGGTCAGAATCAGAGCGGCCAGAACGTAGGCAGAGCGGTTACAGAAGAGAAACCAGATAGAAGAAGTAATGACTGGTCAGAGTTAGGCCGAGACTCCTGAGGAAGACAGAAGACAGAAAAAGTATAGCCTCAGACTCAGTTGAGACCAGCAAAAAGAGTAGTAAACAAGAGAGCATAGCCTCTGACTCAGTTGAAGCCAGTTAAGAATCAAGCCGAAGCAGAGTAGCCGGCCAAAAGCCGAAGCAGAGTAGCCAGCGAAAAGCCGAAGCGAGCCGGCCAAAAGCCGACTTAGTTGAGGCCAGTTAAGAATTAAGCTGAAGCAGAGTAGCCGGCGAAAAGCCGAGCCGGCCAAAAGCCATAAAAAATGAAGAAGCCAGACTCAGTTGAGACCAGCAAAAAGAGTAGAAACAAGAGAGCATAGCCTCTGACTTAGTTGAGGCCAGTTAAGAATTAAGCTGAAGCAGAGTAGCCGGCGAAAAGCCATAAAAAATATAGAGAAAAAGCCTTGAGCTTTAGTATAAAGAAAAAAGCCATGAGCTTAAAAGAAAATAGAGAATTAAATAGCATGGTAAAAACCATGCAGAAAAAAAGCCATTGAGCTTTGGCAAGAAAGCCATAAAGAAAAATAAAGAAGAGAAAAAAAAAAAAAAAAGTCAAAGCCGCTTATGCAATTGTGCTTAACTAAGTGCGTTAGTTGCTCCTCAGCAGTAGGCTTCCTTAAAGCCACAGCACCTTCTCAAAGGGCTCAAATATCCACCCTTTCAAAAATAAAAGGTGAAAAGCTAGGTAGGGACAAAAAAATAAAAGAAAATAGAGAAAATAAAATAGAGAAAATAGAATTAAAGCACCTTTTTAAACTAAAGGGAAGGAATATGAAGGAGCCCTAATTAGGAAGGGCTGTTGTAGCTAGCTGGAAGCCATGGGTTCCACCTGATATGTATGTGACGCACCTGTAGGCACCCGCAAACCTGAAGGTATATAACCGGGTGAAAGCGGTCCGAGTTAGGAGAACGGAGAATTCAGACAGTCGGGCAGTCACTCGGTCGGTCAGAAGAATCAGAGCGGCCAGAACGTAGGCAGAGCGGTTACAGAAACCAGATAGAAGACAGAAGAGAAATGACTGGTCAGAGTTAGGCCAAGGCTCCTGAAGAAGACAGAAGAAAGAAGACAGAAGACAGAAGAGAGAAGAAAGAAGCTCTAATCTTTCTCTAAGCTAAGCTCTATCTTTATCTTTCTTTCTAAGACTCTAAGCTAAGAAGACAAGAAGAAATCTTTCTCTAAGATCTTTCTTTCTAAGACTCTACTCTAAGCTAAGCTCTAGCTCTATCTTTCTTTAAGCTATCTTTCTTTCTAAGCTAAGAAGACTCTAAGCTAAGCTCTCTAAGCTAAGAAGACTCTAAGCTAAACTCTATCTTTCTTTCTAGTCTTTAAGAAAAATCTTTCTTTCCCTCTCTAAGCTCTAAGAAAGTAGAAAGTAGTAAAAGCTTAACTCTGCCTCCGAGAATTTTCCTCCCGTGGCGGCGCCGTGGCTGGCCGTGACAGGCAGCTTACAGTGGGGGAGCATGGAGGTGTCAGACATCCCACCTGGCAAAGGCCACCATCTCAGGGCAGCTGCCTGAAAGAGCCCAGAGCCAACCAGCAGTGACAGTGCCCAGCTGGGGTCCCGCCCACTCACAGCAGGTGGACACACAATCCAGTGAACCCTGGGGGCTGAGGGGCATCAATCAGATGCCTGGAACAGCAGCCACAGGGTCCCAGCTGATGGGGAGAAGGCAGACTGGAGCTCGCCTAGTGTTCCTGCACTCTGAACTGAGAGGACTGCTCCTCACTGGCCACCTGAAGCCCTGTGCAATGCCTTCTGGTGGTTTCACACTCCACCATCGTGTCCAGGCTGGAACTGTGTTCCAAGAATCCCTGCCCCACGTCCTTCCGGGCTAATCAACCACAGGACAAGGAGGAAGGAGAAGCAGTCACAGGGCTGTATGTAAGGCCTGGCTATCACAGGGACGGATCACACGTCGTCACCATCTGTTGGGTCACTTTACTGTTGTGACACAATAGCTGCTGAACTGCCTGGGAGAAAGGAGGGCACTGGTGACAGCCCATGGGATCAGGGACCATGAGTGCTGGTGCAAGGATTGGTGGCCCAGGTGGACACAAGTGGCCGAGACTGAAATGTACAGCAACATGCAAACGACCAAGGAAATGTCATCCCTAATATTTCTCTTTTACCAAGATATTGTCCTAGGATCTCTGACCTGACCACTAGGGTCCTATTTTCAGGGGCCCCCATCCTCCCAGGACAAAGGGCAGGATGTGGCCCATCCCAGCACTCAGAATGCACAGTGCCTAGGTGTGGGAGGGGAGAGACAGACAAAAACTACAGTCAGTCTGTTTTCTGATGTTATAATGAAATAGCTGAGTTTGACCATTTATAAAGAGCAGAAGTTTTTCACCTCATGGCCTGGAGGCTCAGAAATTGAAGAGCGTGGAGCCAGCATCTTCTCCCCCGGTGGGGGCCTTCCTGCTGCATCATAACATGGCAGAGGGTACACAGGGTGGGGTGGGACAAGCTTGCCAGCTCAGGTCTCTTCCTCTTCTTACAAAGCCACGAATGCCACCATGGGTCCCCACCCTCATGAACTCATCCAATTCTAATCAACTCCCAAAGGTCCCTCCTCCTATGACTTTGAGGATCACATTTCCACACATGGACTTTGGGGGACACATTCCAACCACAGCAGATGCCATAGGTATACAAAGCAAGTAGGAGCTGGGCTGAGTGTCATCAGGTATTATCATGGATGGGGATTCCTGTCCCCAAAAACCACATGACCCTCATCTACATTTGTAACTGAGAACATGGGCTTGGCTTGGCCCACTGTAAGTGATACACATGCAGACCTTTAAAACCACAGACTTATGGGGGAGATAACAAATCTAAAATGCAATAGAGCCTCAGTTTGAGTTAAAAAACAGTTCAGTGTGAACAAGGTAACATTAAAGTGGCAGGAGGACACTGCCCTGCAGCCCCCGCCCACCCACAAAGCTTCAACCTGTGATACCTGAGAGGATTTCAGCAGAGCTCCTGAGTTAATCACGGGCTGATCAGGAAGTTCTGTGGACAGCAACCTGACTACACGGGAACAAGGACTTCCCATCTCTGACCTCATCCTTCTCCCACGTGAGCTTGGGCTCCTGGCTCTGCCATGGGCTGGCACAGACCCCACCCATTCCTTCTTACTTGTAATGTTTTACTGGAAGGCAGTGATGCCCAGGGAGGGCAGGTCTGGAGCGGAGATGTAAGTTCCTGCTTCTGTGTGTGTGGGGGGGGGTTGCTGCCATGGATGCTGGCCCTCCTTCCTCCTACAGCCGTAAAGTCATCATAGAAGGTGGAATCTGGGCTCCCTCTTCTGTCTATATCTGTTCCCCAGGAACCACGCATTAAGTGTCTGAAACCGTGAACTCTCTTGGGATCCTCATTGCTCTCAGGGTGCTGGGAGCCTGGACCCCCACTCCTAGGAGACATCGAGCTGGATAGTTACCCACAATCACACAGCTCCAGAACACAGTGTCATGGTGGTTGATGCCACTTTCCCAAATGGAGTAAGAACCTAGAAATGTCTGCTAGCGTCCTTCACTTTCTGTGATATAATGAACTCTTCTCCTTCCAACCATACCCTGAACCAGTTTGTCTGGGATGCACGCTAAGGTGGCTCAGCACACAGGGAACTGTTCTAAGAGTGGACCTGGTGAGCCCTGGGCAACGGGTGGTGCTGTCCGTGGTGCTGAGCAGCGTTGGTAGGAGCCTGAGCTTAAAAATCACCCAGCTCTGCAGAGGAGGCTGAGCCCACAGGCAGGGCCCCAAGCCTCAGACCAGGAGAGTGGGGGTGGAAAAGTCTGGCCTGTCTGACAAAAAAGGATTTGGGAACAAGCAGACCTCATCCATGGGCTGGGCTTCTGTAAAGCTGCTGTCTCCTTCCTAGTCCTCCTTGGACTCTCCTGTTGTCCCTGCTTGCTTTAAAGCAAAGTACTGCCAGGTGACACACACCTGTAATCCCAGCAGCTAGGGAGGCTGAGAAAGGAGGATCATGATTTTAAATCCAGAATTAGTAACGGTGAGGCACTAAGCAACTCAGTGAAACCCCATCCCTAAATAAAATACAAAATAGGGCTGAGCTTGTGGCTCAGTGGTTGAGTGCCTCTGATTTCAGTCCCCAGTACAAAAAAAAAAAAAAAAAAAAAAAAACTATAGGAAACACCATTGTGCCTAAGATTGAAAATCCCAATGGGAACCCAAAGACAGGATTCCAGGAAATGGGCCACATGTAGGGAGGTTGAGAACTGGAGTGACAAGGACTCACTGGGGAGGGGTCATGTATTTCGAAGAATTTATCATATAATAGCAAGAAGTATGGGTTACTCTTATTTAGTATTATACTTCAGCAGAGTTCTTTAAAATGTGCTTTCTCATAAGACCTTGCTGGTACAATTTATACTAATCCAATAGGCTTCAGTGGATCTTGGAGAGGCCAGACCGCGTCCCCTATTTCTGGAGTGCTGGCTGTGCACCTGCTCTGTGCCAGCACATCCTACACGCACAGTCCACGACGTCACCAGAGCCAGGTCCTGCTCCCCAGAGCCAACAGCAGCTGGTCGTCTCAGCACACTAACTTCTTCACAGTCTGGTCATTTGTTCTCTCTTTCATTTCGATCCTATTGGAGATATGGTCTTGTGTCCTTCTATTTTCCTTTTCTTGGTAAATATCTAGTCTTCCAAATATCATTCTAGCTTTTCGCAGAAGGCTTGCTATGCATGACTAACCTCTCAAGTGAGGCTGGGAATTAATTTTGTTTCCACTCACTGTGTTGTAGAGTGCTATAACCTCATGACTCTTGCTTGTTGTTTTTCCAGTTCTTTCTCATTTGGCAATTGGAAGACTTTCTAGAACAAATATCCGCATACCTCAAACCTCCAATTACAACTTTTCAGTAGTCCACCCCATCATGTTCTCTTCAACAGCATCAATCAGCCAATTTCCCACCTGAACAAAGATGACACCAGAACTCCACCTTCCTGGAGTCCATGTTCCCTGAGGCTCATGGAAGAGTTGGGGGAAGTAGCCAAAGTTTGGTGTCTTAATGTTAAAGGTTAGTGCAATGGATTTATGCCCCGAAGAAGACTGACTTGACTCCAGTGTTGCTTCCTTCTAGTCATGTTCTTTCTTAACTTCCTCAAAGCATGAAGAGAGAAAGGAGAACCGTGAGTGCTGAGTATCAGATTTCTCCACTCACTGTGGTCTCATCTGATTGTGAAACAGCTAAAGGCTCCAGATTTCCGTGCTAACGTGTTGATCAACTTAGACAGTCTGAGTCTATCCTGAGAAAAGAAGTCTTCTGAGCTCTCCCGCATTTTAAAGCGTGGTCCTCCACGGGTCTCTGTGTTCTTGCTCATCTTGCCAGCACACCCGAAACACGAGGCACTGACTTCTCTCCCCAGGTTCTCAGCATGTGTTTGCAGGGAGCACCCCCAAGGGATGAGACAGTCTCCCCTCCAGACAAAGAGCAGGCTCATGCTTCTTCACATATAACAACTAGATTCTCCAGCTAGTCCATTTTACTTCCTGGGGGACTTATCAATCTGAGTCAGAAGTTTCTCTGAGCTTTGTTCTACCAATGAAACTTACTGAGTTGCTCTGAGAGCCAAAACGTACCTGATCCCTGTTACAGGCTCACCATCTGGCAGGACAGGGGGCACTAAAACTGCCATTAAAGACAAGAAGGCAGTTGGGGAAATGCTGGGGTCAGAAAAGACCTGAGATGGGAGCTTGTGTATACAGCACCATTTTTCTAAATTTCAAAAATACTTATTGGAGCCAGGTGCAGTGAAGCACACCTGTGATCCCAGTGGCTCAGGAGGCTCGTGAGTTCAAAGCCAGCCTCAGGAAAAGTGAGGCACTAGACATCTCAGTAAGGCCCTGTATCTAATAAAATACAAAATAGGGCTGCAGATGTGACTCATTGGACAAATGCCCCTGAGTTTAATCCCTGGCACCCCAAAAAAATACTTATTGGGAGCTTATTATGTATCAAGTAGTATTCTTACCAAGGAAAATAGATAAAAACACCTTAAGCCAGCATCATAGATTGGGCAAAGACTTGCCCTGGAAATGGACAGTGAGGATTGGACGCCTGGGGTGGGCACAGGCAGATAAAGAAGGGCTGTTAAGTGCTTCTCCCCTCTCCAGGACCAGGCTACACGTGACAAGTGTTCAGAACTGGATGATGCAAGGTAGACAATTTTCTAATGATTCCAGAGGTATCAAGGGACCGTGGCACTGAAGAAAGAGGTGGGAAATAGGCTGAGCAGGGCTCAAGTGGCAGGCTAAAGAGTCGCATAGGTTTAGAGCAAGGGAGACGGGGCAGTTCTTAGTCCAAGAAAGTATCCCTCTGGAATGATGTGAAAAAACGATGTGGAAGGGGGCTGGGGCTGGGACTCAGTGGTAGAGCACCTGCCTGGCACGCATGACACACAGGGTTTGATCCCCAGCACCACATTAAAAAAAAAAAATAAGCAAAATAAAGGTACCATGTCCGTTCACAACTTAAAATATTTAAAAAAAAAAAAAAAGATGTGGAAGAGGGTGAAAGACATGAGGCTGAGGAGGAGATCAGGGTGATGGTCTGAGAAGAGGAAGTGAAGTGAGTCACTTTCGGGAAGGGACATTCGCAAGACTTGTGTTGCGTGTGGTGGGTGAGAGAGAGCCATTTATGGAACTCCTAGGGTCCTCACTGGAGAATGGTGGCAGAGGGGAAATGAGCTGATCTGAGGCTCACTGCAGACTGGACAGGACAGGGAGGTATGAGAGCCACCAGGGGGGAAACATGAGGTGAGAAGGGAGGACCGGGGCCAGGCTGGGGAAACTCATAAACAGCTCCTGGGGTGGGAGGAACAAGAGCCTCCAGACGGGGCTTCCAAGGAAGGAGTGGGCAGCAGCTGGGAGAAGGAGGAGGTTTCTCCTCTCTGACCTCACGTCTCCAGAGGTCCTGATACCGAGCCATAAAGTGGCAATGTGCACGCTCTGACAAGCTGTTCAGCCTGTTTCAGGATATAGGCACAGAACCCTAGGACTTGGCCTAAAATCACCTTGATGGCCTGGGAGAACCAAAACTCTCCCATGAGCAGGGCGTCACAGCCCTAGATTAAAAGCTAGGAGTGCCATCAACAGCCGAAGGACAGACCAGGATGAGAGAGACTGGAAACTCCTCAATTACAGCATATCCACAAGTTGCTCCTGGACCAGCACGCTAGACGTGGACTCTTCCACCAAGACACCTGGTTACAACCAGCCTTCTATTTCCCCATTCACCGGGTCATTTAAATTTCTTCACAACTGGCCAGTTGGGGGGATTTGAGCAGGCCTCCTCCTCAACTATTGTCATGCAATAAAGTTCTCTTGCATATGCTGGTGCCACAGTATTTCTTCCTAAGCACACTGGGCAGTGGACTCTCACTCAGTGACAGTGCCAGCTCTGCTACTAGTTTGGTGGCATACTATGCCCTACCACTGCCCTCTCACCAGAATATGCCATCAGCCAGACTCTGTGAAGCATCTAGAGAAGATCTGGTAGAGTGGGGCTGGTATGGATTCAAGAATCATGGGTCTAGGGAAAGAATTGGTAACTAATGTGCCACCAGCCCACAATACTAACCAGAATGCAGACACAAATCACCCAAAGCTCTCACCACCAGCACCACCCATCATCCCACTTCCTCTGCAAAGGAAGCAATGTTGGAGAAGACAGTTCTCTCTGGCCACACTGACTCTGTGGGTTTCACCTAAATGAATAACCCAACGACTCCAAGGTTCCGGAGAGATGAACACTGGGTCATATGGACTCCTTGGATGCAGGAATATAAGGGAGACTGGCATCCATGGGAATGGAGGGAACCGTCTCGGAGGGCTGTGGCATGCTGCAGGTCAGGTTTCTGGGTTAGCCAGACTCTGAGGACCACAGCACATAAACGGGTCAAGACTGAGGAGAGGGGAATGACCTGATCATAAGGAGGAATCATGGTATAATCCTCAGAGTGGCCAGTCTCAGGTCCTCAGCTCTATAAAGTCTGGATCCTTAGAGAGGATAGGATTAGGTATGATCCATCTGTGCCTACCCAACTCCTCCCCTTTGGGTTCAAGACCCTGCACATCTTCTCCCCACTTCCACGTACCATAACAAACACCAGAGTTCTCCCATGCCTTGAACAATTCTGGGATTCCATATTAGATTCCTTTCCTCAGGAAACAGAAGGTCACAGTTACACTTAATTACAGTAATTTTGGAGCTTGAATCAAGGGTAAAGGATTCCTCTTGGGCCCACCAGGAACAATTTCTGAGAGAACTTTGGCCACATCCTTAAGAATAAGAAGATTCCTGGAAGTCTGCCCCAAGCATTTTTATGCATGTGAAAAAAGCTCAGACTCACCAACACTCTCAGTATGAACAGTGTGTTATCTATTCTGCAAAACAAATGCCAAAAGACTCAAATGGATTTCAAATCTCATGATTTCTCTGGGTCTGAAATCATAGTGCAGCTTAGCAGGTCCTATCGCGTAAGATCTCTTACAGGCCACAGTCAAGATTCCAAGTGATGCTATAATCCTTTGAAGGCGAGGGGAAAGAAGTCGCTTCCAGGACTACTCTTGAGGTTGGAGATAGGAGTCAGCTCCTTGAAACTGTTGGGTCGAGGACCAGTCAAGAGACACAGATTTATTTATGAAAACAGATACACATTCAAGACAGAAAGCAGGCCATCTTGAGGGTGAGAGGTGTTTGGAATAAAGCAAAGAATGCACGTTCAAGGGAGAATGTGGGCCATCTCCAGAGGGAAACAGCAACACATTGGTCTGTGGTGGTAATATTTATACAGGGACAGTAGCTAGGGACTGGACTAGAGGTGGAGCCCGGGCTTGTTTCTCTCGCCCTTGTGCACTGCCCTCATGTTCATCTTTGCAGAGGAGGGCAGTGGGCTAAGGACCTGGGCGTGGTTGCTCAGGAGTGCTTGTTTTGCATTCCAATGGCTCATGGGCACTTTTCTTTTGAGACTCAGTATATCTTTACTTTTCTGCATCCCCAAATTCCTACCTCAGGGACAATGCAGAGGCTCAGATACGTAGGATGATACTGCATGGACCAAAGTCTCCAGGGCCACAGAAAGACCTGGCAGGGATGGGCCAGGCCATTGTCTCTTCTACCAGACATCACTTGCTTAAATGACCCTACAAAGAGCAAGGCATATTGAGGTTGAAAAGGTGGCAGGGCTCCAATACACTCTGAGGTAGTCTGACTTTATCTTGATAGGAATGGAGAGCCCTGGAAGGGTCCTCACAAGGGGAGAGACACTCATCCATCTGGGAACTCTGTAGGAAGATTCAGATTCTGACGGAGATCGAGGAAGGAGGGCCAGGGAAGCCTTTGGACCCATCAGTCTTGGGTCTCTAGCATCTTCGGATCCCATCAAGACCGCTGTCACCCACCGGTCCTCCACCCTCGAGCTCCACCCCAGTTCCACGTTAAAGCAAAGGGTAGTCGTTTCACTGCCCGAGGTCTACACGGTGGACCTCAACCGCACCCACCATCGCAGCTGTCTCCCAGATTCATCTCGCACCCGCACCACTACCGCCCCCTGGGCCAACACAGACCTACTCCGTCCCCAATCGTCGCCCTGCGCATGCGCGTTCTCCGCAGTACAACTCCCCGGCCTCTGCACCCGCTCTTTCACTCCCTCCCCGCAACCCCACCTCCAAGGGTATAAATCATATGTCCTATAATTCCTGTAGCCGATAGTAATTGCACAAAACCAGGAGTCAGGACGCAGCTATTCCGCCTCCACGCGATCCGCCCGACAACAGCCTTCCGCCGCAGCAACAGTACACAACCCCCGCCTTGCGCTCGCGCGCAGGCGCAGAAGAGAAGCCGAGCAGTGCATTTTGGGAACGGTGGGCGAGGAGAAGCCCGGACCACATGGGTTGGTGGGAATTGTAGGCCGAGGGGCACCCGAGCCATAGGCGCTCCGGCGGACTGTTGCATTCTGGGAGTCGTAGGCAAGGCAACACCAAGGCCTTGTGGGAGTTGTAGTCTGGGAGCCACTTCCGCACGGGGTTTCGCGTGGTGGGCGCTCTGCACTTCCAGGCGCCGCGTTCTGCACGGGTGAGTGTTCTTCCCGCGGCGGGAAGGCACGCGGGCCCGTGGAAGGGTGCGGGGTCTCTGGGTATTGACACTTGCCTCCGCGATCTCCAACGCCTGAGTGACTGCCAGGCCGCCGTGTCCCCCTTGTCGGGATAAGACTTTCTTCCTGCTCTTGTCCCGGTTGGGTACGACCCGGAGGACCCCTACTCTAACGAGAAGCTCTGTGCTGATAAAGATGGCACACTACGCGCCTTTCTGACGAGGCTGCATTTGGGAGGCATCCTTGGGGTCTGTGGCCTGTCTGGTCACACTTATGCCCTCATCCCACAGGTATTTTCTGAGCCCTAGCCCCAGGCCGTCATCCCCGACTCAGCTTTCTCAGTGGCCTCCTGTTTCTGTCTTTGCCCCTTCCAGTCTTCCTCACAGCAGCCAAAGGAATCCTTTTAAGACCTGTCAGATCACATCCCTGCTCTGCTTCTGCCTCCCTCTGGATAAAACTCCACATCTTGGTTTTGAGGCTCTGCCAACTCGTGCAGCCTCATCTCCTGCCAGGGTCTTCCTCCCTCAGGATATGCACACCCCACCCCACCCCACCCACGCCCAGACTGGGTGCCCATGGATTTACAGGGTGAAAGATGAGTCCAGGGTGACATTACGTCCTGTCCCGCAGAAGGGCTGGGTGGAAGATGTCTGCTCTCAGGAGACAGAGAACAGCTGGGCAAGAACAGGTCCCTGCACTCTGGGGACAGAACAGGTGGTTTGGGGCACTTAGGGGCTGGGCTGAGGGTCTGAAAAGTGCACCAGCAGGGATCCTCACGGGCCATTTGCAGGACCAGCCTGGATGGACATCTGGGTATTTAAATCGTATTCGGAGCCCCTCATTAGTAGAGTGGGAGGAAGTATGCTGGGCAGGACCTGAGGACAAGAAGAGGACTCCCCAAAAGAAACGTGGCAGTAGGAGCAAGTCCAGATTGTCCAAAGCCAAGGGAGAATATTTCAGCTGTGACACTTGCCTGATGGTCACAGCAGATGAGTCCTGAGGGTTGCTTAGTGGGCTCAGTGACAGGGAAAAGTACTCTGGGCGGGGGGGGGGGGGGGGGGGCATTTCCTAACATCCTTGAGGGTAGAGGCCGGTGTGGCTGAAGGAGGAGTGGGAGGAGGTGAGGTTAGAGAAAGGGAGCCAAATGGAGTGGGGCCTCATAGGCCATCAGCATTTGCCAACATGAGGTGAGATCCACCAAAAGACGTCGAGAAGATATCTGGCAGGACTCCACCAGACATTACGAATAGCATGTGCAGAGGAGGGGAGGTCGAGCCGGGAGTCCAGGAGAGAGATGGCCCAGACAAGGTGCCAGCTGAGGACATGGTGAGAAGCATGTGGCTTCTGGCTCTGCCTTTGAACTGCAGTCAAGCAGGATCTGCCACATTCTGTTTGGGTGCCTGGGGCTTGTAGGCCAAGGATGTGCCCCTGGTACATATGAAGAAAAGGTCAGGACTTGACTTCACCATTTTTTTTTAAATATTTATTTTTTTGCTTTAGTTGTACACAATGTGTTTCTTTTTACGTGGTGCTGAGGATCGAACCCGGGCCACACACGTGTTAGGCGAGCACTCTACCGCTGAGCCACAACCCCAGCCCCATTGACTTCACCTTTTGTGTGTGTGTGGTACCAGGGATTGAACTCAGGGGCACTCGACCACTGGGCCACATCCCCAGCCCTTTTTTGTATTTTATTTAGAGACAGGGTCTCACTGAGTTGCTAAGTGCCTCGCCATTGCTGAGTGTAAGCTGCCTGGCACCGAAAACCGGGAGGAAAACTCTCGGAGGCAGAGTAAAGCTTTTACTACTTTTACTTCTACTTTCTTAGAGCTTAGAGAGGGAAAGAAAGATTTTTAGAGAGAAAGATTAAAGCGAGCTTTTCTTCTTGTCTTCTTAGCTTAGAGTCTTAGAAAGAAAGATAGAGCTTCTTCTTCTTAGCTTAGAGTCTTAGAGAGAAACAGAGCTTCTTAGCTTAGAGTTCTTCTTAGAGGGAAAGAAAGATAGAGCTTAGCTTAGAGAAAGATTAGAGCTTCTTTCTTCTCTCTTCTTTCTTCCTTCTTCTTTCTTCTGTCTTCTGTCTTCCTTGGGAGCCTCGGCCTAACTCTGACCAGTCATTACTTCTTCTATCTGGTTTCTCTTCTGTAACCGCTCTGCCTACGTTCTGGCCGCTCTGATTCTTCTGACCGACCGAGTGACTGCCCGACTGACTGAATTCTCCGTTCTCCTAACTTGGACCACTTTCACTCGGTTATATACCTTCAGCTTTGCGGGTGCTTACAGGTGCGTCACATACATATCAGGTGGAACTTATGGCTTCCAGCTAGCTGCAACAGCCCTTCCTAATTAGGGCTCCTTCAGCTGAGGCTGGCTTTGAACTCGCGATCCTCCTGCCTCAGCCTCCCAAAGTGCTGGGATTACAGGCGTGTGCCACTGCGCCCGGCTGACTTCACCATTTTGAACCACCAACAGGGCAAGTGACAAGAAGCGGTGAGAGAAAGAGCAGTCCAGGTTTCAGATTCCAAGGCTTCTGTCCTGAGCACCTGGAAGGTGGAGCTGTCCTTTACTACAGGAGAAGCCCTTTTAGTTAAAGGAATCCAAGATTTGGGGTTTGAGATGCCTACTAGATATCTGAGTGGCACTCGTCCCTGTCCTCATGGTACAGACAGTAAATACACAATCACAATCTAATGCTGAACATTCTGGTATCTCCTAGAAGCAGCCTGACCTCTGAATGGTGAGGGAGCTACTGTAGTAGTCCAAGCTGGAGACCAGGGTGGCTTGGTGAGGGGGACTGAGCCTCTTGAGATTTGGGGGTTCTCCAGGCCAGAGAAGTGTAGTTACAGGCCTGAAGGCTTGGCTGAGTGGGGACAGATGAGGCAGGAAAGGGGAGAACAGAGAGGGTCCTAGGATGGGCTGACCCATGTCTCCGTGAGGCCACAGAAGCTTGTGCACTTGAAACAGGTGCAACTCCAGCTGGTCTCCACAGAGGTGCCGTCCATGCTGCCCCCGTCTCTCTGGACGTGACTTCCTTCCTTTCAGAGGAAGTGATCAGGACCCGTTCCTGGAGGCGGTATCCCGTCCCCAGCAGTGAAATCCAATTGGCCTTTCAGGTTCACCTACCTTCCCTCCCACAGAGCTGCAGGCCCCTGACCTCCCTATGACCTTAAGAGTCCTGCTCCTAGGGGCTGGGGCTGGGGCTCAGCGGTAGAGTGCTCACCTCCCATGTGTGAGGCCCTGAGTTCGATCCTTGGCACCACATAAATAAAATAAAGTCATTTGTGCCCACCTACGACTAATATATATATTAAAAAAAAAAAAAAAAAGTCCTGCTCCTCCTCCCAGGCACTCTGAACAGCCCTGGGGCAGGTCGATGATCTCCACCTTGTCCCTGATCAGGGCTGTAACAGGGAGGCTGTGCAGCTGGTCCTGGAAGGCACCCCCATCCCTCTGGAAGGGACAACCTAATTCTGAGTATAACCTGTCTCTCTCTTTCCCCCTGAAGCCACCTCTTTTGGCCCCTTTCTCTTCTTGGTGCATATTGAGTGCAATTCCAGAACCCTTAGCAGAGGCAGTGGCCTCCCTTAGTTGGGAACTCAAGCATAACTCTCCTGTTCCCAGCTCTTGAGGAAGTTCCTTCCCATGTGCACCTGTGCCTAGCCCATCCCAAGCAGGGACGCTGTCCAGGCAGCCTCCCCGCCGTCCACACTCCACATGTAACCCACTTTTCCTTCCCGTCCAGGAGAAGCCAACTCCGCGATGCCCGCCCCAACGTGCGCCTCCTGCCACAAGGCTCGGGCTTCCCTCCGGCGCCCGCGCTCGGGGCAGGCGCTGTGTGGTGCCTGCTTCTGCGCTGCCTTCGAGGCTGAGGTGCTGCACACGGTGCGCGCTGGCCGCCTGCTACCACGCGGCGCTGTGGTGGCCGTGGGTGCCTCGGGTGGCAAAGACTCCACCGTGCTCGCGCATGTCCTGCGCGCGCTGGCACCTCAGCTAGGCATCTCACTGCACCTTGTGGCCGTGGACGAGGGCATCGGCGGCTACCGGGATGCGGCACTGGCAGCTGTGCGGCACCAGGCCGCACTCTGGGAGCTGCCACTCACTGTCGTGGCCTACGAAGACCTCTTTGGGGGCTGGACAATGGATGCGGTGGCCCGCAGTACAGCTGGCTCTGGCCGCAGCCGCTCCTGCTGCACCTTCTGCGGGGTCCTGCGTCGCCGAGCGCTGGAGGAAGGGGCGCGCCTTGTGGGAGCCACGCACATAGTGACAGGTGAGCGCAGGACGAACGGTGTGGGGTGGTTGGGCGCCTGCGCAAGTGAGAAAGCCCTGGGAGGGAACGAGGGCGAGGGCGCATGCCCAAGAAGTGGGACAGGAGACCCTGTGCATGACCTAAGGGGAGGAGCCAAGTAAGGATGCATGATTGCGCATGCTCCGGTTTGAGGCGCATGCTCTGGCAAGAATGTGTGACAACGCAGGGTATGAAAAAGATGGGCTGGGGCTGTAGCTCAGTGGTAGCGCTTGCCTAGCCCTGTGAGGCACTGGGTTCAAACTTCAGCCCCACGTAAAAATTAATAAATAAAAGAAAGCTATTATGTCCATGTACAACTAAAAAATATATTTCAAAAAAAGAAATATTTGGGTTTTGGCCACCATCTTGGCCGACACAGCTTGACAAGGGGGTGGGTATAGAAGTTAGTTTCTGGAAATTAGACCTTTGGCTCTTTACTTTTTTTTGGGGGGGGGGGGGGAGTACCGGGGATTGAACTCAGGGGCACTAGACCACTGAGTCACATCCCCAGCCCTATTTTTTGTATTTTATTTAAGACAGGGTCTCGCTGAGCTGTTCAGCGCCTTGCTTTTTGCTGAGGCTGGCTTTAAACTTGCGATCCTCCTGTCTTAGCCTCCAGAGCCGCTAGGATTACCGGCGTGCGCCACTGCGCCCGGCTCCTATTTTTAATTGTTTCCAACATTCTTGGTCTCTCATGGTCCACCTTTCTGAATCCATCGCCATCGTGAAAAGTATCTCTGCCCCTTAACGCCTTTTCTTTGTTGACCTCTCCTCGCGTCCTCAACTCTTTCAGTCTCTCTCTCATGCACTCCTTCAGTTTGTACTGTACAGCAGATCCAAATTATAGCCACAGCAGACTTCTTAACCTCTCTGTACTTGTTTTCTCATCCCTAAAACAGGAAGATTAGTGGCGTCTAATTCATGGGTTGGTTTAACAGTTAGATGAGTTAATAGGAGTAAACAATCATAAAAGTTACTGAAGGAGATTACATAGACCCATGTGTGCCAAAGGGATTTATGACCTGGAGGGAGAGAGTCAGGGAAGTCTCTTGAGATCTGGAGGCTCCAGGTAAAGGAGGAAAGGGGTCAGGGATTGTGGGGATGTCCTTCCAGGCAGAGGAAACCACCTGTGGAGGCCAAGATGGGAGTCTCCCAAGAAGTCCAGTGTGACTGAAGCCCAGAGAGCAAGGGGACGGGAGGTGGAGATGTGGACAGGTCAGACCCTGGCCTCTGGACAGCGAGGCAGCCAGAGAAAGTGACATGGCTTAGAGAAGCTCACCCTGGCTTGGCAAGGAGGGAGCAAGGCCAGCCAAGGAGGTCAGTAGGAGAGCGGCAGCTTTGGCCATCTAGTGAGAGAAGATGGTGGTGGGGACGGGATCCCTCTTCTCCCACCATGCTGGGGGTGCGCTCTGGGGAAGGCGGACAGCTTCATCCCCTGGTGCGTCCCTGGATCTCTCTTAGCTCCCAGTGGGAAAGGGGAAGAGTAATCCTTTCCACATAAGACTGGTGTGTAGAGAAGAATGAGAAGTTGCCTTGGGTTTTAAAATTAATTTATTAGAATCACTTATTAATTGTGCTTGTAAAAATGTGAAGGCTTCCAGAAAAAAATCCCTCACTTGTAAGGTGATTTTTTTTTTTTTGTCCTTTGTTTATGCACACTTATTTTCAAAGGCATTTTGTAATAATTATTGTAATTACTGAGCTCTTAAGTGGGTTTGTAATGACAAGATGTAGAGCAAATCCAGCCTCCCGTGAGTAATGGGGTTTGCAGATTTAAGTCAACAGACTTGCAGACAGTGAACATATAGCTAGATGTAGTTTCCAGGAGCAAAGACAACTGCTCTCAAGGTCATGGGCCTTGGCAGGTCTTTAGAAAATAACTACTACTGCAAACAAAATTAGAGCAAAGTTCTTGGTGGGTTTCACCCCATGGACCATGGATTTGCCACTTCCCCACTGTTGACATTTGGGGGTAGGTAACTGTCCTTTGGGGCTGTCCTGTGCATTGCAGAATTACATCCCTGACTTCTGTCCACTACAGCCCAAATCATGACAACCACTTCTGTTGCTAAATGTTCCTGGGAGGGTGGGGTGCATAATAGTTGAAAACCACTATAAAATCTTAAACATAACTAGCCAAGACACAGAATAGGCATAGATTTAGTTCCAATTTTATATTGAGTGGTATGTAAGTATTTCTGTCTGGTGTTTCTAAACAAAGATAAACACCGCAATCACGTTGCCAAAGGCACTGCGTCAAAAACTATTAGTTTCCTGTTGCTGCTGTGACAAATGATTACAGATTTCCAGGCTCAGGCAAATACATATTTATTATCCTGCAGTTCTAGAGGTTAGAGGTCCGCAAGGGTCTCCCTGGGCTAAAATCAAGGCGTTATCAAGGTTGCATTCCTGCCGTGGGCCCCAGGGGAGAACCCGTCCCCCTGCCTTTTCCCGTCCCCAGAAGCCACGCATTCCCTGGCTGCGGCCCCTCCTCCATCTTCACAGCCAGCAGTGGCCGTGGAGTCCTCAAAGTGTGAAAGTCATTCTTACCCTGCTCCTGTCCTCACATCTGCTGTTCTGACTCCTCTGCCCCCTTCTTCTACTTTAGGACCCTGGTGATCACATGGAGGCCACCTGGGTAATCCAGGGTACTTTCCCTCCCGTGGGGCCAGTCCTCGGCACCCCAGTTCATCCTGCAATTTTAATTCCCCTTTGCTCTGTTACCAAATCTGCACAGGTTCACATGGACCCCGGGGGTGTGGGGGTAAGAGGGGCCTGCCCACCGAACAGTGCCCTGGAGAATCTCCGTCACACGCCACTTTGACTTGTTTTTTGGATTGTTTTTGGATCTTTTTTTTTTTTTTTTTTTTTAGAGACAGGATCTGGCTTTGAACTCGAGATCCTCCTGCCTCAGCCTCCCAACTGCTGGGATTACAGGCGGATTGTTTTTAACTAAGACTAATAAGGCTTTTGCTGCAAAGCGCAAAAGCTCTGCATGAGCCTCCCCATGTGAAAGGGCAGCTAGCTCAGGCCCGATGTGCAGCAGGACATGGCCAATGCGGGCTTCCCAGCCTTGCTCCAGGGAGCTTGTGTGCGTTTCTTGCTGGGTCCACTCCGCGTCCACCGGGGTGCCCACCCTCCCTGCCCCACCTCTCCCTGGTCCCTGCCTCTCCGCGGGTCCCCAGGGCTCCATTCACTCCTCACTCCGTGAGCCTGCGCCGGGCCTCACCTGTGCTCTCCCCCGCAGGCCACAACGCGGACGACATGGCAGAGACGGTGCTCATGAACTTCCTGCGGGGCGACGCGGGGCGGCTGGCCCGGGGCGGCGGGCTGGGCTCCCCGGGCGAGGGGGGCGCGTTGCCGCGCTGCCGGCCGCTGCAGCTGGCGTCGCAGAAGGAGGTGGTGCTGTACGCGCACTTCCGCCGCCTGCACTACTTCTCCGAGGAGTGCGTCTACGCGCCCGAGGCCTTCCGCGGCTACGCGCGCGACCTGCTCAAGCGCCTGGAGGCGGCGCGGCCGTCGGCGGTGCTGGACCTGGTGCACTCGGCGGAGCGCCTGGCGCTGGCCCCGGCCGCGAGGCCCCCTCGCCCCGGCGCCTGCTCCCGCTGCGGGGCGCTGGCCAGCCGCGCGCTCTGCCAGGCCTGCGCGCGCTCCTGGACGGCCTGAACCGCGGCCTGCCCCGCCTGGCCATCGGCAAGGGCCGCCGCGAGCTGGACGAGGAGGCGCCGCGGGGTCGGGGGAGCGTCCCCGCTGCCGATGCCCTCGCGGCCTTCTAGCGGCTCCAGGTCCCAAGGGGAACTGGCACCTGGGCGGGGGGCGGGGCTGCCTGTAAATAGCACTGTGAATAAACTCAGAGCTGCCTGTGCCTGGCGTCCACGTGGGGCTCGGAGGGGACAGGGATCCAGGAACCTAGTAGGAGCTGCACCCCAGAGGCCTGGGGCCGAGGGAGCGGCGAGCAACCGGCGTTCAGAGCCACTGGGGTGTCGGGGACTGCGCGCTGAGCTCCTCTGGGGGGCTCTGGCGAGCTCTGATGGTCCTAAGCCTCTGAGCGCTCCACGCAGAGAGGTAAGCAAAGTCAGGTAAAGTGACGGACACGGGTCCCTGTCACCGTGAGGATGCCTCCCTTCCAGTCCTCGTGTCCAGCAGGCACCAGCCGTCTCCCGCCATCCCCACCTCCACGTGGAGGCAAATGGCCCAAGGTCACCCAGCTAGGAGAGTCCTGAACAGCCCCCACCAGAATTCTCCAAGATTGAAGTGCCCCTCCCCGCTCCGTCTTAGGTGAGAAGGGGCCGCCCAGACCTTGAGCGCTGAATCTTACATTTCTTCCTCTAAAAATGGAACAACCCCCCCCCCCCCCGGTCCCCAGCAGAGCACTGTGGGAGGATAGGGAAGATCAGAGAGGCTTCCGAGCTCAGCGAATGGTGGCCAACTTAGTTGTTCGTAATGATGTTTGGCCACCAGGGGGCTCCGGGTGTCCGTGGTGCTTTCCCGGGTGCCGGCAGGTGTGAGGCCCTGAAGCCGCTTGGGGAGGCCATGGTGTTCTCAGTCCACCTCCAAGAGGTTCCTGGGAATGTTCCCTTTCCCGTCCTGCCCCACTCCCTCAGAGTCTTCCTGGAAGCCTTCCCTGATTTCTCCTCCCACCCAGTCCTGGGTAGACTCTTCCAACTCCATCCTCTGCTCCTCGCACTCCCCTCACCTAATTAGACTGGCCTGGGGGCACCGGCAGGATACCTGTCTCCTCTGAGGTTACCCTGGGGTCGTTTGACATCGGGCTAGTTATCCATTTAGCACAGGGATCTGCAGTGAAGACAAGAGCCCCTGCCTGGGGACATCCACCTTCTGGGGAAAATGTACAGAAAGCAAAAATGTCAGGTACTAGTGAGTGCCACCAAAAAGAAGAGAAAAAAGGCCTAAGGTGAGAGAGGGAGACGGAAGAGCCGGTTCCACAGGGGTTTGAGCAGAAACCAGCATAAAGCAAAAGAATGCACCCTGGGAGAAGCTCCCCAGGTGGAGGGACCCCCATGCCGGAGCCCAGAGGGGAGAATGAGGTGGTGAGTCCAGTGCACCAGATCAGAGTGGGCAGGAGGAGCAGGGACGCCGTGACAGTAGCCAGATGGGTCACACTCGGTGGTCTCACGGAGAGAAGGGCTTGGGTTTGATTCGAGGGTGATGGTAAGTCTCTGGGGGGCTTCCCTCCTGGAATTCTACCCAATTTCCATTTTCTAAAAATTGCTCCGGGGGCTGTGAGAAGGGATGCAGCTGTGGGTGCGCAAGGTGACCGAGGTTGGTTGTACAGGTTGCTGCTTGTGTGCCAGGCACGAGCCAGGCCTTCCTTCCTGGTTAGCTCAGTGATGTGAGGAACGGGTTTCTATTCCTAGTTTAATGGAGAGTAAACTTGTGGCCCAGAGAAATGAAGTAACTTACCTGAGGTCACACAGCAGCAAATCAGGAAAGGAGCAAGGGTTCTTGAGTCTTGCTTTGCCACCTGCTGGAAGCCAGGGAGCCTGGGTTCTTGTTGCAGGTATGTCACTGATTCATGGTGTGATCGCTTTTCCCTCCGCAGGAGGAGGTGGGTGCATTGTTAGTAAGTACATACAGTGTTTAGAGAGCTCCTGGAGTTTAGTTGCACACTTGCTGCTATTAACCCAAGCTCGGGAGAAAGGTGCTGTTCTCAGCTCTGACCACCAGGAGTCACTGTGACCACGCCTTGACTGCAAAGCCAGGCCTTGCCCTGCCAGACCCCAGCTGGGCCCTTTCCACCAGCCTCCCTCTGGCCTCTGAGCCAGGCCCCAGGACAGAGGCCCACAGCAGAGATTCTACAGCCCATAGAAACCATGGAAACTCTCTTTGACCTGGAGACTCCTGCATTCGTTGCTTGGGCCTGCAATTTTTTTTTAGAGGTGGGGGGATACAATTTGACAGCAGTGTACAAAAACAAAATCCTGTTCTAGAGAGACAAAGAAGAACGTGTAGCGCCAGGCGCTGTGGCGCACGCCTGTAATCCCAGCACTTGGGAGGCTGAGGCAGGAGGATCCCGAGTTCAAAGCCAGCCTCAGCAATGGCGAGGCACTTAGCAACTCAGTGAGACCCTGTCTCTAATAAAATACAACAAAGGGCTGGGGATGTGGTCCAGTGCCCCTGAGTTCAATCCCTGGTACCAAAAATAAAGAACATGTGGTACATGCAGTATGTCAGATGGAGCCCAATGTGGGGTGAGGAGTGTCCTATACATTTAAGCAGGGTGGACAGGGGAGGCCTCAAGAGGAAGGCGATATCCTGCAAAGACCTATGCGAGATGAGGAGGGGAGCTCTGCAGACCTGCAGGAAGAGCGTTCCTGGGAGAGGGAACAGCAAGCACGAATGCTCTGAGGTTCGAGGAAAGGCGGGAGGGGTGGGTGGAAGAGGCAGAGCACCAGGCTGCATGGATGATAAGGATCATCCCTTTGTTCCCACAGCAAGCATTTCCCGACACCTCCCAGAGCCGGCCCTGCAGAGGAGTGGGGAAGCCGCTGAGTCAGCCCCTGTCCCTGCCCTCAATGGGCTCCCTGTCTGGTGGAGAGGCGGGCACGGACACTGGCAAGGCAGGAGCCAGAGGGCTACGTGCCACCTGGAGGGTTAGGAAGGACATGGGGAGCCCAGAGGTGGGGCGCCCGGCTCAGCACGGTGCGTCACGGGATGCTTCCTGAAGGAGGTGGTGTTAAACCAGGACCCAGAAGATGAGTAAGAAGAATGGGCCTGGGAGGGGGGTGAGGGCGGGACTGGGTGCCGGGCAGAGGATGGGGCAAGGCGCCCAGCAGGGAAGGTCAGCGCTGCCCACCAGATGGACTGCCACAGGGGCTGATGGGGCCTCCTGGAAGGGGTCCGAGCAGGCAGGGCCAGCCCCGGGTGCATCAGGAAGAGCCCTCGGGGCCCTGTGCTGTCAGGGGAAGACTGGAGGGGACAGGCCTGGAGAAGGTGGGCACAGGTAGCGGCTCATCGTGGGGGAGAGGTAGCAAAATACGACCCCTACGTACACACCAGGGACTCTTGATTCTTTTTGAATGTGGCAGTAGGTCTGAAATTGCAGCGTCCCCTCCCCTGGGGTCGGAAGCTTTCTCCTCCTGCAGGTTGGGAAAGTTGGGCTTCCCCAGCCTCGCCTCTGTGTGGGAATTGGAGACCACTGTCGGTGTGAGGAGGTGGGGGCGCGGGGGCAGGGGTGCTGGAAGGAGTTAGCTTCATTCAGCCTGAGCTCACACGGCCCTGCCCCATGCTGGGCACCAGACTGGACACCAGGGTCACAGTGAACCAGGTAGGCAAGGCCCCTTGCCCCAGGCAGTGAGAAAGACGTTTCCGTGGATGTTTGTGAACCCACCAAGTGCCAGGGCACCCGGCAGAGCTGGTGAAAACTCTCTGCTCTGTCGGAGTTGACGCTCCTGTTACTGCTTGTCATCAGAGGACGAGTAGGAAAGGCAATGCATAAAACACGAGGGACCCCTAACTGGGATAAGTGCCAAAGAGAAGAGCACAGCAGCAAGAAACAAAGAAGCAAGTTTAGATTAAAATAAGGCACAGGAAAGAAAGCAACAAGAAGCCAGCACAGGGGCGCACAGCGGCGATCCCAGTGACTCAGGAGGCTGAGGCAGAAGGACGGCGAGTTGGAGGCCAGACTCAGCAACTTAGCAAGACCTTGTCTCAAATTCAAAAAGAGCTGGGGATGTAGGTCTGTAGTAGAGCATGTCGCGAGCCAGCCATGGGCTGCGGGTCAGCACCAAAAATGAAAATTAAAAAAAAAAAAAAAAAGGAGGAAGAAGAGGAATAAAATCCAACAAGGCCTCAGTAGAAAGTAGAAGAGAAAGTCAACTCCAGAGATGATCGGAAGGGGGCCTTCAAGCCGAGAGTTAAAGAACAAGCACAGGCAGAATGGTAGGAACTGTGGCCCAGGCAGCGGGAACAGCAGACACAGGCCCTGAGGTAGGAAGGTACCCACCGTGTGGAGAAAACCGAACAGGCCAGGGGTCCGAGGCACAGCGCACGAAGGAGGGCAAGGACGGAAGGACAGACAAGCAGACACCGCTTGCCTTGGAGGCGCTGGGTTCTGGGGGCAGGGGTGGGTTGTGCCGTGTTAGCTGTCAGCTGCGGCTGGGGTGCAGGCTGGAGGTGGGGGCCAGTGTGGAAGCAGCGACCAGCTTGGATGCTCTTGCACCTGTGCAGGTGAGAGATAAGGGTGGCCTGGACGCGGGCCGCCGAGAAGATGCCAGTGCGTGGATTCTTTGCTGTCTATTTTGGAGCCAAGGTGACAGGAGCTGGCAAAGTGGGAGGTGAGGACCAGCCCCAGCTTTTGACCTGGGCGGCTGAGCAGGGGAACACGGGGGGCTCTAGGGGAAGGTGGGGGGTCACGGCCTGCATGAAATAGAGGGGAGCCGGTTGAGGTGGGGGGCAGGTGCAGTCCCCCATAGCAGGGGCACCCAGAGGCTTCCTGGCCCGTCTCGGATACAGGTGCTGACTCAGACGCGCCAGAGAGCGCCCAGAGAGAGCGCGTCTGGTGATCAGAGCACGCGAGGTCAGCAGCAGGGGGGTACCAGCCAGACGGCGGGGCTCGGACCCCAGCCTGAGCAGGGGTGGGCAACTGACCTCATCTCTCTCCATTTCCTCATCTGTAAAATGGGCATCAATGTGGGCACCCCCCAGGGCTGGCAGGAGGACTGCGGCCCAGAGCGTGGTGGGTGCTGACACCCTGCCAGCCAAGAGCCCCTCGGGTCTCCAGGGAGACGGGCACCCTCGCCTGCTCCACGCACACCCTGCCACGCTCCATCCGGGGAACTCGGCAAACCGGGCCCCCGGCCCTCAGCGACACCACACAGGAGGGGCCCTCGACAGCCAGACCATCTCCACTCGGGTCCTGGCTGTGCCACCTGCACAAGCTGCTTCTGTCCAAGGCCTGGCTCGGGGTGAGCCCTGACCTCGTGACACGTTCCCAAGAATTGAACGTATGGGGTGTGCGGCCTGACACACGTGGGGACAGGGATGGGCGTTACGTGGCACTGGGAGTCCGCAGCCCAGGGGAAAGAGGGGCCCCCAGATTCCCAGCCCTGTCACCTGGGCACCAGAGACCACCTCCCCCGCCACCGTTCCATAGCCACGCCCAGCCTCTACCTCCAGCCACAGAAGGCCCCCCGCCCCTGAAGCCACAGAGCCCACAGCCGCAGGCTCCCCTCCCGCTGCTGTGGGTGGCTCTGCTACACCTGTTATCCCACCAGAGGCGCCGGACCCGCCCCAGGCAGCCCCCCCACAAGCCCGCTCTGTCTTCACTCCCTGGCCTCCCTCCACTCCCCAGCCTCAGCATCCCCGCAGCGTCACCCCGACCTGCGGGGACTTCTCCCCGCCTGTGTCCAGGCTGCTGGAGAGAAAGAAAAAAAAATCAACAAAAGCATCCACCTGCTGGGACGGGGTCCTCCAACAGGTGATCACCTGTTCTACCTGGACACCTCGGCCATCCCCGGCCTGGCCTTCAGGGACCGCCAGCCCAGGTGCCCCATGGGATATGCAGAAAACAGAAGCCACCACGAAGGCCTGGCCTGGACTTCCTGCCACCTGACCCACACCCCACCAAACCCTCACCGCCCTTCCTTCTTCCTTCCTGGACAATGGGAGCCGCCTCCTGGTCCGGGCCTACCCACCCCACCGCCGGTTGCTCCATCCGCCCCTTTGTTCTACAGCATTTCCACACTGAGGGGACCTCCTGGGTTCCCATGGTGGAGTGGCGTCCCCACTTGGCCTTGTGCAACCCTGGGAGAAGCACTGACATCAGCTGGCCTCCCGTGTCCCTAGGGCGAGGGTCAGAGGGTAGCTCCCCTGCCTAGGGGAAGGATCTGGCGAGTGCATTCATGTGACGGGCATTAAAATCCTGTTGGACACACGTGTTAGCGTGCAAACGAGGCTGGCAGTTGCTGTGGGGACAGTAAGGTTGCATGCTGCCTCCTGTCCTTTCTAGCTGGGTGACCTTGGCCAAGCGACTTTCTCTCTCTCTCTGCCTCGGTTTCCCAGTCTGTAAGATGGGGGCAGGATGGTGCCTACCTCACAGAGTCCGGACTGTGCATGAGTCAGTGCCCTCGTCTTCTGGTCTCCTCGCTGGTCCCCAAGCCCACCAGAGCCTCTCTACCTCAACGCCTCTGCCTTTTCATAAGCCCTTAGAACTCGTGATATTATATCTATCTTCTCTTTCTTCTAGAATATAAGGCTAAATGTTTGTCTCGTTTGGGTGTCTTTTGTTCACTACTGTTTCCCCAAGGCCTAGAACCATGAAGGACAGCACATAGCAGGTGGTCAATAAATACTGGTTGAAGGGAAGGAGGGAGAGAAAAGAAAGGCAGGTGGGGGAGAGAGAAAGAGGAAGGGAGAGGAACAGGACAAGGGGCGGGGGAGGGAGATAACCACCAGGAAGATGAGCCAGGTGAGCACCAGCGTGACCTGTCATTCAGAAGAATATGATTCAGGGCACTGTGGCTCAGTGGTAGAGCACTCACCTGGCATGCGCGAGGCACTGGGCTCGACCCTCAGCACCACGTAAGTATAAAATAAAGGCATGTGTCTGCCTGAAACTAAAAAATACATATTTTTTAATAATATTTATTCAGCCTTGAAAAGGAAGGGCATTTGACAGCTGCTGCAGCGGGGAGGAACGGCCAGGCCCTCAGGCTAAGAGAAGCAGGCCAGGCACCAGGGCAAACCTTGCGCCACTCTTCCGCGGGCGCCCAGCTGGTCAGATTCACAGGGACCCAAGGCCCAGCACGCAGGGGCTCGAGGTCGGACGGATGTGATTACTCAATGGGTGAGGCGTCTCAGCTGGGGTTGATGGAACCGTTATGGGGACATGGATGACCTTGACGGCGGCACAACATGACCCTACTGAACTGGACTCAAAGAAAAAACAAAAAAGGTTAAATGGCACGTTTTCTGTATGTCTTACAACAATAAAAGTTAGGAATTTCTTAGAAGTTTAAATATTAACGACGGGACACCACTCTCTGGTGTCCTCCGGGCTCTCCAGTCACTCCTGCCTGGCTCCCCCGCAGCTGCGGGTCTCCCTCGGGTCCGGATCCGTGCGTTGCGACCTCGGTGCGTCCTCCGCGGCAACAGGCGCTGCGCTCCCCTGCCCGTGGTCTGTGCTGCTGGGCGGCATCACCGGCCCTCAGCGAGCAGCCTCCTAAGCTCCGGAGCCCAGTGTCCACCGAAATCCTGACCGGCCCCTTCTGTCCCAGCTCAGAATCGCGACCACCCCTCACCCCGCCCCCGCAGCCTCTGCCCCTGTTGTCTGGGACACCTCTCTCTAGAGCTCAGCTCTGTCCCCATCCCACCACAGAGGACACCCCCGGGGGGCGGGGAGGACCTCCATCGGTCCGCAAAACCCTGGAACCCTCTCTGTGGGTGTGGAGCTCCATCTGTCCCCTCCATCACAGAGGACACTAGATGGAGTCTCCTGCTGCCCTATCCTCTTATCCCATAAGGTGTCCAGCTCCTTGGAGGGCAGGGACTGTGTGTGGCCTTCACTCCTCATTCATCAGATATCCATGGAAGCCGGGGAGCGGTGTTGTACGCCTGTAATCCAGCACTTGGGAGGCTGAGGCAGGAGGATCACGAGTTCAAAGCCAGCCTCAACAATGGCGAGGCACTTAGCAACTCATTGAGCCCTGTCTCTAAATAAAATACAAAAAAGGGCTGGGGATGTGGCCCAGTGGTCAAGTGCCCCTGAGTTCAATTCCCAGTACCCCCCCCCCCAAAAAAAAGATATCTATGGAATACCCATGTCATGGCAAACAAGATTCTGCCGAGCAGGCGAGGACAGTGGCTAGTGGGATCGAAGGAGTTCAGTCTGGTGGGAGAGGCTGAGGAACCTGGCAATGCCAACACCCAGCAGGGGCAGGCAGGTCCTTGGGTCCACCACAGTCAGCCGAGCTTCCTTGGAGGCTGCATCCCCCACGTTCTCCCAGGGGTCACCAGGCCCTTCTGCTCAGCAGGGTGTTCTTATGAGAAAGACGAATTCTATTTTGTCTTTAGCTCTTTATTTTGAAATATTAAGACTCTATGTCCTCTATGTGAAGTGGCAGCTAAGGACAGAGAATTCTAAGTGCCCTCCCCAACTTCTCCCGATGGTGACATCTTGGTGAAATTGGAGCCCAATATCAAAACCAGAAAATCTATTGTGTACACATACCAATATGTCGCAGCAAACCCTCTCATTGTGCACCATAATGCACCAATAGAAAGCGGGGTGGAGGGATCCCAGGAAATCAGCAGTGGGTTCCAGGCTGCTAACTAGACCACAGACCTTGTTCCATATCCATTGCTAAAATGTGTCTTTGCGTGCACTCGGATGAGGGTGTTGTCCTGCACATGCATTGTCTCGTCACTTTATTGCCTGTGTAAATTCATGTAAGCACCGCCACATCAAGACCCAGCGCCATCTCGACTCCCAGGATCGACTTTCTTCCGTGAGAGGCTTCTCTTGTCAACGCGCCTCACCCACCAGGACTTCCAGATCAATTGTTAGCAGAACCAGTTCAGGGGGAACCGAAACGCACTGCTTCACACACACCAGACCCAGGGTGGCACAAGCAGGTGCCCAGCAGACAGGCCGGGGCCGTGGGCACAGCCCAGGAGGAGAGGGGCCCGGCCTGGCTTGGCGAGGGAGAGTGCAGGCAGGCGGCCTCCTGAGTCACGGCGTGGCTGGGCCTGGGGCTGCCGAGGCCCACAGACAAATTACATTCATTAGGGAATTTAAAAGGCTGGGGGAGGGGCTGAGGGTGACAGGTTGTCCCCCAGTTAGGATGGAGCCCCCAGCCCCAGGGCCCCGCCACAGATTAGCGAGAACCTTCCAGCCTCCTCCCTCCACCTCCCCGTTTTGAATCTCTGTCCCCCATCCGGGTCTCTGTCTGTCTCTGGGTCTCTGCCCACCTCACTTTGGGTCTCCCCAACCCTTGCATGTCAGGGATCCCCAGTTCTTCCTCCTCCCTACTGGGGCCCCCGCATGTCCCCAACATCTCAGGACCACGAGGACCCAAGCTGAGAAAGCAAGCGGGAGGGACGGGTGCCCCTCTCCAACCTGTTCTCCACCCACGCCCTCGCCTCCCCCCGTCCTCCTGCCCGGCCCCCCATCTGTGTCCCCTTCACCTGTGGGCCCTTTCCCTTCCCTGCTATGGCCAGTTCCTGTCTCTGCCCCTCTGCCATCAGCATGCTGCCGCCCTGCCTCTCCTCCTCCACATCTCGGGGTGCACCGCTCTGTGGCCGCCCTGCCTCCCCCACCCTCTCCTGTCCGTCTTCCCCCTGCTGCCCAGCCCCAGGGGCCTTCCTCTTCCTCCTCGCCTCTCTCCTTGGTCCCCTGCCTCCAGCATCCTCTCTCTGTCCCTGCCTCCCAAGGTCTGTTCCCGTCCACTCTGCAACCTCGCGTTCCTGGGGCGCCTCGTCCTGCCTGTCTCAGCCCCTCCCAGCGCCTTCCTCCAGCCCCCCCACCCTGATTTCACCATTCCACCACCAAATCCACCACTGCCTGGGCTGGGCGCCCACCCTGCCCCGGGGTCGTTCTCAGGGGCGGTTGGGTTCTCCCTAACAACTCTGGCCGAGAGGAGGGAGGGGAGCTGGGAGCCCTGGAATGAAAACTAGGCAATAAAAAAAATGTCGAAGGGCGGGGAGCAGGGCCAGCCTCCCAGATGGGGATAAAAGGCTTTGTGGCGTGACTGGGAAGAGACACCACCCCTGCTGCTTCTTGCACCGTGCAAGAGGGACCCAGCCTGCTCAGCATCCTTCCTCCTCTCCCCAGGAGCCCCTGGACCCGCCCTCTGGGGCTCTGGCCTCCCCCACCCCCGCCCTCTCCATGTCTCTGGGGGTCTCAGTGTGAGTGGTCCTCGCTGCCTGCGCCTCCCAGCGCAGAGTCTGTGGCGGCTCCTCCTCTCCCATTTACCCTCTGCATTTGCCAGGACCTGACCCACAGGCCCAGAATGTTCCTTCTGCTGACAGCACTTCAAGTCTTGGCTGTAGGTAAGAGAACAGTGGGGTGCGGCGGGGGTCCCTGGAGGCTCTGGGAAGCGCTTGGGGAAGAGCTCTGGAGAACCAGGGGCCTGGAGGGACAGAGGTGGTCTGGGGGCTACGGCTGAGGCGCATGCTCACTGGAGGCCCAAGTTCCCAGCTGTAGAGATACTGGGAAGGGTGGGGATGGGGGAGCGAGGCAGGGATGGGAGCTGGGAAAACAATGAGGAATTGTGGGTCCTATCAGCCGGGGGGACCCTGGGGCTCTCCTTGGTCAAGTCAGGGAAGAAATGGTTGTTGTCCAGCCACTTCGGAGGAGGGGGGGTTCATGGCAGGGCGCAGGTCGGGCAGTGGAGGCTGGGCCACACTGGGTGCAAGGCTGGGAGACCCGGAGCCCCTTGGATGTGTTCAGGAAGGACTGATGGGGGGGGGGGGGCGAGAGACGTGAGGGGACGAGTCAAGGGTTGCAGATGCGGGAGGCCCTGGAGGAGGTTGCTAGGGAAACAACAGATACTGTGGTGCAGACGTGGGGGAGGGGTCAGAAAGCTCCCTGGTCGTGTTGGGGCAGTAATGGGGACAATGGTGGACACAGACTGCACCGGGTGGGGCAGGAAGAATGAGTGATTCAGGGATTAGGTCAAGGGCAGGGGCTCTGTCACAGGAGAGGTGCAGAGTCGGGAAGTGGGACGCCTTTGTCCACCAGCCCTCCCCTCCCCTCCCCACCTCGTCCCTGCCCGCTCCCAGGCCTGGCAAGGGGCCAAGGCGATGACAACAAGATCATCGGTGGCTACACGTGCATCCAGAACTCGCAGCCCTGGCAGGCCGCGCTGCTGGCGGGGGCCGCGCGCAGCTTCTTCTGTGGAGGGACCCTGCTGTCGGACCGCTGGGTCATCACTGCCGCGCACTGTGCCCGCCCGTGAGTGAGCCCGCGCCCCGTTCTCATGCCAAGTGCCCCAAGGTCCAGAGCGCCGGAACTCAGCTGAGAACCCAGAACTCAGAACCCAGCATGGTAGCCGGGTCCCAGCTTGGAGTCTAGAGAGACTCCTGGAAGGAAAGACAGCTCACAGTGTGGATTCCAGCCGCAAACCTTGAACCCAGATGAGATTCTAAGCCAGCTGGAATTATTGTTATTATTATTATTATTATTATTATTATTATTATTATGGTGCCAAGATTGAACTCAAGGGCACTCGACCACTGAGCCACATCCCCAGGTCTATTTTGTGTTTTATTTAGAGACAGGGTCTCACTGAGTTGCTTAATGCTTTGCCACTGCTGAGGCTTGTTCTGAGCTCACGATCCTCCTGCCTCAGCCTCGGAGCCACTGAGATTACAGGCATGTGCCACCATGCCCAGCAGCTGGCATCTTAGAACCCATGTGTTTCAAAAACCGAAACACAACCTGGAGATCTGTCCAGGGACCGAGCTCCACTTCAAGACCAGTAGCCCCTTCCAGATCGGTGACTGAACTCAGGGCACAGTCTGCATTCAGAACACTAACTGGAACCCAGAGCCCAGTTCAGAACATAAAGTCTAGACATAAATCCAGAACCCATCTTATAGCTGGAATGTGCAAATGTAAGAATAGACTCAGAAGCCGGGCGCGGTGGCGCACGCCTGTAATCCCAGCACTTGGGAGGCTGAAGCAGGAGGATCGGGAGTTCAAAGCCAGCCTCAGCAATGGTGAGGCACTTAGCAACTCTGTGAGACCCTGTCTCTAATAAACACAAAAAAGGGCTGGGGATGTGGCCCAGTGGTTGAGTGCCCCCGAGTTCAATCCCCGGTACCAAAAAAAAAAAAAAAAAAGAATAGAGTCAGAAACTGGAGCTGGTTCCCATCAAAGGTTTGATTCACAGTCTATCTACAATCATCTTTGAGCATCCTAGAACCAGAGTCCCTGGCAGAGCAGTAGAGTATGTGTGGCTGGGGCTGAGGCGGGGGGGGGGGGGGGGGGGGGGGTGAGGGGAGATTGAGAGGTTACAGGGGAGGGTCATCCTCCAGCAACACCAGGAGTCCAGAACCCAGCCCTCCTCCCTCAGACCCAGGGACCCAGGCCCAGTCCCCTTGTCTTAGACCCAGAGTTTAAATACCAGAATGCAGACCATGGTCCAAAGCTCCGTAAGAACCCAGAGCCCCTCCCAGATCTCAGGCCAGAGCTAAGAACCCAGACCCCAGCCTTGAAGTCAACGTCCAGGCTGAAGCTCACGTAGCCTACTAGCCAGATCGATGCCGTACACTGAAGTTCAATCTTACACCTAGAGATAGAGCCCAGCACCAAGGCTAGGACAGAACGCCCAGGTGAGAGGCAGCCTCTAGAACCTTGTCTCCAGGCGATCATCTACAGCCTCCGCTTGAGGTCGAGGGCTCGGGCCAGAATCTACAAGCTAAGGCCCAAGCTATGACCTGTCATTCAATCTGACACAGAGCCTGGCCTAGAATCAAGGGTCCCGACCCACTGGGGATGTCGCTCCATGGTGCTTGACTAGCATGCAGAAGACCCCGGGTGCCATTCCTAGTAATGCAAAAAAGAAAAAGTTCAGACCAATATTCACAACCCTGAGCCCCAGCAGAGCACAGAGCTCAAGTCGTCGCCATCTGAAACCCAGCTCACGAGCAAGAGCTTAGTCCAGAACCCAGCACTGGACCTCACGGAGCCCAGAACCTGTTAGTTCAGGTCACATTGCTAAACACGAAACCCTCAGCCCACCTGAAAGCTGAAGGCCCCATCAGAATCGGTAAAGCATGCTGTCATTCAGAAGTCAGAATCGGATCTTGGCCCAGAGCCAACACTCAAGCCATCAGGACCTCAGAGCTCAGGCTGGAATTAAGACGAATATCAGCATATGATATGAATATCAGTCAGAGCCCAGAGCCATGGCCTGGGGTCTCATGGAGGCCTCACAGCATAGACTCTGGGACAGAGCCAAGGATGCCAGTCACCACCTCATACCCAAGCCGGGAGCCAGAGCACAGCTCAGGGAAGGAGGGACGGCAGGTGAGGACGGCCTAAAAGAGAAGATGCCGGGGGCCAAGTGAGGTAGTGCCCGCCTGTAATCCCAGCAACTCAGGAGGCTGAGACAGGAGGATCACGGGTTCAAGGCCAGCTTCAGCAACTTAGTGAAGCCCTAAGAAACTTAGGGAGACCCGGTCTCAACATAGAAAATTAAGGGGACTGAGGATGTGGCTCAGTGGTTGAACGCACCTGGGTTCAATGCCTGGTACCCAGAGAGAGAGAGAGAGAGAGAGAGAGAGAGAGGGAGGGAGATACACAAACCAAGAAAAAGGCATAGGAGGCCAGAAGATGCTCCGCCTGCAGTTAGAGGGGAGCAGGTTAGACTTGGGGAAAGCATCCCCTGGGGTGGGGTGGGCTGGAGGCAGGCGGGGGCCGAGGCCCGCCGTAAGCTGCCTTGCTCTGGGGGGTCACGCCCCAGGATCCTTCAGGTGTCCCTGGGCAAGCACAACCTGAGGAGGTGGGAGGCCACCCAGCAGGTGCTGCGCGTGGCTCGCCAGGTGCCACACCCCGCCTACCGCTCCCGGACCCACGACAACGACCTGATGCTGCTGAAGCTGGAGAAGCCGGCGCGGCTCGGGAGGGCTGTGAGGCCCATCCCGGTGGCCCAGTCCTGCGCCAGTCCTGGGACTTCCTGCCGCGTGTCCGGCTGGGGCACCACCTCCAGCCCCGGGGGTAAGGACGGCTGCACCCTGGGAAGAGGAGCCGGGCCTGGGCTCCCGGCCTGAGGGAAGAAGGCTGGGCCCAGACCCGGGCCTCACCGGGCCTTCCTCCGCGCCCGCAGTCAGGTACCCCACGGCCCTGCAGTGCGTGAACATCCACATCTCCTCAGACCAGCAGTGCCGCAAGGCCTACTCGGGAGCCATCACCTCGGGCATGGTCTGCGCCGGGGCCCCCCAGGGCGGGAAGGACTCGTGCCAGGTGAGGCCAGGGGGGGAGCTGGAGGGAGGGCGTTGCTTGGAGCTGGTCTTCAGCACCACAGAAAGTCAGCGGAGGTTGTCGGGGAGGGCCTGCGAGAGCCGCTGCCCTGCCTCCGGGCCCTGCGCCCCTCAGGATTACCCATCACGCCCCAGCTTCCTCACCCCTCGCCTGGGGATGACCTGTCAGGGCAGCCGGTGGGGAGCAGACAGGGTGCACAGGGGTGCCGCACAGGGGCCTCAGGAGGTCTGAACGACCTGGGCGGGGTGGAGATGGCAGGGGTGGGAGAGGCACAGTCTCGTGGAGATGGAGCAAAGATGGAGAGGCCCGGGAGCACGAGGCCCCGAGGCGGCCCAGGGCGGAGACAGCGCGGAACCCAGGGAGGAGGGAGGCAAGCGGGGCGGACCGCGGGCAGCTCAGCCGCCTCCCTCCCATCCCCATCTCTGCCCTCCCTCAGGGTGACTCTGGGGGACCCCTGGTATGTGGAGGACAGCTCCAGGGCCTCGTGTCCTGGGGCATGGAGCACTGCGCCAAGCCGGGCTACCCGGGCGTCTACACCAACCTCTGCAAGTACCAAAACTGGATCCGGGAAACCATTCGGAGCGGTTGATAGTCCGCGACCCCTCCTCAGCTGCCCACGTGCCTCCCCAGCCCCTGCTGCTCGGCGGGACCCCAGCTCCCTGACTCTCAGCCAGGCTCAGGGCTTCAGGCTTCCCCCACCCCACGGGGCGATCGGGGACGCAAGCGTGGGATTGGCACCCTATTTCAAAGAAGACGGCTTTCAAAACTCAAAGAAATGACAACAATAAAAGCAGAATAATCCCAAACTTCATTTAGTTCATTTGAGAAACAAGGACGCAGGGGGTCCCATGGAGGGGGGCTGCCTCTCCAAGGCAGCGCTGGTGCCTGGGGTGGGGGTCTGCTCTGGTATCTAGGTGATGCCCCAGTACTGCCGAGCCATCCAGAAGCGCTGGTGCCCGCTCTGGTATCTAGGTGCTGCCCCAGTACTCTCCAGAAGCTTCTCTCAGCCTCCTCTCCAGAGCTGCTGAGGGCCAGAGCAGGAATCTGGCCTCCTGGAAGCTATGCGCATGCGCCGGCCCTCCCCCTCCCCCTGCAAGGTCTCAGGTGCACAGAGCTGAGAGCATCACTCTCCTGCGGTCAAGGTCTGGCAAAGCCCTCCTCTTTTTTTTTCTTTCTTTCTTTTTTTTTTTTTTTTTTTTTTTTTTTTTTTTTTGTACCGGGGATTGAACTCAGGGGCACTCGACCACTGGGCCACATCCCCAGGCCTTTTTTTTGTATTTGATTAGAGACAGGGTCTCACTGAGTTGCTAAGTGCCTCGCCATTGCTGAGGCTGGCCTTGAACTCGCGATCCTCCTGCCTCAGCCTCCCAAGTGCTGGGATTACAGGCGTGCGCCACCGCGCCCCAGATTACAGGCGTGCGCCCACCGCGCCAGCTCTTCCTCTCATTTTTTAAAAATTATTTCTGCCCTTCCTCCCCGGCTCCACAGTCCTCTTTTCCCAAAGGGACCACACAAGCAGCCTTTGAATTCTTTGTGTCCTGGGGAAACACGCAGGGTCACGTTGAGTTGTTCCTGATGTACATAGCACCGTCGGGTGAGGGATCTCATTCTCTTTCTCACTTTCACTCCTTGATGCCTATTTATGCATACCTACCCCGTCCGAGGCCCTCATCTATTTACTGGGTGCCTGCTGTATACCAGGCATGGTCTTGGGAGCTAGAGGGGGGGAGGGCCCTGCCTGCACACAGCCTGTGTTCTCTGGTGTGACAGGTGGGAAACAGTAAAGTAAAAAATAAAGCAGAGTTCCTGTGAGTGAAAAACGCCATTAACCTTGGACGGGGTGGCAGGCCCCGCGTGTGCCAGAGCCAGCGCCTACCAGCTCCTGCAGCCTACTGCAGAATGTGCAGGACTTTCAAGAGCCAGCTGCTAAATAGTTATTATTAAAAACTCAGTTACATAAACTTAAAATTGGGCAATTTGTTAAATAAAGTCAATGAACACAACGTCTGTTCCTAATTATTTAAATGAATATCTGTGGCCTGGGTTATTTCTGTCCACTGTCCTGTGTTGGTACTGATGAGCTTCTACGCATCTCTTCCCAGCTCTGTGCCCAGAGAGGTCACATTGGTAGGTCGATGGCAACCAAAATGCATTCACCCCACAGAGGCTGACCAAGGCTGCAGGCACGCGCACAGAGACTCTCCTTTTATTTTCCTTGGAGAGCCATTGCTAAGCCTTGCCCCGTGGAACCTAGACGGGTCTGCCTGGGCACGTGTCTTAGCGTCTGTCTTCTCTAAACTCTGTGATCAGATCCTACCGAGTTCAGAGACACGACAATGTCGCTCTGGCCTCACGTTCTGTGGGGGACGGCAAGGGACTGGGGCGCTCTGAGAGGTGGCAGGTCCGGGACCTGCTCACTACAGCTGCGCAAAAGATGGCTGGGAATGGATCAGAGCCCCACCCGCTCCTCCCAGGCCCCCATCCGGCAGGCGCTGCTCTCGGTGCAGGACTGACTGACTCGGCAGGCTCCGCACGGAAGTGAGACTGCGCAGTGGCTGTCTTTCCGCCTCTGGCTCACTTCCCTTAGGTCCAGTCCTCCAGGGCCACCCACGTTGTCCCGGGAATGATCCTCTTTGATACACATCCATTCCCCTTTGCGCACTCAGTGCTCAGCAGACGCCAAGGTCAGCTCTGTACGGTGGATCTTGTGGAGGACCCGGGAGTGCAGATCTGAGACGCGCACTTGATTTCCTTTGGCTGAGGATCAGAAGAGGGGCTGTGGGGATCACACGGTGGCTCTGTGTTTGATTTTTTGAAGAGCCTCAGGCTGTGTCCATAACGGCTGTTTCACGTTCCTACAGCAGTAGAGGGGTCCTTCCCTCCACATCTTCACCAGTCCTGGTCACCCCTTGAGGCGATATCTCAATGTGCATCAGCCCGATGATTAGTTGGTGACTCTGAGCACCTTCTCACATATCTCTTGGCCATTCACGTCTTTTGAGGAATGTCTATTCAGGTCCTTGGCCCATTTTTTAGTTGGATTACTTATTATCTTGCTATTGGTTCCTTTACCATATATATATTTGGATATTAACTCTTCATCTGATATATAGTCTGCAAATATTTTCTCCCACTCCATAGGGTGGTCCCTTTGAAGGGCAAGAACCACACCGGGACCGCCTTGTAGAAAAGGGGGGGTTTATTAAGGGAAGGTGAGAAAGGGGGGTGAAGGGGGAAAGGGAAAGGGGAACGGGGCAGGGGAGAGCTGGTGAGAAGATGACGGCGAAAAGAAAAGAGAGGAGAGGGTTCAGGACAAGCCGGGGCTTAAGTACAGAGGGGTGGGAACGTGACTTGTATGGTCCGGATTGGCTCAGAAAGGGAGAGCCCGCCCAGGGTTGAATTCCCGCAAGAGGCAAGTATTCCCAGGATCAGGAAGGGTGGGGACTCAGAGCCCGCCAAAGGTGAATTCTCAGGAGAGTTGGGCACTTCTGGGAAGGCGCCTGGGGGTATGGCCTGCCAGCCTGAATCTTATCCAACATTCCCCCCTTTTTGTTTTCTTAGGAAGTGGGCGTTGTGTTTTGATCGGCTGCTTCGGAGCTGAAACGGGGGTGATGAGATGGGGACAAGTAGTTTGGAGTTCCCTTTTTAGAAGTCAGGCCAGATTGAAGCCGGGGAAGATTGTAAAGTCATCAGGGACAGGAGCCTCTATGAGAAAAGCAAAAAACATGAGTACTGAAGAAATGTTGCAGCATCTGAAACATGTCAATGTATACCATGAAGATGATAATTTCTCACCAGGAGGTGTGAGGGCTGAGAAGTTGTCCCCATAATAAGGCCAGAGTGGATATGGCCTTTATTTGGGAATATAAATCTTTAACATCCCCAGAATTATCAGGAATGTAAACACAACATTTAATATGGTAGTCAAGCTACTTAATGTCATCTGATCCTATAAAATCTTTCTATTGGAGGGCTAGGTAATCATGCTCTGTTAAACTGTTTCTTTTTAGTGTTATCAGGTATTCCTGCCTAAGAATCTCTTTTGTAGCCTTCAGTCTTACCAATTTTGGGGCTAATACAAGTGTATATCTGAAGTTACATTTAACTATTATATTTCTTAAATGCCCATGATTGGTTGTGTTTTGGTTTCAACTGTTTTTGCTATTTGTTTAAGATGAAGTAGGTCAAACTGACTTTTGCTTTTATCTATTGCTAAGAGTCAGCTGATTTCTGATGGGAATAACTCTTGGGGGAACTTAAGAGCAGCTTTTCCATTCTGCTAGTGCCTTCTGCAAGGATAGGTCCAGGTCTTGCTTGACCTCGTGGCTTCCCTTGGAAGCACCAGGGATGTCTCCCTTTTCCAAGGACCCTCCTTTTAGCAAGTGCACTGGTTGGCTTTCTCTTCTCCAGAAGTCTCCTAGCCTCCCTGCTCTAGAGGACCATGTGGCCCAAAGTTGCAAAGCGCTTTAGAGGAGTTCCCTGTTCCCTGGATCAGACCAACTCTAAGGGCAAGAGCCAAATATTGGTTTTCTTGGCCCTTTTAATTTAACTTCAAAGTCTTGATCTTAAACATATAGCAAGTTAATCTCACCAGTCTCGAATTAAGAGCACTGAGCTTTACTTTAATGCCTATAACCTTACTGTCATTTACCCTTTCCATTAATTGGGGTTTGTACCATCCTAGGTGATTGCTTATTATCTTAAATTAACCTAGGTTGTTTTCTTGAAGCAATACCTCTGCAAAATATTGACAGGCAACTTTCAGACAGTTTACAAGGAAAATACAAAATAAAATTAAGGAGAATAAAAACACATTTAGCACAATATTACATTTAGAACAAATTAAGGAAAGGCTGAGAGTTTTTAACCTTTTGTGGAAAAGTTGAAACAATCCTTACAGTAACAGTCAAAACCTTTGAGCCTCTACATACATAGCAATCTTTTATAAACCTTTATACAGAATCACATATATCTGTTAACCACTTCACGAGAACACAATGTTCAAGCATATAGAATTATACCTGTTGAAACTTCAACCTTTTTCAGTGATGACAAAGTAAACTTAAACCTCTTTTTAATTTACCAATTTATGAAAACAATCAATAATGTTACCAATGGAATTCAAGGAGTTACTTGATGGCATATTTAACAGCATTTTAACCTTGTAAATTAATCAGACGTTTAACAAAGTTACTCACAAATCAGACTGAACAGTACTAGTCATATCTTCCATGCTGGAGAGAAGTTCTAGGACCAAGGGATATTAGATCTAGGAAAAAGCAAGAGTCCTAGAAAAAATGACTAGTCCGTAATTACCATACAATTTGCTTTTTGGTTTAATCCAGTGTAAGTTTAGGTAAAAATTTTTTTTTCCCATTCTTTTGGGGACTGAGCCATCTCCTACTGAACTTGCTGGCTTCCCCATTTGCATTTCAATGTAAGTCTCAGCTGAGGTCTGGAAGGTGGGCACAGGGAAACTTATTCTGAGCAGAAACCTCGTGTAGAAATAGGTAAGCAGCAGCTAGAGCCCTAAGACATGGGGTCCATCTGTGAACGGTGGGGTCAAGCTGTTTAGAGAGACAGGCAACTGGAGCATTGGTGGGGCCCTTGTATTGGCCTAGAACACCAAGAGCCAGACCCTTCATTTCAAGGACATAAAGGGTGAATGGCTGAAGAAGGTCTGGGAGATGAAGAGCTGGGGCCTGTGACAACGCCTGCTGCAGATGCTTAAACTCAGCCTGAATGCCTTCGGGGAGGAACTTTCCCTCAATCCCCTTAGCTGCCTCATATAGGGGCTTTGCATAAAGAGAGAGATTGGGAATCCAGGCACGGGAAATATCTTGCTAGCCCTAGGAAGGAGAGAATCTCTTCCTTTGTCTTGGGACATGGGAGCTCCTCTATGAGGGCCTTTCTGTCCACAGTAATGGCCTTTGATTGATGGGAAATCTGAACTCCTAAATACACTACCTGGGTCTGGGCAAGCTGCACCTTAGATGGGGAAGCACGATACCCGCGAGAAGCAAGAAAATTTAAAAGGGTGTAAGAGTCTTCACGAGCCGTGAAGAAGGAAGGGCTGCAGAGGAGGAGGTCATCTACATATTGCAAGAGAGTGGAGTTAGGGAATTCAAGATCTTTGAGGTCCGCAGCCAATGTCTGTCCAAAGATATGAGGGCTGTCTTGAAAACCCTGAGGGAGGACTGTCCAGGTCAACTGTTGGGACCGCTGAGTATCTGGATCTGTCCAGGTATTATAAGGGGAATGGGTGGGTCTGAGAAAACATTTCTGCAAAAGATCTGAGATAATGGGTTGGAGACCTCTGAGGCTAGTGGCTGGAAGTGGATACTGGGCTTTATTGGGGAAACTCTGAGGATCTTTAAGGTGAATTCGCATGGGGTCACACTGGGCAAGGGAGGGAGTCTGAGTATCCCAGACTTTGGGGTCCACTAGATTGGTGGGGGCAGGGTAATGGGAGGTTTCTGCATCGGTAGAAGGTTGGGGGGTTCCTGCCTCAGTAGGGGGTTGAGGGCCATCAGTGGGGGATTGAGGGGTCTCCTCATGGTCATCAGTGGCCTTTGAAACAGTAAGAAGAAAGATGGGGGAGGAGACGGAGCAAAACGAGCCAGGGAGCACAATTGAGCTAGGCGGATCAGAGAACACAATAATTTCCTGCAGCTTATCAGAATTAAGAGGTTTAAGACCACCTACTATGCAAACTAAAAACTGATCTCTCAAGACCACGTCCCCTGGGGCATTGTAATCCTAGTTCGGGTCTCTCTATCTGGAACGGACTCAGGACCAAAGGGTAAGTTTGGGTTTACTATCTGAGCCTCGTCCACATATGCTCTTGCCTGCTTCCTCGAATGGGTCAGGGGAGGACTGAACGCAGAAGGCGGCAGAATATCCCGCGAGTCGGGTAGAGACACCGCGAGAGCCGCTGGGGCCGGGAGAAACTCCGTCAGAGACGCTGGGGAAGCAGCACAGACTGTGCAGTTCTCTCCCTGCACCACTGCCAGAGTCGTTGGGGAAGAAATCGGGGAGAGGGCCAAAGCCTGAAGCGGCACATCTGGTAAAGAACGCGTCGCAGAATCCGCGGAAGTGGGGGCTAAAGTTTGAAGCGGTGCGTCTGGTAAAGAACGCATGTCCAAAGATGGCGGGGAAGGCGTGGCAGGAAATGACGCAGAACCAAGCTGCGGAAGCTGAGTGGGCGGGAATAACGGCGGAAGAGGCGAGGAACTAGGAACGGGAAGTTGAGTGGGCAGGGAAGGTGGTGGCAGAGGCACAGGAAATGATGTGAAAGAAAGAGGAGGGTCTACGGACGAAGGCAGGGTAATTGCGGAAGTCAGAGCGGAAACGGAGAGAAGGGGAGGGGCGGAAGATGATGTAAAAGGAAGAGGAGGGTCTAAGCACAAAGGCCCGGCAATTTCGAAAGTCAGAGCCTGAGCCAGGAGAGGGGGAGGGGCGGAAGGTCTGGACTGCTGGTACGGGGCGGCGGGGCTTCTAATCCTGGGTCAAAGTCAAGGTCAATCAAGGATGGAAGCAGGTCACTGGGTCTGCATGCTAGTAAAATGGTTTCAGGACTACACTGAATACACAGGGAAGGATTTGAACGGAGAAGGGAAAAGGCATCTTTGTAAGGCAACTCTGTCCATTTTTTCAACCGTTGGCAAAAGCTGGAAAGTTCCTACAAAAACCCGAGCATCTAGGGACCCTGACTCTGGCCACCAATTGGATAATGGGTAGGAAGGCCAAATTTTTGTATATAACTTTATTAATTTCTTTTTCTTTATATGTGGCTTTAAGCCTAAGCTTGCCTGATTTTTTAGGAGGCAGTTAAGAGGAGAATCAGCTGGAATTGTTAGGGAAGTTCCCATATTTCCCCGTTGATGGGGAGAGGCTAATACAATATTTCGAAAGCGTCCCTTTCAAAATATGTATTAGAGTGAGATCCAAGTCTGCTCGCTCAGTCATCACCGGGTCAGGCTGACATGGGATATCATGAGAAATGTCTTCCTCAAGATACCGGAGGACTATGAGCCCCCTGCGCAGGGAATTCTCGTGTCCCGTCCCGGACGGGAAAGAAAAGCTCAAGTCCGGAGTGTGGAGAGGAACTTCTCTAACCACTCCCAGCTGAAAGCTCTAATCACTACAGCTGAAAACTTTAGAGCGGGCAGATAGAGGTGGGGGTGGGGGGAGTTCCTGGGGTCCACTGTCACCTTTAAGACTCGGATGGGGTGCTTTCCCCCCTGCACAGGTCACGGGCGAGATTGCCGGAAAATCGACGGTCAATTTTCACCACGTAGTGACCAGACAGGTTTAGGAACTCGGGGCGGAGGCAAGGGTGTGAGGCCGCCACGTGGCGCAGACTCCAGGTGTGGGCTGTCGGATGCGGAGTGCGGAGGCGGCGTAAGCCGCGGGCAGGCTGGAAGCGTGTTCCCAGAAAAGGGGGAGAGAGAGAGAGAGAGAGATTGAAAGAGAAAGAGCGAGCTCCTTGGGGCCCACTGTAACCTTGAAGGTCTTAGGTGGGGTGCGATCCCCCCGTATGGGCCACAAGTGGGGCTGCCGGACGATCAGCGGTCAGTTCCCACTGTGAAAGGCCCAACGGGTTTAGGAGCCCTGGGGGCGGAGGGGCTTACCAATCCGATGACCGGCAGTGGATGCGTTGGAGTGGCGATCAAAAATGAGCGAAAGGCTGAGTCGGGTGGTTCCAAAAGCGGTTCCGAGATGGTTATGCCCTCCGGAGGGATGAGGTTTCCCGGCCAACGCACCAAAATGAAGGGCAAGAACCACACCGGGACCGCCTTGTAGAAAAGGGAGGGTTTATTAAGGGAGGGGAGAAAGGGGGAAGGGGAAAAGGGAAAGGGGAACGGGGAAGGGGAGAGCTGGTGAGAAGATGACGGCGAAAAGAAAAGAGAGAGTTCTGGACAAGCCGGGGCTTAAGCACAGAGGGGTGGGAACGTGACTTGTATGGTCCGGATTGGCTCAGAAAGGGAGAGCCCGCCCAGGGTTGAATTCCCGCGAGAGGCAAGTATTCCCAGGATCAGGAAGGGTGGGGACTCAGAGCCCGCCAAAGGTGAATTCTCGCGAGAGTTGGGCACTTCTGGGAAGGCGCCTGGGGTATGGCCTGCCAGCCTGAATCTTACCCAACACCCTTCACTCTTGATTATTTCCCTTGCTGCATGTCTTTTTTTTTGGGGGGGTGGAGGGGGCACGGAGAGTCATATTCAAAAAATCATTGCCTGAACAATGCCAAGAAGTTTTCCCCTGTGTTTTCTTCTGGTAGTTTTATAGTTTCAGGTCTTATGTTTAAGTCCTTAATTCATTTTGGTTTGTTTTATTTTTGTTTTTGTTTGTGTGTGTGTGTATGGTGTGAGACAGGGATCCAATTTCATTCTCCATGTGGACATTCATTTGGGTTGTTTTTTGTGTATGGTGTGAGACAGGGATCCAATTTCATTCTCCATGTGGACATTTTCCCCAACAGCACCCTTTGGGGATTATCTTTTGTCCATTGTGTGTTCTTGGCATCTTTGTTGAAGGTAACTTGCAGTAAATGCATGGATTTATTAGACTCTCTATTCTGTTCCCTCGATCTCCATGTCTGACTTCATGATGGTATCATACTGTTTTGATTATGTGGCTATATAGCAGATTTTGAAATCAGGCACTGTGATGCCTATAGTTTTGTTCTTCTTGCTCAAGATTGCTTTGGATATTCAATTATGTTTGTGTTTCCATGAGTTTTAGGATTATTATTTTTTTCTATTTCTGTGAAAAATGCCATTGGGTTGAAAAAAATTGCATTAATCTGTAGACCACTCTGGCTATTATGGACATTTTAACAATATTATTTCTTCAAGTCCATGAACATGGGATATCTTCGCATTGATTTGAGTCATCTTCAATTTCATCAATGTTTTATAGTTTTCAGTGCACCTACTTGGTTGGATTTATTCCTAGGTATCTTATTGTTTCTGATGCTATTATTAATGGGATTATCTTCTTAATCTTTTTCTGATAGTTTGTTGTTAGTGTTTAGAAACACAACTGAATTTTTGTATGTTGATTTGGTATCCTGCAACTTTACTGAATTCATTTACTCGTTCTCATGATTCTTTTCTTGGTGGACTCTTCATAGTTTTCTATATATAAGATCATGTCATCTGAAAACAGACAATTTTATTTCTTCCTTTCATATTTGTACATCTAATTGCTCTGCCCAGGACTTCCACTACTATGTTGAATAGAAATACCAAAAGTGGAGGCTGTAGCTCAGTGGTAGACTGTGTGCCTAGCATTCATGAAGCCCTGGTTTTATTCCCAGCACCACAAAAAGAGAGGAAGGAAGGAAGGAAAGAAAGAAGAAAGGGAGGAAGGGAGGGCGAGCAAAGAGGTAGTGACAGTGGGCATCCTTGTCCTGGTCCTGATCTCAAGGAAAAGCTCTCAGCTTTTCGCCGCCGTGGGGTATGTTAGCTGGGGGCTTGTCATATATGGACTTTTGTATGTTGAAGTGTATTACTTCTATACTTAATTCATCAAGGGTCTTTATTTTGAAAGGAGTTTGTGTTGTGTCTAGTGATTTTTCTGCATCTAGTGAGATGATTACATTATTTTGTCCTTCATTCTGCTGATGTGGCACAACACATTTTTTAATACACTGAGCCCTTCTCACTCCCTGGGATAAATCCCACTTGATCAGGGTGTTATGAGCCTTTTATTATGCTCTTGAATTCTGCCTCCTAGTACTTTGTTGAGGACTTTGCATCTGTTCAACAGGGGTATAATATTCTTTTCTTATGGTTTCCACGCCTGGGTTTGTGGAGGAGGCAATGGACACACATACTGGACTCCATAAGTGGCAGCCACCCGAGCTCCGAGGGAGAAAGGAAACAGGAGAACCTTCCTATCTGGGTAGCTTCAGCCCTGATGAGATGATTCAACCCATGCTGTAATAATCTGCCTGCATCCTTCCATAAAACAAAGGGAAAGTAGTGTAATGCAATTTCCAACTCACCAACCCGCTGTGGCGGTTGAATGCCATATTTTATGGATTCCAAGATGTACATTCTGTGCACATTTTAACACCTTTGGAATTAGGTGGCATCGCAACAACTGGTTGAGCACCAGGTAATGACATCATGTCATAATTTAACTAGCAGCTCCTTTTTCTTTCTTAGTAATGTACAAAACAAAATTTCGAGTGCAATCAGCAGCCATCTTGTATTCAACGTAACAGGACACGAAAGAAGGGATGCAGGTGAGAGTCACACTGAGGTGGTAAATACAGTCATCTTCAGACTTCACCAAATGCTTTTTTTTTTTAAACAAAAAGAGCCATTTGTCCATCTCATTTATTGCTTCCTACTGTCCAGAGTCTTACAGACAGACACGTGCTGTCCAGTATGGTAGCCATTAGATCTATCGTGTGGTCATTTAATTTTTTAGTTAAAATTTGCTAAAATTAGATCCACTGTATTCTTTTTTTCTTTTCTTTTTGTTTTGATTCTGGGGATTGAACCTAGGGCCTAGAGCATCTAAGGCAAGCACTCTACCAACTAAGCCATAGCTCCCGCCCCTAGGTCCACTTTAAATGGGATTCCTCAGTCACCCTTCCTGAGGTGCTCGGCAACCACATGGTCAGCAGCTGCCTGGGCAGATGCAGACTATTTCCATCATGCCGGAAAGTTCTATTGGATGGGACGGCTCTAGTTTATACCCTTGCTTCTCGTAGTGTAGTCCAGAGGACAGCATCACGGGGTTTCTGAAGCTTGCTGGGGGTGCAGAGTCTTGGGCTTCACTCCAGGTCAACTAAATCAGCGTGCATTGTAACAAGATTCCCGGAGGAGTCCGCGCATGTTAAAGTTTTAGGCATCACTCCACCGCGTGCATCCACCACGTTTACTGACCCAATCCCCCAGTGACGGACACCTAGGTTCCCTCCACTACCAGAGCAACAGGGAAGTGAATATTTTTTAACGTGGCACTAATGTACCTGTAGAAGACTCTCTGGAATGTGCACAGAGGAAAGAGACCACTGAGCCAAAAGCCCGACCTTTTAATCAATTTTGCCAAATACTAGCAGGTTGTTTTGTTGTTGTTTTCTTTAATCTAGAAAAAAAAAAAAAAAAGATTCCTCTCTTCCTACATCCTCAACAATGTCTTTAGTTCGTGAAATCATTCAGAAAATAGTAATTGCATCCTATTATGTGCCAGGTATCATTCTATGAATAAAACAGTCAAACGCTTCTGCTCTCTACGAGCTCACGTCCTAGAGGGAGGGCAAGAAATCAGTGGATAAGTAAAACCTAAAGTCTGAGAGATGAGAGTAAGTACCCCAGAGGGAAAAAGAGAGGATAAAGAATGTCAGAGAAGAGTTGCGATTTTATGTTGGTGGTTGTGCAGGCCAGCAGGCTTGCGTTGTCCAGACTCCACACATTTTGAAGACAGGATTGGCCCTTGCTTGGATTCTGGGAGATAAACTGTAAATCCTTGGAACATCCTGCCTGATGACAGCGTCTTTGTTTACCTTGGGGCCTTTGGCCGTGCCAGATCATCTATACAGATGTATCGTGGGGACATAGATGTCGTACCAGTCTGAGCTCGGGAGATCCTGGACACTAGAGTCAGCCGTGTCGACGGCTATGTCAACAGCCCCCAGTGGGAAACCCTGGACACCAAGGCCCAGTGAGCGCCCCTGTGGGCAGCACTGGCCCTGTTACACACACTGCTGGGAGAGCAGAGAACTGCCCACGGGACTTCACCAGGGCAGGACAAGTGGAAGTTCATGCCCAGTCATTCCTAGACTCTGCCCCACGTACCTTCTCCCTTTGTTGATTGATGGGTTGATGGGTGGATTGATGGGTTGATCTTGTGTACTAGGGATGAGAACCAGGGCCTTGCACATGCTAGGCAAGCCCTCTCCCACGTGCCACAGCCCCGGGGGGGGGGGGGGGGGGGGGGGGGGTTAGGGGGGGGGGGGGTGGGGGGGGGGGGGGGGGGGGGGGGGGGGGGGGGGGGGGGGGGGGGGGGGGGGGGGGGGGGGGGGGGGGGGGGGGGTGGGGGGGGGGGTGGGAGGGGGGGGGGGGGGGGGGGGGGGGGGGGACTAGCCCCTTGGCTGATTTTAACTGTATCCTTTCACCATGATAAACCAAAACCGTAAGTATAACAGGTTCTTTGGGTTTTTTTCTGAGTTCTGTAATTCCTTCCAGCGAATCACTGAACCTGTTCTGGGGACCCCTGACCAAAGTGGTCAAAATCTTCATGGAGAAGGTGACAAGAAGAAGCTGTGGCGGGCTCCAGGCATGAAAGTTCCAAGATGGGGCGTGCCTGGCATGAGAGGGCAGGAGGGGAGGAAGGGTAGATGGTGACATCGGGAGCACTGGGAACAGATGCCACCATCAGGAGACACGACCTTCATCACGAGTGAAGTGGGAGCCACCGTAGGGCCCCTGGAGGACTTTGAGAACAGGAGTGACCTGCTCTGACTTACATGTTACAAGGCCACGCTAATTGCCATGCTGGACATAAAATATGGGAGGATGGGGACAGGACAGAGAGACCTGGCAGGAAACGTGTGGCAATCCAGCTGAGGGGCAAGGGTGGTGAGAAGGAGACCTCGATGGAAGATGGGGAGCAGCGATTCCGCTCTGGATCTGCCCTGGAGGTGCAGCTGATAGGGCTTAGTACAACATGGACCTGGGACGTGAGAAAAGGAACTCCAGGGTGAGACCGAGATTTTTGGCCAAGTCGTAAAAACATGGCGTAACCATCTACTGAAAAGGCCAAGGCCACCAGCAGAGCGCGCCCGGCGCGTGAGAGGGGTGGAGGACCGTCGCCGCCTGGTTCTGAGCATGGAGACGTTGAGCAGGCAGGTGGATATTCCGTTCAAGAGCAAGATCTGGCTGGGGACATTAAATTCGGGAGTCGTCAGCAGGTAGATGGTATTTAAAGCCACGGGACCAGATGAGATCACTGAGGGAGGGAGTTAGACAGAAGACAGAAGAGGCCCCAGGAGCCATTACTGGGCTGCTCCACCATGTAGAGACGGGGACACCAGGAGACACCAGCACCAGGCGCCAACGAGGAGCAGCCAGGGAGGCAACCCAGGAGAGCCCGGTGGCCCAGAGCGGAGGAGCGCCGCTCTCTGCGGGCAGGGAGTGGCCCAGGGGTTAAGCACTGCTGACAGCTCAAGTAAGAGGATCCCCCAAGAGCTGGCCCCTGGATGCAGCAGCACGGAGGTCGCCCGTGACCTTCACAGGGGTACGGCTGGTAGAGCCCGGTGGAGCGGCCTCAAGGGAGAAAGGGAGGAGAGGCTGCAGACAGGCCGCAGCAACTCTCAGAGGGGGAAGCGGTTGAGGGAGCAGGCCTGACACGAGGGGACAGAGAAGGCGCTTATTTTTTTTATTTTTATTTTTTTAATGGTAATTATTGTTCTTTTGGTGAAATGGGGGAGAAATCGTAGCGTGTTTCTGTGTTGAGGGGACTGCTCATGAGGGAAGAAAACAATGGGTGACACTAGCAAGAACGAGAACTTGCTAGAACGAGGCTGGAACGAGGTCCTGGAAAGGTCAGGAGGGACGGGCACTGAGCGAGGTGGAGGGGCCGCCTCGGTGGCAGGTGCGGGCTGCTCACCTAGAGGGAGGAGAGGAGGCAGAGGAGGGGGCACAGGTGCAGGTGGTGGCCAGTCGGGCCTGTCTGGTGTTGGCTCTTCTCATGGGAGAAGGGAGGTCTGTGGCTGCACTGGGACAAGCTGTCATCCCGAGGGACACCACAGACCCCACTCTAAAGAAGAATGGGTGTCTCTGACCTCGCGCGTCCATCCCTCCGAGAATCTGCAGCCCCCGGCTCTCAGCCCTCCCGGCTCTGTGGCTGGCTCTGTGCATCTGCCTGTGTCTGCAGCCCCCGGGCCGCCCTGTTTACCCTTCCTGTCTTTCTCTCTCTCCCTCCCTCCATGTTTGCATGGGTGCCCCTCCTCTGGGCCTGGGTGTGGGGCTGACTTTCTCATCCCAGGCAACATTTCTAACCAGAACTTCCAGTTTCTGCTTGACAAAGAATCCCTCTCTGAAGCCAAGCTAGGGTGCGGCTCCTCGGGGAACCTCAGGCTGCCTCCATCTCCAGCTTCACCGCTTTACATGCACGCTTGTGGCCCTCGGTCCCGGCCAAGGTCTATTCTAAGCACCTGCAGATATTGACTCATTTAACCCTTCTCAAGGAGGTAGGTGCTGTGGATGGCACCACTTAACAAATGGGGACACTGAGGCCCAGAACGGCCACCTCAGCTGCACTTGGGAGCTCCACTAGGAACGCTGCCTCTTTTTCTAGTCCTTTCTTCTTTCTCCAGCCCTGCTCCCTCTACACCTGGATCTGTGAGAGAGCATGCCTGGATTTGGTCCAGTTCCTGTGTGACTTTCAGCCGTGGGCTCCTCTCACCTTACTAATCAAGTGAGGAGGTGGAAGGACCCAGCCCTCGGTGGGTCCGTGACCTCACTTCAGTGCCAGTCAGCCGACCCGAGTCCTGCCAATCAAACCCCTAATATCAACACTGACCTGGCACTCACCCCCAGCAAATGCCAAAACCAGCCGCCCCCACTCCAGGCTCCAGCCCCTCCCAAGTGAGAAAGCTTCTCTGGAAGCGTGGACCCAGGCCACGAGAGGGCACAGGTACCCCGACTTCCCACACAGCCAGTCACCTCCCTTCACCTGGCATCCTCCCTCCTGCCACCCCACCTGACCCCAACGCCACGCAGAGGGATGACCTCAGCACCCACTCCAGGCCCTGCCCTGTGGGGTGGAGGAAGTCCAGGGTAAGGAGGACAGCAGCCTTTCTGTCACCTTAAGAAGTCACAGCTCTGACCCAGCCCCCCACACACACACACCACAACCCACCCCACGCAGACAACTTCCTGCCTGGAGACCCACAGCTCCAGATCAACGTCTCCACCCTCCCCGTGCAGGACCTCGACCTCCACCCCCATCCAGCCCCAACCAACAGCACCCCATCAACAGCATTGTCCCCGGGGCCCTTCCATCTACAGCCCAACCCCATCCCCCAAGTCAACTCTAGCACCACCTACAACCCGACACCACCTCACCCAATGGCCATTCTCTCCCGCCCCCCCAGACCTGTGGCATTCCAGGGCTGACCCCAGACCCACCAGAAGCCTAATCCAAACTTTCTTCCTAGTGACAGACTTTGAAAGAGACCCAACAGGTGTCTCCCACAGAAAACGAGGTGGGTTACCTGATTTTGTGGGTACCTGATTTTCTGCATCTTTTTACTGCCTTTGAGCTTCCGTACAACTTTCAGCTGCAGACAACTGATAGCAATACAAATAACTCTTGTCCAAAACCATGCACATGAACTGTGTTCTGTAGAAGTACCACTAATCACCCTCCTCCCTCCACACCACATGGAATAAGCCACTTTCACGCCTCTGTAAATTCATTTCAGCATTCCTTGTCACCCAAATGGGTAACATCTTTGCTGGTTACTCTCTTATCAATGAGCTAAAATATACTCTTTGTTTGACATGTTCATTTTGTATCTGTTGCATGTTTGTAGTTAGACCTTTTTTTAAGAAGGTATCTTTCCATCCCTACATCCCATGTGTGACTCCCCAGTATGGACCACACCAGTTTGGGCGGGATTCTCTGCCCTTGATTTTCATGATGATACCACTGCCGGCTCTCTTTCCAAACTTTACCTGGTCCCCATCCTTGGCTTCTGTCCAAATCCTGACGCCACTTCTGTCCTTCTTAATCCCTAATCCTGCCCCCTCCGCCCCCCCTGGGATTAACTCACAGCCCCACCCCACCTCAGTTCCTGGAGTCCGCCTACTCATCCCCAAACCCACCCCTTCCTCCTTCCTCTTCCCCACCCCCATCCCAGCCCCAGAGCCTCAGGATTTCTGCTGTTCCCTCTCCACCTTCCTTCCACGGACTCCCTCACCTCATCCCAAGACTCCTAAAAGGCCATTTATCCAAAATGGCTTTCCCAGGCCCAGTCCCTGCCCCTGCCAGCCCAAGGGCAGTTGACCTTCTACCCATCCAGCCCATGAGTCCTCGTGCCTGATGGCTGTGGGCATGTCTTGGGGAGGGACTGACAGAATAAATAAGGCCATCTCGGGCATTTCAGAGGAAAGGGCTGGAGAGGAGCTGGGAATTGCAATCTGATGCGTTGGTTTTGCTGCTGAGAGACAAACGGGGGTGAAGCTGGCCGTGGACTTGGGGCCTAGGGGCAGACCAGACGGGGGTGGGGTGGGGGTTGCAGGGCCTGGCTAAGGCGGGCAGAGAATTGGGAATAGGCTAGCAACTGGCTGTCTGGGAGCTGCTGTGTGTTACAGTGTGGGCCCCAGGAGGGGGCTGGGGAATGGGTGGGCTAGGGGCTGGGGGGTGGGCTTTCCCCTTCCCCTCGATGCCCAGAAAGTTCACCGTGGGTTCAACTCCGGCTTGGGCGGGGCCAGATCTGGGTCCCAGCTTGTCCTAGGAGCTCCGCCCCAAGCGGAGGGCCAAGCCCCAGCTGGGGGTGCCTATGGAGAGCCTGCTGAGCCATCGGGGGTGGAGAGGGGGAGCCAGCCACCGGGAAATGCTGAGCGTGCTGGGGGAGGGCGTTCAGGGGTTAAAAGCCATGGGGGTCGGGGCTGAAGTTCTAGGCTGCAGGCGGCTGAACTGCCTCGCTGGGGCCCCTCACTGAGGTAGGGTCGCGGTGGGGGTGGCGGGGGCGTCGGAGGGGGAGAGGGGAAGGCCAAAGCGGGTGCGGAAGGAAGGGGGTGCGGGAGAACCGCTGAATCCGCGAGGTGCGGGAGAGGCGAGGACAGAGCCTGCAGAGAAGGAGCGACCCGAAGCTCCTGGACAGATAAGAGACCAGGGTCGGGACAGGTCTGGGGAGCGGAAAGCAGGGCAGCTCGGGAGGAGAGAGCCCCACGGACCCCACTCGCCGGAGGGCTGGGGAGCAGGGCGCGGCCTCCTGCGGCGAGGAGCTGCAGGCGGGAGCCCCAGGGGTGCACGCCGCCCCTCCCCCTCGCTCCTGGGCCCCCCAAGGGTGGGGCGGGGGAGGGCAGACTCCAGACTCGGAGCTTTCTAAGGAATGAGGGAGGGGAGGTGCAAGGCTGGGGAACGAGGAGAAGATTTCCCGCGTGGGGGTTCCGGGCCACCTTGCAACACCCCTTCAACTTCTCCTCAGGCCCCGCCCGCCCTGCCCCCCACCCCAGAGCCGCCATGTGGCCCCTGGCCGCTGCCATCGCCTCCCTGACCGTGGCCTTGTCAGGAGGTAAGCATGCATGGGGGTGGAGGTGCGGCGGCCACTGGCGGCGAAGGTGGGAAGGGTCAGGCCGGGAGGAGGGGGTGTGGGACCCGCCAGCTCCGCCCCCCGCCCACGCGGGGGCAGCCCGGAGCTTCCTGCTTGTCCCTGCGTGACCTGGTTTCGCTGCGGGAGTTGGGTCCCTTCACTGCTGACCTAAGAGTGTCCAGCTCGGAGGCGTCCACCTCCCAGCCCCTCCAACACCCACACCACAGCCTCCCAAGTGCAAGTTCAGCCCGGGGCCCCAGAAGGACGCAAAGTCGATGCTGACGCTGCTCCCTAGAGCAAGGAGCTTGGTTCCCTCGTGCCCGAGTTGTTTCCTTCTGTAAAATGGGACCCTCTCAGTATGCGCCAGCAAGGGTTGTTGTGAATGAGAAAGTGAGGGAATGCTGTCAAGGGCTCATGAGTGACAGATGGGACTCCCCAAGCTAGTCATTATGACTTTATTGGTCGCTTTCTCTTTAACAATTCTCATCCCCTTCCAGGACTTTATAGTTTGTTCTTCCCTTAATCCTTGGGGTGGCCCTGCCCAAAATTTGTCCCCAAAGATTTCCTCTGTTTGCACTTGAGTCTTTGTTCCTTGGCTTTGCAGGCAAGACCTGGGGATCCCATTCAGACCCCATTCATTCTTTCATTCTGAAAGTAGCTGTTGAACACCAGGCCTGTGCTGGGTCCCGGCCCTTAGCACCCAAACCCCAGCTGGGAAGGACAGACAGTTGCCCGAATAACTAGTTAATAGTCACTTCACACTGAGACGAGGCAGGGCTTAAGGGACATGCCAGCAGCCTGGAGAGCTAATGGCGGCTCCTAGCCTGGAAGGTCTCCCAAGGAGCCTTGCTCTTGAGCCCAGGCCTGGTGGAGGAGGGTCCACCAGGGCCTGACACCTGGCACCGTCCTTGGCCTGAAGGTGGGGTGGCTCCTCTCCCTTGGCGACACTCCCAGGACTCACACTCATGCCCCTCCTGAGTGCCACGCCCGGGGCCAGGAGCCCCACATGCTACGTCTTGTGGACTCCTCAGCAGCCTGATGAGGTAGGTGCACTATAATTACCCCAATTTCACAGCTGGAAGTCCTAAGACTCAAAGACAGAAGGATCCTGTCCCAAAGCCACCAGCAATGCCTGAGTCAGGATCCTTACCCAGGTTGCCGCCCTGTCCACTGTATATAGCCTGGACATGAGGCCCTGCAAACTGTCTGCATCACTTTGACCTGATGGACTTGTACTTTTTGCTTGTTTTTACTGAAGCAAAATCACTTTAAAAGTAAAGTTTATATCACTGTCCTGAGTAGAGAACAGCTTCTTGGCCATATGCTGAAGTTACAGGAAAAAAATATATCCTGACAGTGAACCAACCATTGGGTTAGACCAGTGGAAATTACCTCTACTTGGCCCTTTTATTTTTTGTTTGTTTTTGGTGGTGCCGGGATTGAACCCAGGGCCTTAGTGCACACTAGGCAAGCACTCTACCAACTGAGCTATATCCCCAGCTACTTGTCCTTTTTGGACCTCTCTTAAGTAGCTAGTGCAGAAGATTTGGCTAATGCATGTCAGGTTGCCTGTGGAGGGCATCTGCTGTCCTCTGGTTTTTGTTTTTGTTTTTAATATTTGTTTCTTAGTTGTAGGTAGACACAGTTACCTTTATTTCATTTTTACGTGTTGCAGAGGATGGAACCCACTGCCTCACGCATGCTAGGCAAACCCTCTACCACTGATCCACAACCCCAGCCCTGGTTTTTGTTTTTGGTACCAGGGATTGAATTCAGGGGCACTTGACCACTGAACCACATCCCCAGCCCTATATTTGTATTTTATTTAGAGACAGGGTCTCACTGAGTTGCTTAGGGCCCCACCGTTGCTGAGGCTGGCTTGGAACTGTGATCCTCCTGCCTCAGCCTCCTGAGCCACTGGGATTACAGGCGTGCACCACCTCCACCGTTCCCAGCTCTCCTCTGGTTTTAGAAGTGAACTCAGCTGAGCATGGTGGTGTACACCTGTAATCCCAGCTACTCAGGAGGCTGAGGTGGGAGGATCACAAGTTCAAGGCCAGCCTGGGCAATTTAATGAGACCCTGTCTCAAAATAAAATTAAAAGGGCTGGAGGTGTAGCTCAGTGACAGCACCCTTACTTAGCACACGTTAGGTCCTGGTTTCCATATAGAGTACCACAAATAAATTAAAACTGAAAAAATTTTTTTAAAATGAGCTCAGTGGGGACTAGGTGTTAAAATCATATTAATATCATCATGAGGCTTTTATCCTTGACAAAATCAGGATTAAAAGACAACTGGGCCAGGTTCAGTGACACACACCTATAATCCCAGCAGCTCAGGAGCCTGAGGCAGGAGGATTGTGAGTTCAAAGCCAGCCTCAGCAAAGGCAAGGCACTAAGCAACTCAGTGAGACCCTGTCTCTAAATAAAATACAAAATAGGGCTGGGGATGTGGCTCAGTGGTCAAGTGCCCGAGTTCAATCCTCAGTACCAAAAAAAAAAAAAAAAAAAAAAAAAAAAAAAAAAAAGACAATTAGATGGAGACTCCATTTCTGAGTTTGCAATTTAATGTCACTTATACCTCCTTTTTGTCTCACCTAAAATGATGCTCTGCCCCTCCCCCCATGACTCCTGTCCCTAATTCTTAAGAACCATGTGTTAGCCCCAATGCTCCCTGTGTGGTAGGGATGCTCCTAGGGCGTAGGGACCTCCTGCTGTAGCTAAGAATTAATGTGCCAGCTGCAGAACTGCAGGTTCAAATGCAGGGCCAGCCCTCCACACCCGCCGGCTGTGTCTGAGGATGGAAAATATTCAGAGATAAGTTGCTTCTGTACTAAACATGTAGAGACTTTTCTTCTCGTCGTGATTCCCTAAACAATACAGTATCAACAACTGATGATGTAACATTTGCTTTTGATTAGGTATTATAAGTCATCTAGAGAAAATTTAAATCGTAGAGGAGGATTGTGTCAGTTCTATGTAAATACAGTGCCATTTTATATATGGGTCCTGAGCACCCCTGGATTTGGGTATCTTTGTCGGTCCCAGAACCAGCCCCCCACGGATATCAGGAGACAACTGTACTCTTCCTACTTGACAGCTGGGAAAACGGAGGCTGGCGACTTGCGTGAAAATGGCCCATTCAGGACTGGACTCTCTGTCCCACTGCCCACTGCTGTGCCTGGCACACCCATTGTTCAGTTATTGAGCACCTCCTGTGTGGCAGGCACTGTGCTGGACCCTAGGGATGCACTCTGGATAAAGTAGTTAAGGTGCCTGCTGTCAGTGGAGCTTACAGTGTAGGTGGGGAGATTTTTAAAAAGAAATGTAAACAGAAGCAAATATAAAAAGAGAAATGCATAGCAATCGTTGCTCTGATGACAATCATTTGGGGGATGTCATAGGGAATGCCTGGGGTCCAGATGGGGGGTGACATTAGACCAGGTGGCTTGAGAAGACCTTTCTGAAGAGGTGACATTTGAGCTGAGCTCTCAAAATCAAGATGGATAGATGTATGGGTGGATGGATAGATGGATGGATGGGTGGGTGGGTGGGTGGGTGGGTGGATGGATGGATGGGTGGGTGGATGGATGGGTGGGTGGATGGATAGATGGATGGATGGGTGGGTGGGTGGGTGGATGGACGATGGATAGATGGACGATGGATGACTTCTAGATTCTGAGCCCCGTCTGGTAGAATATTTATGTCCTTTATCTGAACTGCCCAATATGGCCGCCACCAGCCACTTGGGCAGCTGAACTTGGGCTGACATCCCTGAAGAACTGAATTTTTCATTTCACGTCTTGTGTGTGTGTGTTACTGAGGATGGAATGCAGGGCCTCACACGTAGGCAAGTGCTCTACCACTGAGCTACATCCCCAGCTTTTTATTTCACTTTAATTAATTTAAATCTAAAGACCCATAAATGGATAGTGGCTGCTATATTGAACAGCATAGTCACAGGTAAAGAACTGTCCAGAAAGAGGAAATAGCAAGGATGAGGGTCTGTTGTGCTTCTGAGGCTGGAGCTGAGTGAACCAGGAGCAGAGAGGCAGGGGATGCGGACGGAGAGGCTGGCAAGGGCCCGATGGGGCAGGCTTGGGGATTTTATTTGAAGGAAGTCAAGCCTGCTAATGACATGGTCTGACATTCCTTCTTGGAAGAGTCCTTAGGCTGGACTGGAGATGCAAAAGTGGAAGCTTTTAGGAGAGTGTTGCCATTGCCCAGGCTTGAGAAGATGGGGCCAAGATGGCAGCAGGGAGCTGGAAAACACTGGGTATTTAGGAGATAAAACCAACAGGACTTGTTGGAGGTGAGTGGTGAAGCAGAGATGATTCCCAAGTTTGGGGCTGAGCACCGAGAAGCTCAGAATCTAGAAGGCACATGTCTGGGTCCTCCTTCATTTTGAGAGCACAGCTCAAATGTCACCTCTTCAGAGAGGTCTTCTCAGGCCACCTGGTCTAATGTCACCCCATCTGGACCCCACGCATTCCCTATGACATCCCCCAAATGGTGGGAAAGATGGGGAGGAACAGTTTTGGTTGAGGAAAATCAAGTTGGGGTTACAAAGGTTAAGATGAATGTAAGGCACTGGAGTTGTTAGCATTCGAGTTTCTGCCTTAAGGAAGAGTTTGGAGCTGGAGATGTGAATTTGTGAGTGGTTAGGCTATAGAGACACCCAGTAAATACGTGTCAAAAGGATGGATGGATGGATGGATGGATGGATGGATGGATGGATAGATGGTTGGATGGAGGATAGATAGATGGATGGATGGATAGATGGATGGATGGGTGGGTGGATGGATAGATGGATGGATGGGTGGATGGATGGATGGGTGGATGGGTGGATGGATGGGTGGATGGATGGGTGGATGGATGGATGGGTGGATGGATGGGTGGGTGGATGGATGGTGGATGGATGGATGGTGGATGGGTGGATGGATGGATGGTGGATGGGTGGATGGGTGGGTGGATGGATGGTGGATGGTGGATGGGTGGATGGATGGATGGTGGAAGGATGGATGGGTGGATGGATGGATGGGTGGGTGGATGGGTGGATGGATGGATGGTGGATGGGTGGATGGATGGATGGTGGATGGATGGATGGATGGTGGATGGATGGATGGGTGGATGGATGCATGCATGCATAGATGCTGCCTAGGAGGATACGTAGGTCAGCCTCACTTCCACTTTCTCCATCCCCATGAGGGAATGGTAAGACAGGTGGAGAGGTCAGGCTTCCCTGACCTAAAAGAATCATTCTCATTCCATGAACTCTTCTTTCACCCCCCACTGGATGGTTTGCCACGTCTATTAAAAAGAAGAAACATTGGCCCCAATTCATATCCACCAGTTAGGACGTGTCAACTCCCACAGACCAAAAACTGAACCATCTGTTTCTGATCATCCAGAACAGCCTGACTCTCCCCCCAAGCCCAGGACGCCCCGCCTCGCCCTCTTCTCCCCCTGGGCCCCAGCTCTCTAACACTCTCTCCTTCACCAGGCATCTCCCGGGAGTCTCCCAAGATCCTCAACAGCACCAACGGGACCGGTGGCTTTCTCCCCGGTGGCTACACCTGCCTCCCCCACTCCCAGCCCTGGCAGGCTGCCCTGCTGGTGCAGGGACGGCTGCTCTGCGGGGGGGTCCTGGTCCACCCCCGCTGGGTCCTCACGGCAGCGCACTGCAGGAAAGAGTATGTGGGGGCTGGGAGCCTGGGGGGAGACGAGAAGGGGACCGGGGTGGCGTCCTCGGGAGTTGGATTTAATGACGAGGTTGGAGTTAGGGCGCGTGGGTAAGAATGAGGTTTGGCATGGGGACATGGAGAACGCGGGAAGACAGCCCAGGAGAAGATTTGGACGGGATTGGAGTTGAAGGTGTGTTGGGAGACAGGAAGGTGGGGTGAGGAAGAGGTGAGACTGGGGTTGTCACAGGGGCTGGGCTGGGGACGGAAAGGGCTCATGCTCTCCCCTAACCACTCCTTCCTGTGCCCACAGCGGGTACAGGGTTCACCTGGGCAAGCATGCCTTAGGGCGCGTGGAGACCGGCCAGCAGGTGCGGGAGGTGGTCCGCTCTGTCCCCCATCCTGAGTACCAGGTCAGCCCCACCCACCTCAACCACGACCACGACATCATGCTGCTGGAGCTACAGTCCGAGGTCCAGCTCTCAGGCCACGTCCGCACCCTGCCCCTTTCCCAGGTCGACTGCCTGCCCCCTGGCACCTGCTGCCGGGTGTCCGGCTGGGGCACCACCACCAGCCCCCAGGGTATGTCCACACGGGTCTGGGACCCAAAGGAGTGGCTGGGGAAGCTGGGGCCACCGTGAGAGGGCAGGGTGGAGGAGAGGCCCTTTATCTATAAAAATGTAAATATGAGCCGGGCGTGGTGGGGCACGCCTGTAATCCCAGCACTTGGGAGGCTGAGGCAGGAGGATCGCAAGTTCAAAGCCAGCCTCAGCAATGGCGAGGCACTTAGCAACTCAGTGAGACCCTGTCTCTAATAAAATACAAAAAAGGGCTGGGATGTGGCCCAGTGGTCGAGTGCCCCTGAGTTCAATGCCCGGTACCAAAAATAAATAAATATGTAGAAAGGGACATGTAACCTCTACATAGGTATGTATATAAATGTATGAATATATAAAAAATATATTGTCTAATATTATACAGTAATACGTTCTTATAAATATATGTTGTCAAAGTATAAATTATGTTCCATAAGTTGAGTAAATTTTATAAATGTTATATATTTAAATATACATAAATTACAGTTAAACATAATTATCAATGAACATATTATTTATAACACATTTAAATTGCAAATACATAATTATATATTCTATAATAATACATAACATGTATTTTTTATAACTTGCAAAATACATTTAATATATTAATAAGCGTACATTTAGTAAATGCAATAAAATATAAATAAGCACCTCCTTCTATGTATGAATGTGACACAGCATAACCCACAAGGGCCCTTGGGTCTCCATGGCGGTGCCCCCTCTCATTGGGGCATCTCCCCACAGGCCCCATCACTGCCTCCCACTCCTCACCACCTCCCGGTCCTCCGCCCCAGGCCTCCCCTTCCTTCCCTCCCCCTCCCCTCTCTCTGTCTCTCTGCCGCCTTCCCCAGCACACGCCCCACCTCTTCCCTTCCCACCTCTTCTCCTCCCACCTCCCTCCCTACCAGCTCTTTGCCCCACTCTCCTCTTCAGCCTCCACCCCATTTCCCTCCAGGACAGACACTCAGACCTTCTCTCTCCTCCTCAGTGAGTTACCCCCAAACCCTGCAGTGCGCCAACATCCAGCTACGCTCGGACGAGGAGTGTCACCAGGTCTACCCAGGGAAGATCACGGCCAACATGCTGTGCGCCGGCAACCCAGAGGGTGGGAAGGACTCCTGCGAGGTGAGACCAGGGGCGCGGGTGCCAGGGCCAGGGTGGGAAGTGGAGGTGGGGCCGCTGTGGGGGAGGATCTGCTCCCAGCCTCCGGGACACCAGTCTTTGTAAGGCCGTATGTCCTCTAGCATGAGAGTGTCAGGACAAAAGGGTACCCAGTGATGGCATCTCAAGCTTCAGCTTTGACCAAGGAGCTGCCCAGATCCCTGCATCAAAATGCAGGAAGGCTGCCAGGCGCGGGGCACACTCCTGTAATCCCAGCACTTGGGAGGCTGAGGCAGGAGGATGGTGAGTTCCAAGCCAGACTCAGCAATGGCGAGGCACTTAGCAACTCAGTGAGACCCTGTCTCTAAATAAAATGCAAAAAGGCCTGGGGATGTGGCCCAGTGGTCGGGTGCCCCTGAGTTCAATCCCCAGTACCAAAAAAAACAAGTAAATAAAAAAAGCAGGAAGGTTGAAATTATTTTAGTTGTGACAGAAACGCAGCTCTGGCTGGCTTAAGCAAAACAACAAAAACAAACAAAACCCTGTATTTTGTCACTAAAAATCCAGAAGTGGCTGCCTTCAGGCACAGATAGATCCAGGTGTTTAGGGCATGTTTTGGGAACTCTGTCTCTTTAGCTAGCTTTTCTGTTCAGGCCTCATGCTCAACCAGTTCTTCCCATTCAGTGTGGGACAGCGCAGCAGTTTTGGGTTTGCACCTACCCACTAAGAATCCCGTTGGACCGAGAGAACACCTCTTTTCCAGTAGTTGACACAAGTGTCTTGGGTACCACTCTCACTAGGCTTACCTGTCCTGTGCCTGAACCATCACCCTGGCCTGAGCTGTGGGAGCCAGAGAGGACTGGGGGCCAGTGGCCTGGGTTGAGCGAGGGTGGGGGCCAGCCAAAAGTCAGGAGGCTGCTACTCAACTAAGGGGAGCAGATACCAGGGCAGAAAGCAACCTACAAAAACAAGAGAGCCTCCTCCTTTTTCTTCATCTTTTTTTTTTTTTTTAAACAAAGAAATGTTTTGTTAATGCCGACATGCAAGACTATAAAGCACTAAGAAATTTAAATATCCAGGTCGTGGCATACTGGTGGCAATTCCACCGCCAGGGTCAACAGAGCACTTGCAGGGCACAGCAGCAGGTGGGTGCCACGGTGGGTGAGGGGCCGGCTGCAAGTTCCCAAGTCCTGTCCCCTCCCAGGCATCAAGAGGGACAGTCCCTTCAAGGGAGGGTGCAGCCTGCTGCCCTCCAGGCTCGGCAGGACGCTCACAGTCTAAAGGACTGGAGGGAAGGAAGCCTTCTGCTTCTGGACAGGTGTCATCCAAGGCAGGGACAGAGCCTTTGACCCTGTGGTCTTCTTGGTCATCGTTTTGGCAGAGAAGCTTGGTTGCTTTTGTTCGAGGGGTCTGTCAGTCCTTACCGTCTTTTCTGTAGCTCTGTTGACAGTTCCCAAAGCCTCCCTTGCAATTTTAGGTAAAAGCATCAAATATCTCGCCAATCTGTGGCATTGAACCTGAGATCTCCCCTCTAAAGCTTTGATCCCAGCTTCAGCCCACCCTTCGCAGCCTCACGGCTGCCTGGTTCACCATTTTCCTTACCAAGAAAGACCAGAGTAGCCATTCTAGATCATTCCAGAAACTACGCGCATAGAGGGGCTGCTGAGATGGTTTCGGTTCCGTGGGAAAGGGTATGATTGCGAATGAATGCTACGTCCTTGTTGGATTAGTAATGTCTGCTTCAGCGGCTGGGCTGGGTGGGGTGGGGGGCTGCACGGGCGTGGCACACCCGGCCACGTGGGCTGTAGTGAGAGGGCTTGGAGCACAGTGCAGTCAGGTGGGCGGGGCCTAGGGGTACAGGGTGGGATTTGGTGCCAGGGAATCAAGATGGATATAAGCTATCCCCACTTCTTTTTTGGTGGGGGGTACCAGGGATTGAACTCAGGGGTGCTTAACCACTGAGCCACATCCCCAGCCCTTTTAAAAAATATTCTATTTAGAAAGAGGGTCTCGCTGAGTTGCTTATGGCCTCGCTGAGTTGCTGAGGCTGGCTTTGATTGCGATCATCCTGTCTCAGCCTCCCGAGCTGCTGGGATTACAGGCCCCAGCATCCCCTTTTAATAAGAATAAAGAATAGAGAAAAACAGGAATGCGGGCGCTCTCTCCGTCCCTGTCTGCCCGTCTCCGGGTCTTTCTGTGTATTTGTCTTCCACTGTCCGCCTGCGCCCAGTGCTGTGTCCTCTTTCTCAGTGTCTCGCCCTCTCTGTGTCTGGCTCTGTCTCTGACTCTGCGTCTCTGCATGTCTCTCTGTCTTCCGCTCTCTCCCCCATCTCTGCCTTCGTGCGGCCCCAGCCAGGACCCTGTTTCTTCTCCCCCCTCAGGGCGACTCCGGGGGACCCCTGGTCTGCAACCACACACTGCACGGCATCATCTCCTGGGGAGACTTCCCCTGCGGGCAGCCGAACCGGCCCGGCGTCTACACCCGCGTCTCCAGGTACGTCCAGTGGATCCGCGAAACCATCGGAGAACACCGCGGCCAGGAGCGGACGCGGACGAAGGGCGCTCCGTAGCCGCTGGGTGGCGTTACCTGCTCTCTCCTCCGCCGCCCTCGCCTCGCTCAGCCCATCTCCTCCCGGAGCGCCGCATCTGAACCAGGGATCCCTGTTCCCAAAGTGTCCCCGACGTGCCAGGTTCAAGACCACCCCACGGCCAGCCTTGTGGTCTCCCAGATATTGCACCCCAGACAGGTTCTAATAACTCGAACCCAGACAGCGCCCCGGGTCTCCCCAGGTCGTCGCTGAGGCCGCCGTGCGCCCAGGTGGACTCCTGTGGGCTCTGCCCGCGGCGACATCCTTAAATCCCTCGGCCTGCCGTGCCAGCAGTGTTCCGTGTCAGTGAACTCACCTCCCGGAAGGTCCTGGAGCCCTCCCTTATTCGCTGCCATTGTCGCACTCAAGAAGGTTCCGGACTCCCAGGAGATTTCTTCCTGAAACTCTCCTCTGCCCAGAATCTGCAGCCCTTAGTGACTCACCCGGCTGACTCGGGGTCCTCAGATGGCCACCCACCTGCTCTGGGGCGCACAGAGGTCCTGACCCAACCCACCGCCTCCTTTCTGCAAGCCTGCCCCTGCCGACGTCCCCTCCCTCTGAATCCCTGTCCCCACTAAGGACCAATGGCACGCCAACCTCCACAGAGATGGGGTTCAGTATCCCCAAGGGCCACTGTGCTGGGCCACCAAATTTCCCGTCCTGCATCTCTGCCATGCGTCTCCCCCGTGAACATCTGTGTTCAATGTCCCTTGTTTTTCTATTGTTGCCCGTGACCCCAAAAGCGCAGGGGCTAAGCGCTCAGCCACTTACTGAAGTCTCTGCTTAACGCAATCCCTGCTTTGTCTGAGTCATGAAATTCCGAGCCTCTTTGTGTTCTCATCTGTAAAATGGGCTCTTAATTTCTCCTCCTAGCATTGTTACAAAGAGACGTGTTGAACACTCACCACTATTATCACTTCCATGTTTCCTTATGTACCACCCCTCCGATTTGCACAGTGCACAAGAAAATGTCATGTGCGTTTATTTTTCTTATTCAGTGCCAACCACATGCCGGGACTCCCCCGCGCCATGCCGTGCCGTGGGAAGCGCAATTTTGTTATTTGTTCAACAAATATTGGTACCTATTATGAGTCAGGCACTGGGGCAGGCACAGGTGATAAGCCCTGGATTAAACAGACACAGATTTATGCACTCGTAGAGCTTATGTTCATTTGGGGAAGAAGCCATAGAAAATGACGAACATAAAAATAAGCTGGCAAGTGATAATTTAAGCCATGACCAAAACAATAAATAATGGGAGGAAGCCAGAAGAGGAAACTGGGCTAGAGATGCTGTTTTGAACAGGATGGTCAGGGAGGAGGATCTGAGAGGGTAACATTTAAAAACAAGAGCGGGGCAGGCGCGGTGGCGCATGCCTGTAATCCCAGCACTTTGGGAGGCTGAGGCAGGAGGATCATGAGTTCAAAGCCAGCCTCAGCAATGGCGAGGCACTTAGCAACTCAGTGAGACCCTGTCTCTAAATAAAATACAAAAAGGGCCGGGGATGTGGCCCAGTGCCCCTGAGTTCAATCCTGGTACCAAAAACAAAAACAAAAACAAAAAAAAAAAACAAGAGTGGGTGGCATATCTGAGGAGCAGCTTTCCAAGCTGCAGGCATGGCAGGTGCAAAGGCCCTGGGAGTATAAGCAGGAGAGAGTCAGAGACCCTCAGACGGGGCCTGAGTGCAGGGAGCGTGGAGTGGGGGGACAGGGAGTTTGTTTTGGGGAGCCAACTGTAAATAGACCTGGTCACTACAGACTGCAATGATCTCTGTGTTGGTCATAATAAATGTGGCCATTTCCATGAAGGATATAAACAAGATTTCGTCTTAGAGAATAGGATGGTCCAGGAGGGCTTCTTGGAGGAGGCAGCTGCTGGGGAATGTATCAGAAAGAGGGAGACTGCCAGGCTCAGTGGTGTATGTCTGTAATCCCAGCACTTGGGAGGAGGCTGAGGCAGGAGGACCTCGAGTTCAAAGCCAGCCTCAGCCATGGCGAGGCACTTAGCAACTCAGTGAGACCCTGTCTCAAATAAAGTACAAAAAAGGGCTGGGGATGTGACCCAGTGGTCGAGTGCCTCTGAGTTCAATCCCCGGTACCAAAAAAAAAAAAAAAAAAAAAAAAAAAAAAAAAAAAGAAGAAGAAGAAGAAGAAAAGAAAGAAAGAAAGAAAAAAGGGAGCTGCCAGTCAAGTCCCGGAGGTTGGAGGCTACCCTGTCCTGGGATCTGATGGAAGGCCAGGGAGTGATGAGGGTATAATCACACACACACACACACACACATATATATATATATATATATATTTTTTTTTTTTTGGCTTTTGTCCATGGCTCCTGGCTCACAGCTCCTGTGACCCTATTATTTCCTACATAACTAGAGAACTAGAATGTCTTTTGTTAAAGTATTTGACTTCTTGTCCATGGCTCCTAAAGCAGCCCTAGACCAGCTTCAGAGTCACCTGTATAAAGGACACTCCTGTGTTCTCCAGGAGTCTTTCCAAGACAAGGCTGAACCTATGTAAATGAGCAGAATTTTGGAAAGTCCCTAGAAACCATGGGGGTGGGGAGAGAGGTTGATTGCCAGGGGAATGAGCCACCTGCTGCTTTAAGGGTTGAAATTCCAGGGAGGGGCGCGGGCTGAGGTCTCAGAGGATAACCATGGGCTGTGGGTTTATCAATCATGCCTGTGTAATGAACAACCCCAAAAACAAAAACAAGGGGAAAGACTGGACGCAGAGCTTGCAGTGGCTGAGCACACCTGGGAGGGCGAGCAAGAGCACCTGGCGTGCCAGCAGGGTGCACCCGACTCGGGACGGAGCACCTGAGCTGGGCCCTCCAGACCTCGGCCTGTGCTTCCCTTCATCCGGCTGCTTATTCGTATCCTTTAAAATATTCTTTGTAGCCGGGGCGTGGGTGGCGCATGCCTGTAATCCCAGCGCTTGGGAGGCTGAGGCAGGAGGATCGCCAGTTCCAAGCCAGCCTCAGCAATGGCGAGGCACTTAGCAACTCAGTGAGACCCTGTCTCTAATAAAATACAAAAAAGGGCTGGGGATGTGGCCCAGTGGTTGAGTGCCCCTGAGTTCAATCCCTGGTACCAAAAAAAAAAAAAAAAAAAGACAGACACCTTATTTAACATATAGCATTATTCATCCACTTTGAAGTGACAGCCCCAATGAAGCTCATCCGGTGCCTGGATCTCTCTGTACCGTGTCACAGCCTTCTTGCTCTTGGGAACACTAGACTTGGCACTAGACTTTGGGGACACTTTATTTATTTATTTTGTTACCAGGATTGAACTCAGGGGCACTCAACCTCTGGGCCACATCCCCAGCCCTTTTTTGTATTTTATTAGAGACAGGGTCTCACTGAGTTGCTAAGTGCCTCGCCATTGCTGAGGCTGGCTTTGAACTCGAGATCCTCCTGCCTCAGCCTCCCAAGTGCTGGGATGACAGGCGTGCGCCACCGCACCCAGCTTGGGGGACACTTTAAAAACAGCAAAATCACATGCACACACACACCAGGACAAAAAGGAAACCTAACACTACCTAGACCAGGTGAAGGACGCTTGCTTACGGGGTGAGAACTGAAGTTCAGGGGCGGAGCCCTGGCTTGGGAGACCCCAGCTTGTGAGAGGAGCTGGGATCCTGCCTCTGGCGACTCAGACTCTACCCCGCTGTGCGTGTGCCGTGACCACAGAAGCACCACGGTGATCGGTCTGGGGGCGTCCCGAGTGGTCATCAAGCGGGCACGTTAAGAAAAAGTGCAGAATCAGCGAGTAGTCAGACTGCACATGTGGGGGTGAAGTGGAGTGGAGGATGACTCCCTGCCCACCCCGGGGTCTCACCAGGAAACCATGGAGACAGCCCTGGGCGCCCTCCAGCTCTGCACACTCAGATTTCACCAACAACAGATTAAAAATAATGTTTGAAAGCTGCATCTGCCTGAGTGTGGCGGTGCGTGCCAGTAACCCCAGCAATTCAGGAGGCCGAGGCAGGAGGATCACAAGTTCAAAGCCAGCCTCAGCAACTTAGCAAGGCCCTAAGCAGCTCAGGGAGACCCTGCTCTAAATAAAAAAATTTAAAAGGGCTGGAGATGTGGCTCAGTGATTAAGTGCCCAGGGATAAATCCCTGGTACCAAACAAAACAAAACAAAACAAAACAAAACAAAACAAAAAACTGAGCATGTCCAGACTCTTTTCTTGTTGTTATTCCTCAACAACACAGCACAGCCCCTATTTGGGGCTGGGGATATAGCTCCATAGTAGAGTGTATGTACAAGCCCCTTGGATGGACACCACCCAGCACCCAAACCAAATCAGTACAACACCTGCTTACACAGCACTTATATTAAGTATTATAAGCCGGGCGCGGTGGCGCACGCCTGTAATCCCAGCACTTGGGAGGCTGAGGCAGGAGGATCGCGAGTTCAAAGCCAGCCTCAGCAATGGCAAGGCACTTAGCAACTCAGTGAGACCCTGTCTCTAATAAAGTGCAAAAAAGGGCTGGGGATGTGGCCCAGTGGTCGAGTGCCCCTGAGTTTAATCCCCAGTACCACAAAAAAAATATATATATATATATATATATATAATATACATATATATATAATAAATTATCTAGAGAGGATTTAATGACTACTGGGGGGGTGTAGGGCATATGCAAATACTACACCCTCTTCTAGAAGGGTCTTCAGCACCCACTGATTCTGGTGTCCGAGGGGGTCCTGGAACATATCCCCTGCAAGGCCAGAGATGACTAGTTCAGGGTTGAAAAGAGGGTGGAGCCGCGCAGGCCTGGTTTTCCACTTTGTCCTGGGGAGCCGGGTCCTACAGCTCAGGGCTGCTGGGAGGAGTCCGTGGAAGATCGGCAATTCAAAGCTCTGCACGTAGCTGACTCCGAACCCAGGTCCTCTTCCATGAAGGAGCAGCCCACGGAGTCCTACGGGACCCAAGCAGCCTGGGTCTGGATGCCAACTCTTTGTCACTCACTGTCAACCCAGAGCCACCTGCCCTCACTGTGCCTCCATTTTTCAATCGCTCACATGGGCGTAAGAATGGTACTTACCGCCAAACAGCCTTTACACCTAAAAGCAAAAGGTCAGACCCTGTGGTTAATGGAAGATAATGGCAGAGAACATTTTTGTGACTTAGGGATGAGAAAAGACATTTGAAAACATCAGAAGGACTGACCCAGAGGCAGATGATTGTTTAATTTGATTAATCATAGCTAAGGATTTCTGTTCAACAAGACACTGGATAAAGTACCTTGATGGGTAGCAGCCTGGCTCAGAGATTTGCAATTTATACTGCTATCAACCCAGAGCTGCTCTCAGTATTTCCGGAAATCCTGCAAATAGGTGAGAAAAATGAGCAAGGGATATGAACAGATTTTTAAAGAAGGAAACCAAAAAATGTCATTCAAAATGATGCTCAGAGGGCTGGGGTTGTGGCTCAGCAGTAGAGCGCTTGCCTAGCACATATGCAGCCCAGTTCGATCCTCAACACTCGTAAAAATAAATGTATTGTGTACAACTAAAGCAAATAAATAATTTTTTTTAAAAAAAAATGACGCTCAGACATTAATTGTGTAAGAAATGCAAATACAAGCTGGGCGTGGTGTCGCACACCTGTAATCCCAGCACTTGGGAGGCTGAGGAAGGAGGATCGCCAGTTCCAAGCCAGCCTCAGCAATGGCGAGGCACTTAGTAACTCAGTGAGACCCTGTCTTTAATAAAATGCAAAAAAGGGCTGGGGATGTGGCCCAGTGGTCCAGTGCCCCTGAGTTCAATCCCCGGTACCACAAAAAAAAAAAAGGAACTTGGGTCTCTTCTGCGTGAAGCGGGCTGGCTGCGAAATTAAGCTAAGGAAAAAAAAAAAAAGCCCCGAAGAAACCACAGGACCCAGAAATGATTTTGAAAAGCAAGGGCGGGACGGCTCCAGGACCTTAGGGTCCAACTTCTACGCTGTGAAGAGAGAGCGAACCGGTCCCGCGTTTGCTTTATTATTTATGGGAAAATTTTCAGGGTTATCCATAGGATTTTCTTCGTCAAATAAGGCAGGAGGTGGGCTGTCCAGGCCCAGTGAGTCACGCCCAATTCCGGAGCTCAGCGCGCAGCCTTCCCAGCCCCAGACGGAAGTCCCGTGCATTGCGTAATCCACCCAGCGGGAGGGGTCACAAACCAGCCTGCAAGCCGGGCCAAGACACCCTGGGCTCAAGGCCCAGGGGAGACGCCAAGTAGCTCAGGCAGTGGCTTCCCATAGGATGTGGCGGATGCCCACCGCGCAGGACTGCGTGGCAGTGCAAAGCGACAAACTAGGAATCAGATCTGAAAGGGACAGAAGACTGTCCACACCAAGAGTTGGTGTCGATGCCGGCAACTTGGAAAACGTGGCGATGTCTTGCATACTTCACCCTGCACGTACCATAGGAGCGGGCAATCTGGCTCCTGGGTATGTACCCAAGAGAAATGACAACACACGTCCACACAGTGGCCTGCACACGAATGTTCGGAGCAGCGTGCTGTGTGATAGCCAGAAACTGGAAGGCACCCAGGTGTTCAACAGGTGATGAGGGATAAACAAGTTGGGGAGAGCCACTGGTTGGATACCCCTCGGCACAGGAAGATGAGCGATTGACAGACACTTGCAAAAAGATATGGACGGATCTGAAATGCTTTGTTCCAGCGAAAGACATCAATCACTTATGTGAAGCCCAAGGCAAAACCGTCCTGTCAGAACATACATCACCAGTTGCCTAGGCTCAGCGTGGGCATGAAGATTTTTGCAAAAGGGATAGTGGGCAGCTTGGGGAGATGGCGAGAAAGGGCGAAAGGGTGTTCTACATTTTTATATGGCATTCATTACATATTGTCTCCAATCTCCAAGATTCGTCAAAGTGATCACTTAAGAAGAATGTATTATTTTTCAGTTTTGTAGTTTTGTATGGACAGAATGCCTGTATTTTAGTTGTTTATTTTTAATGTGGTGCTGAGAATCGAACCCAGTGCCTCAATCCTCAGCACCTCACACATGCCTGGCAAGCACTGTGCCACTGAGCTATAGCCCCAAGAAGTGTGTATTTACTTTTATGTAAATAATAACTTGTAAATGTGAAAAATGAGCCCGGTGTGGCGGCACATGCCTGTAATCCCAGCACTTGGGAGGCTGAGGCAGGAGGATCGCAAGTTCAAAGCCAGCCTCAGCAATGGTGAGGCACTTAGCAACTCAGTGAGACCCTGCCTCTAATAAAATACAAAGGGGGGGGGGGCTAGGGATCTGGCCCAGTGGTCGAGTGCTCCTGAGTTTAATCCCCAGTACTCCCCCCCCAAAAAAAGTAGAAAATGATGAAAAAAATTACAGTTTTGAGTGAAAAAAATAAGAAAAGCTGTGTGCCACCACACCATTGACATAAAAGAAAAATGTGCACACAAACCACTACAGAATTTGTAAGAACATACAGTAATAAAAAGATCTGAGAATGCACTAAATTAAACACTTCTTCCCCCCATACTGGGGATTGAAGTGGGGGTGGGGGGTGCTCTACCACTGAGCTACACATCCCAGCCCTTTTTTTTTTTTTTTTACACAAGGTCTCATTCAGTTGCCCAGGCTGGCCTCGAACTTACAATCCTCCTGCCTCTACCTCCCAGGTAGCTGGGATTGCAGGCAGGCATGCGCCACCACACCCTGCTACATTCTACACTTTAAATGACTAATTGTGTGAACTTCACCCTAATAAAACAAATGCAATAATAAATACAATAGCAAAAGATACAGGATAATAAAGATAATAGCAAAGGATACATGATAACAAAGATAGCAAAGCATACACAATAATAAAAGCAATAGCAACGGATGCACGTTAATAAAGATAACAGCAAAAGACAGACAATGATAAAGACAACGTGGGGAGGGAATAGGGATAAAAGGGATCAAATAAATAGGAAAACAGTAATCGCCAATGACAATGTCACCAACTAATTCAACTCTCTCCATCAGAGGATCAAGAACTAAACACATTGAGAAAACATTTTTAAGTTAATAAAAACTAACACCAGCTTCAGAGGGGTGTGGGGAGTATTCGTTGGATTAATGTTGGCGCACTGAGAACACCTTCCTAATTGGTAGCTGTCATCATTACTATTATGGTGGCGGTTGCACTTATTGTTGATATAATTGGAATGATGCTATGTCTCCACGGTCCCAGGGCCAAAGCCAAGTGCTCTGAGTGACAGCTGGGGATTTGAGAGTAGGAGGCAGCCGCCCAAAGCCTTCCGGTGGAACAGAAAATAATGACAGAGCTGAGCTGGGGCTCTACCTACAACACCTGCATTCAGGAAAGCCAGGGGAGGGGGAGGCTTCTGGCCTTCCCCCTGCCTCCTCTGGGATTGCAGGGCCACCCACCTTCCTCTTCCTACTTTTGCCCAGGGGGAGTTTAGTCACAAAGGAGGCCTGTGCAGGAATGTGAGGGCAGGAAGAGCTGGTGGGGGAGGGGGAGGGGACGCCCCTGTCCTGGAGGGAAAACCGTCCCCCTGGCACCTGCTCAGCGCTGCGCAGCGTGGGAAACCCTTTTCTTTCATTCTCCCCAGGGTGAAATTGTCCCCATTTTACAGACCGAAGACTAAGGAATTTTTTTTTTTTTGGTGGGGGTTACCCAGGATTGAACTCAGGGGCACTCGACCACTGGGCCACATCCCCAGCCCTTTTTTGTATTTTATTAGAGACAGGGTCTCACTGAGTTGCTAAGTGACTCACCATGGCTGAGGCTGGCTTTGAACTCGAGATCCTCCTGCCTCAGCCTCCCAAGTGCTGGGATTACAGGCGTGGCCACCGCGCCCGGCTAGACTAAGGAAATCGCACTGCTGATGTCACCCTGTCCAGGCTGAGCGAGGTGCGGTGCTGAACACCCCAGGACCACCTCTTCAGCCCAGAGGATCTGGGCCCCCCACCACACACACATGGGTGGCCTGTGGCAGAGACCTTGTTGGACTTTCCAGACCAGCAGGCAAAGAAGCCCACGTCTGCATTCCAAGGGGTCAGAGAGGACGCGGGGGCTGCAGGAGCAGAGAAGCCCGGTCAGGATTTTCAGAAGGAACTCGAGGTGGGTCTCAGTGGACACGTGGCCACCTCAGACCGATGGACTCCATCTAGAACTGGCTTGGACATGGAGATTGACAACGCCACAGCCTCTGTGGGCCTCTGTGGGGTGACGGCACAATCGGGGCTGTGAGCAGAGGTTAGGTGCCAGTCGTCCCCATGGGGTGCGCCAGGGGTCTTCCTCCCCTACCTGTCGGGCTCACTGGCCTGCTGGCGCTGGCTCGGAGCCAAGCCACTGGACCTGCAGAGGTTCTGCTACGGCTTTAACCAAGTCCGAGGTTTTGACAGTTGGTGTCTAGGAACACAAGTATGGGGCCAAGACCCTCCTTCAGTGCCTGGGCCATCAGCCTGGACCCTCTGTGTCTTAGTGCCACCACACCCGGAGGCTGAGGCTCCGCCCTGGGGGTCTTCTGCTGTCTCCTTGGCCCCACTGGTGCTGGCTCTCATCCTCTAGGTCCCTGGATGGGGCGGGGAGGCATGTGCCTGTGTCACATAGGGACCCAGCTGGTTTGGGCAACAGAGGTCCTGCCTGTGGAAGGACAGTTACAATGTTGCAAGCTGAGGTCACACTCTTAAAAGCAGGTGGCTTGGTAATTAGGACCCTACAAACACCTTTGCTACAGTATCTGCTGCTGCCTCTCCGGAGCAAAGACCTTCATCGCCATGGATGCCACAAACACACCCCACAGAGGCCTCCCAGCTCTGGCTAGGGGTTATCTAAACCTGACATACACCTGCGGTCCCCAAGCCCCATGATCCTCCACTGCCTTGGCAGCTGACGACGGTAAGACTGACTTGAGGCTCACTAGAGAAAAAAAGATAAAAGTATAAATGTGAATTAGGTGGAGAGAAGACACCCCACCCCAAAGTGTATCCAATGATCGGGAAAAAAAATTTTTAAGACGGGGGAAAAAGTTCAAGGGGTCTATTATAGGACACAGAGACTAGTTAAAAACAAGGTGTTGCATACTTGAAAACAGCCAGGAGTGGAGCGACTGTTCTCATCACAAAAACATGACAGGTATGTGAGGCAAGCACGTGTTGACCAGCTGCACTGGCCATTCCATATGCACAGGTGTTTCTTTCTTTCCCCCCACTTGGGCCAGGGATGAGCCCTGGACAGGCGCATGCTCAGCCAGCGCTCCCCCCACCCCCCACCCCCGCCCTACATCATGGAGCCGCCATAAGTATGTGCAGTTTATTTGACAGGTGTTTTGTTTTGTTTTGTTTTGGTACTGGGAATTGAACTCAGGGGCACTCAACCACTGGGCCACATCCCTAGGGTACAAGAAAGCTAACTTAAGCCGGGAACGCCGTGTTAATGGAATAAAAGGGTTTATTAGGGACCACGTGGAAGGGAAGGGGGTAGGGAAAGAACTGCGGGAAGGGACAGAAGGGAAGAACAAGGGGAAAGGCAGGACGAAAAGGGCAAGTTTCAGTCCGGAGCAGGCTTAAGTAGCCAACTGGTGGTCAGAAGGACCCCCCCCCCCCAGAGGGGACCCCAATTCCATAGGCTGCCGGGGGTTGAAAGGGGAGCCCGTGTATTGCAATTGGTCCAGAAGGGCACCTGAGGGCTGGCCAGCAGAGTTGGTCAGCCTGAGGCACCTGGGAAGCGTGGCCTCCCTGCCTGGAATCTAACACCCAGCCCTTTTTTGTATTTTATTAGAGACAGGGTCTCACTGAGTTGCTAAGTGCCTGGCCATTGCTGAGGCTGGCTTTGAACTTGCGATCCTCCTGCCTCAGCCTCCCAAGTGCTGGGATTACAGGTGTGTGCCACCCTGCCTGGCTTGACAGTTAATTTTTAAAATTTAGTTAATTTATTTATCGTGCCAGGGATTGAACCTAGGCGCCCTTAACCACTGAGCCGCATCCCCAGCCCTTTTTACTTTTTATTTAGAGACAGGGTCTCACTAAGTTTCTTAGGGCCTTGCTAAATTGCTGAGGTTGGTTTTGAACTTGTGATCCTCCTGCCTCAGCCTCCTGAGTCACTGGGATTACAGGCATACACAACCACACCCAGACCCTCCCCACCCCCAACTTTTTCTTTCTTTTTTTTTTTTAATAAAATAAAATCTGTAAAAACTGGATACGGGAAGAAAGAAAGGAAATAAAAAGACACCCCCCCCCCAAATTTGACTTAACTGGAAATTCAAATTCAAAATTTACTCAAAGAATTTATATAAACACAAGAAGTTCAAGGTTGCTGAAGGCTCGTGGCCTCTGCCACACAAGTTCTGAATCAACTTCGACCCCCCCGCCCCCGCCCCGGAGGTCCTATTTGTCACAGCAGCAGGCTCAGGTTCCAGGTCTTCCTGGGCATCCTACCCAGTTCAGGAGAGGTCCCTAAGCTCTGGGGGCAGCTGACTGGATGCTAGTGGGCAAAGGCAACCTCAGAAGAGAAGTGTTGTCCCACCCAAGTGACCATTTCCCTCCATAGCCCCCAGTGCCCACGAACTCACTGACCCAATGAGTTAACAAATTAAAGTTAAATCAAGTCTTGGGGGCCGAGGCGGTGTAGCTCAGTGGTGGAGCACTTACCTGGTGCTCAAGGCCAGGTTCGACCCCCGGCACCACATTAAAAAAAAAAAAGAAGAAGAAGAAGTACTGAAGTCTTTGGCCCTTAAATTGTTTTGTTTTTGTTTTTGTTTTTGGTACCAGGGATTGAACTCAGGGCTACTCGACCACTGGGCCACATCCCCAGCCCTTTTTTGTATTTTATTAGAGACAGGCTCTCACTGAGTTGCTAAGAGCCTCGCCATGGCTGAGGCTGGCTTTGAACTCGAGATCCTCCTGCCTCAGCCTCCCAAGTGCTGGGATTATAGGTGTGTGCCACCGCGCCCGGCTTTGGCCCTTAAATAGGCTTAACAAAATGGGACCCCACTGATGCCCCTGCCCCTCCATTGACAGAGTTGACAAGGTGCAATACAAATTGGAACAGACCCTTCAGGGATGGAAACCTGTCATACCATCCCTACTTAGAAGACAGGTGGCTGTCCCCAACGCTTCTCCCTTTAACAGCCCATTCATTCTCCTCGGGGGAGTTTGCAGTAGTCCCAACACCATGGTCCCGCCTGTCTTTAAGGCCCCAACCCAGGGTCACTGCCTACCTCTCTCCATTCGGTGGGTGGCTGGCTCCTGTGCTTGGCTGGGCTGGGCTGCTCTGCTCCGTTCTGTCCTGGCGTCACAGCCCCTCGTCTGCAGTTGCCGCCTCCAAAAGGACACAGTCTGCCTGCCCAGATGCCCAGGTACCCGCAGCCTGGCCTTGCACGCCGAGTGCAGATGTGGGGGCAAAACGGTGTAATGCCGTTTCCCCACCCACTCCAGGGTCTGCAGCTCACAAGTCTGTAACAAAAGACAGGTTAGCCCAAGCGCCGCGGGGTCGGTGTACTTAACCAAGTTTGAGGAAACACGGAGTCTTCAGACATGAAGGCCGGAGCCCCCGGAACTGCACCTCTGAGCTCCAGCTGGGAGCAGAGGGATCCGGTAGGAGTGCGGCTGGACAAAAGGGTCTGATCCGAGGCCAGGATCCGAGGGACACCTGCTCGGCCTGTGGGTTCAGAGCCTTCTGGGCCTCTGTGTGCCATAACTCCCTCCAGGGGGAGGGCAGGGGCCCTGTCACAGACCGTCTTCAGGGAGTCAGAGAGTGACATTTCTAGGTGGTGCACCTTGCTTTGGGGGAGAGAGGTTCTAGTTTCTAGGAGCCACCCTGGGAAAGAGGAGGGAGGGGAAAGGAGGATGGGGTCCTTCCAGGGAGAACCTCCTGCTGCGGAGGCCAGCCTCCTTCAGCTCAGCGACCTCACACGGCGCACAACGAGGCTTCCGTCTGCGATGGGCCACGTGTGCGTTGGCGGTCCCCTGAGATCATAACGGATCTTAAGAATGCTCCTCGCCTCGTCACGGCGAGGCGCGACACACTCCTCACAGTCCCTGGGGACGCTGGTGTGAACAGACCGACTGCGCTGACAGTAGGATAAAAGGTAGCACCTACAGTTACGCATCACGAACTTGATAGTGTGCTTGGCAATTAAGTCTCATGAACTACCGCCCACGTCCCGCGCGGATGACGGCGTCAGCGTCACGCTGTGTGAGTTGGGCTGGCAATGAAGAGACCACACAAAGTACAGTTTTCAGGGCTCAGGGACAGCTCTGCGACCTCAGGGGTCAGCTCCCGCGCTGGAGGGCAAGAGAAGCAAGGGAGGCAAGAGAGAGCGAGCGCACCCCGAAACCCCCCTATTTGTTGGGGAGAAGACATTCCATAGAATATTCCACCCAAATAAGGCAAGGGGCAGGGTTTTTAGGAGTCTTGCTTGGTGATGGCTTGTGGCCAGCAGATGGACATCCTGGCAGGTCACACCCATCTCAAGTGCTGTGCGGGATCACAGGCAGAGCAAGAGAAGGCACACTTGCGTCCCTCAGCCCAATCAGCACGCAATGCCACACCAGTCCCCTCATCCGTTGAAATGCGCGTAGCTCAAACACTGCATGGCTCGCGACAATGTACCTGGTCATGAGGACAAGTGGCTATGCGGCTGGTTCATCTTGTATAAACTTTTCGTTTTCAATTTTTTTTAGTTGTAGATAGACACAATGCCTGTATTTTTTATGTGTTTATTTTTATGTGGTGCTGGGGATGGAACCCAGTGCTTCACACATGCTAGGCCAGCACCTTCCCACTGACCCACAACCCCAGCCCCAACTTAGAGTGCATGACTTCTGCTTATAAAGAATATTTACTGTGAAACAGCCGGGTGCGCTGGCGCACGCTTGTAATCCCAGTGGCTCGGGAGGCTGAGGCTGGAGGATCGCAAGTTCAGAGCCAGCCTCAGCAAAAGCGAGGTGCTAAGCAACTCAGTGAGACCCTGTCTCTAAATAAAGTACAAAATAGGGCTGGGGATGTGGCTCAGTGGTAGAGTGCCCCTGAGTTCAATCCCCGGTACCCCCAAAAAGATTCACTGTGAAACGGAACACCTCCCACATCTCCCATTTTGCACGACTCGATGGCATTAAGAGGCCATGTGGAGAGTGCCCCTGAGTTCAATCCCTGGTACCAATAAAAAGAAAAAAGGTTCAGAACCTGGCCAGGCACAGCACAGTGCCCAGAGACTCCCTCACCCTGCAGGTCTTGGCAGCTTCTCAGACGTCCTGGGTCTGGGCCACCGTGAGGGCCACAGCTGCCTGCGGGCTCCTGCGGCAGGAGGCTGTCCTTGTGGACTCAGACCATTTGCCCTGAGAGAGGCGCTTCCCAGTGCCAGGCTGGGTTTTCCAGGAAACACAGACTCTGAGCCCGTGACCTCCGTACCATCTGCCAATAGTGGCTTAAGCCTTTAACCCTGGACGCAGCACCCCACGCCGTGGTTCAGCATGGCTCTGAGGCCTCCTTAGTCAGGACGGAGGTGAGCCTGAAGGCACCAGGCACGTCCCACCTGCAGGGAGAGAGTGACTCCCCATCCACCATTCCTTGTAGATGCCGCGGTGCTGGAGGAGGGCACTTCCTTCCTGCATCCCTTGGCTACCTGGGAAGCTCTTGGGAGCAACAGATTGAACGGCAATGGGACTGTTGGTGGCAGTACCACCAACACACAGGTCAGAGCTTTCTGGAGAACAGCTGCTTTCCATCCCTGCCCAGGGTGTGCCTGATGGAGCACGGGCTCAGTCCTGGACTTCAGGATGATTGTGCCAGCAATGCACAGCATGCCCTTCCTTCCTTCCTTCCTTCCTTCCTTCCTTCCTTCCTTCCTTTTACCAGAGATTGAACTCAGGGGCACTCGACCACTGGGCCACATCCCCAGCCCTTCTTTGTGTTTTATTAGAGACAGGGTCTCTAGAGTTGCTAAGTGCCTCCTCATTGCTGAGGCTGGCTTGGAACTCACCATCCTCCTGCCTCAGCCTCCCAAGTGCTGGGATTACAGGCGTGCGCCACCGAGCCTGGCACGGGCATGTTCTTAAAGGTGCTTGAGCCGCTGCCAGTGACCTGGCCATTAGGTCCTGACACCACTTCATTCACAGGTGCCCAGCTATCAATCAAACGCACACCCCTCTGTCCTTCTGGAGGGGACACTCATTTTCCTCCTTAGGGACCCACAGGTTGCTGACAGTGACGGGGCACACACTTTCTTCCTTTGGAGTGCTGGGCGGTGGCTCTGGGACAGGCAGTTGAGGGGCAGACTTTCCTTCACTGAACTTGGGCTGCGGGCTGGTTCAGCCTGGCGACAGCTTATCATACCCGTCCACACGCCAGTCTAGGGGACACGGCACTGTGACTCACCGCCCAGCTCGGGCTGGAGCCTCACCAACAGCTGGATTCCGTTTTTGATGTCTGACCTCTGAGAACTTCTACGCCTTCCTTTCCCTCGTCCCCTTCTTCCCCGTGTGCGGGGAGACCTGGGTGCTCCTTCTGCCCAGCGCGCCCTGGCCTGTGGACGGGACTCCTCACCCCTTCCATCCTTTCTCGGGGTGTTTTTGGACCAGCTGGGGACGCCCGCCCCCTCTCCCCAGAAAACGGCATCATAGGAATGCTGAGCCTCTCCCACCGTCTTGGTGGGTGCGGGGCACTGTTAGTCCCTGCGAATGAACAAAATGTGGGGCGTGGGGCTCGGTCGTGCACAGAGCGGTCACCACCACCAGTGATGGGGCGCCCCGGGGACATGGGCAGGCGCACTTTGAGCCTGCATCTGCTCAGCCACTGAGAGACACGCGCCCCAGGGCCCCACAGGTCGCACTCCTGCCCGGCTGTGCCTCCACAGGTCCCTCGGTGGTTCCCAGGGGGACGCACAGGCACTTGGTCAGCCTGCAGAGGTGGGGGGCTCCCAGCCCGCGCAGCGCCGGGCTTCTTTGTAAGAGGAGGAGGTCAGGAAGGGTCTCCCGGGGCCGGGAAGGGCACCGTGGGCTGGTGACCCGGAAACCAGGCACTTCCAGCCCCGGAAAAGCCACGCTGGGAGTAGAGAGCCTAGAGGGGCTGCGCGTGGGTCTTGCGGGGCCTGGAAGTCTACGCCGGAGGGCCGGGACTTTGTTCTGGGGTACCGGGGAGCCACAGGAGGGTTGTGAGCAGGTCAGCTCTAAGTGTAGACACAGCCATCCACATGTGGGAGGTAGACCGGAGCTGAGTGTCCAAGTGGGAGGCTGGGAGGAGCTACCGGACAGAAAGGAGAGAAGGGCAGACAGAGTAGGCGGGGATGGTGGCTGGCGCGGGGGCGCACGCCTGGAATCCCAGCACTTGGGAGGCTGAGGCCGGAGGATGGCGAGTTCAAAGCCAGCCTCAGCAATGGCGAGGCACTTAGCAACTCAGCGAGACCCTGACTCTAATCAAATACAAAATTGGGCCGGGGAGGGGGGTGGCTCAGTGGCTGAGTACCCCGAGTTCAATCCCTGGGACCTTCCCCATTAAGAAGAGTAGGAGGGGATGGGAGGAACAGGGCTGGGACCACAGCTGAGGAGAGGTAAGGAGAAGGTGCTGGGTCCAGCCAGTGAATGGGCAGACGGTGGGGCCATGCCTGAGCTGGAGACCAGGAAACAGGGCTCACCCAGGAGAGCGCTGCTGGGGTGGCAGGAGCTCCCCCCTCTACCTCTGACCACTAAGTGGTCAGTACTGCCCTTGCCCCACAGCACCCGGCGACCATTGCTTTACTTCCTGTCTCTATGGATTTGTGTATTCTGGATGTTTCTCCCTGATGGGCCCACCCCCACGTGGTCCTCTGTGGCTGGCATCCTCCACACCACATGGTGTTTTCCAGGTTCATCCAGTTGCAGCATGTATCTGATCTTCATTTCTGTTCACAGCTGACTAATATTCCATTGGAAGGATGGACCATGTTTTATTTATCATCGGATGATGAACATAAACTTAATGGACATGTGATTTCTTTTGGGGGTGATGAAAATGTTCTGGGATTAGTGGTGATGGTTGCATAATAGCATGAAATTATGAATGTAGTGGACATCACTGAATTGTAGGCTTTAAATTGGTTAAAATGCTAAATTTTAGGGCTGGGGATATAGCTCAGTTGGTAGAGTGCTTGCCTCACATGCACAAGCCCTGGGTTCAATCCCCAGCACCACAAAAAAGGGGGGTGGGAAATAAACGCTAAATTTTATGCGTGTGAATTTTATACTTCCACAAAAGATAAAAGAGGGAGAGAGGGAGGGGTGCTCTGTTTGGGTCACAGATTTTTTTTTCTTTCCAATTTTTAAAGACCAGGAAATATTGTACTACAAATCTAAATCTCCATTTTATCTCAAAAAGTCCGAGGATTCGGCCACACTGGGCCTACGGCAGCGCCTGCCTGAAGCAGAAGGGCGAGTTTCGTTAGCTTTAAGTTATACCTCAACAAACTTGACTCCTCAGAAACTCCACAGAAAGGGAAGATTTGAGTTAGGCAGTTTCTAAGAGCAAATCAAACCAGGCATATTCGTGCACACTTCTGTAAGCTGCCTGTCACGGCCAGCCATTGCGCCGCGGGAGGAAAACTCTCGGAGGCAGAGTAAAGCTATTACTACTTTTACTTCTACTTTCTTAGAGCTTAGAGAGGGAAAGAAAGATTTTTAGAGAGAAAGATTAGAGAGCTTTTCTTCTTGTCTTCTTAGCTTAGAGAGAGAGAAAGAAAAATAGAGAGAGCTTAGCTTTGAGAAAGATTATTTTTTAGAGCTTCTTGCTTCTTTCTTCTTTCTTCCTCGGGAGCCTCGGCCTAACTCTGACCAGCCCTCGGGAGCCTCGGCCTAACTCTGACCAGCCATTACTTCTTCTATCTGGTTTCTCTTCTGTAACCGCTCTGCCTACGTTTTGGCCGCTCTGATTCTTTTCTCCGACCCGAACTCTTCTTCTGACCGAGCGACTGCATGACTGACTGAATGAATTTCTCCGTTCTCCTAACTCAGACCGCTTTCACCCGGTTATATACCTTCAGCTTTTCGGGTGCCTACAGGTGCGTCACATACATATCAGGTGGAACTTATGGCTTCCAGCTAGCTGCAACAGCCCTTCCTAATTAGGGCTCCTTCACACTTCCATCTCAGAAGTTCTTATGCAAAGAAAAAGGTGCATGGAATTAGATACATCAATTCTATATACACACATATGCATATACATATATATGAAATCAGAAAGGTGCTTAGCAGCTCGGAGGCTAAGGCAGGAGGATCTCGAGTTCAAAGCCAGCCTCAGCAACTTAGAGAGGCCCTAAACAACTCAGTGAGACCCTGTCTCAAAATAAAATACAAAAAACGGCTGGGAATGTGGCTCAGTGGTTGAGTGCCCCTGGTTCAATCCCCAGTATCAAAAAAAAAAAAAAAAAAAAAAAGCAGGAAGGTGAGCGTCCTTGGGGTAATCAGAATGAACCCTGTATTTAGAATCAGCACACCCGGCACAGTAGCACACGCCTGTAATCCCAACACTTGGGAGGCTGAGGCAGGAGGATGTTCAAAGCCAGCCTCAGCAATGGCGAGGCACTTAGCAACTCAGTGAGACCCTGTCTCTAATAAAAGGGCTGGGGATGTGGCCCAGTGGTCGAGTGGCCCTGAGTCCAATCCCTGGTGCCAAAAAAAAAAAAAAAAAAAAGAATCAGCACAAGGATGGGGAGCCTCCCTGCCTCTCCCTGGCCACCTGTTTGGCAACACCCCCTTCTCTTTCCGGGGTGCTCTCTGCCCTGGAATTCGAGTTCCACAGCCTCCCCTTCCTCCTGCCTCCTTGCCCACAGGTCCCAGGCAGCCCCACCCTCGCTGGTTCTTTGTCACTGGAGTGGGGATTAGAACCCAGCTCCAGGATGGCCTGCTCTGAGTCATCACCTGCTGCAGGCTGGCGTGGAGAGGAGGGGCTGGGTCTTCCCACCCTGGTTCCTTCCCCCGCTCCCCCCATCTGAGCACGCCTGTCCGCTGGCCGAGCTCCTGGGGATTACAGAGGCCCCACCTCACCTTCCTCACCCCTTCCCACAGGCAGGAAGTCGGTCAGGCTTGGACAAAGAGAGTTCACCGCCTGTCAGCCTGGGGCCTGGAGGGGACAGGTGGGGCGGCAGGACAGGTGGCTGAGGAGCCAGGTGGCCAGTGTGCAGGTGGCTGGCAGATGAAAGGACAGGCAGGTCGGTGGACAGAGAGCTAGACAGGCGGGACCAGGGACAGCACACGGAGGATCCCGGCCACAGGGCAGGTGAGGGGGACAAGCAGAGGGACGGACAGAGGGTGGAGGGTAGGGAGGTGCAGGCGGGAGGCCAGGGGAGGGCCGCCTCTGACAGTCCCTTTCTCCCAGGCTGTGGAGGTGGCCACCATGAGGCTGGGCATCTTCCTGCTGCTGTGCACCCTCGGTGAGCTCCCGGGCAGGGGCAGGACGGGCGGAGGGGCTCGGGCTTCCTGGCTCGGCTCTGGCCCCAGCCTGGCCCTGGGGATGGGAGAGGGGCTCGCGCCGCGCCCCACGGGCCCCAGCTCTGGCCACCACCTCTCCCGCCCCTCGCTGCCTCTGTGTCTGGGCTCTCCGTTTCCCTGTGCTCCCTCTGTCCTTTCTCGTGCTCTCTGGGTGGCTTTGGGATGCACCGCGTCTCTTTCTACCTGTCACTGCCCCCCCCCCGCCCTCTCTGTGCTCTCCTTCCCTCTCTGACCCTCATCTCTGAGTCTCTGACCCCCGGCCCCAGGCCTGAGCCAGGCGGACACAGAGAAGATCGTCAACGGGGCGGAGTGCCTGCCCCACTCGCAGCCCTGGCAGGTGGGGCTGTTCGAGGGCTCCAGCCTGCGCTGCGGCGGGGTCCTCATCGACCGCAGATGGGTCCTCACGGCTGCTCACTGCAGCGGCAGGTGAGCCCCAGCCTGGGCCCTTCCTGGTGGGCAAAGAAGCGTGCTGGGGAGGCAAGTGTGAGGGAGGGTCTCCAGGGAAGCGTCACTCAGAGCCGATCTTAGGGAACGAGGGTGCCGAGGGGTAGAAAACTAGTCCTGCAACAAGAGTCTGAGGTTAGACAAGGAGTGGAACTTCCTCAAGAGTGGGGCTGGGGTGGGGCTGGGTGGGTGAGGTGTAGTGGGTGGAGGACCCAGAAGGGTCCTGGAACCTGCCCCCTTCTATTCCCTCATGTGCCACCTTTCCTATATGGCATCTCTCACCAGGCTCAGCCATTACCAGTCCCAGGCCGGCTCCTGGGCCACATTTACCCCAAACTGAGTGCAATCACAGGGACAAGGCCTGTCACCTCCCTGGGCCTCAGTAGCTCCATTTGTAAGATAAGCCACTTTTTAGGTCTGATGCTCTGGGGTTTTTTGTTTGTTTGTTTGTTTTGTTTTTTGTGAAAGGGGGAGATCAGACCTGTAGGGACTGACAGACTTGGAGACAGGAGGACAGAGAGGCCATGCATGATTCACTTCTCAGTCAACAGTACTGACAACTCCTCCGTGGGGCCTGGTGGCAGGGCTAGGCAGTGAACGCGGGACGATGTCAGCTCCTGCCACCTCCCGGGCTTCACGGTTTAAGAGCGTCCGAGGCGCGCGCCGGGAGCGGCGGCGGAGGGGCGGGGCCGCCCTGCGCCCGCTGAGCCGCTGCGACCCCAGCAGGTACTGGGCGCGCCTGGGGGAGCACAGCCTCAGCAGGCTGGACTGGACCGAGCAGATCCGGCGCAGCGGCTTCTCGGTGACCCACCCCAGCTACCAGGGAGCCCTGCGGAACTACGAGCACGACCTCAGGCTGCTGCGGCTGGGGACGCCCGTGCGCGTGACCCGCAGCGTGCGGCCCCTGCCCCTGCCTAGCGCTTGCGCCGCCGCCGGCACCGAGTGCCACATCTCGGGCTGGGGCACCACCAACCAGCCATGGAGTAAGGAGCCCGCTGGGCAGCGGTCAGAAAAGTGAAAGCCTGGGGTGACAGGTCAGGAGTCGCAAGGCCTCGCAGGAAGGGTGTGCGGCCAGACATCAGGACCAGGGCCTGGGGTCAGAGCTCGCCATGGATCTCTTAGGACTTAAAGAGGTGAAGGGTGTGGGTGTGGGGTCAGAAGTCAGGGGTCAGGGATGCAGTCAGGTCAGACTGATGTCAGGGGTCATCAGACTGGAGTAAAAGGTATACACAAGTAGGCTCTGGGTGTCGCGGGCCAGGGGCTTGGGCGTTAGAGGTCATTGTACAGCAGAGGTCCTGGGATCCTGATGTTGCAGATCTGGATATAAATTGGGACTTTATCTCATATCTGAGATTAGGAGTCAGGGGCCAAAGGTTTAGGTTCCTAGAATCTGGGGTCAAATAAACTAGGATCAGAAGACGCTCTGGAGTTGGGACAAGGGAAATGAAGAGGGGGACTCTGAGGGGCTCTGCAGCACCACCTCCTGTCCCTAGGCCCATTCCCTGACCGGCTCCAGTGCCTCAACCTCTCCATCGTCTCCAATGCGGCCTGCCGGGCGGTGTTTCCCGGGAGGATCACCGACAACATGGTGTGCGCGGGCGGTGTCGCTGGGAGGGACGCCTGCCAGGTGAGCCCACACAGGAGGTGCATGGTCACCCAGGACAGGAAGTGGGGGGCTGAGAAGGGGAAACTGAAGCAGGGGAGGAACTGATGGAAATGGGGACAGGGGAAGAGATGGGTGAGAACGGAGAACAGGGGCGAGGGCCGGGACTAGGACAGAGCGAGGGGGGGAATAGAGGAGGGAGCAGACAAGAAGGACAGGTGGCTCAAAGAGAGGGAGGGGGGAAAACAACAGGACAAAGGATGAGGAGGGCAAAGACCCAGCCAGGACCTGGAGCTCAGACCGCCTGGACGCCAGATCGGGGCTCTGGGCATTCCCCACACCATCTTCCAGCTGGTGCGGCTCCAGGGTGACAAAGAGATGTGGGGACAGAGACGGGAAGGGGCCAGTGGACTTCTACCCTCTGATTCCACATTCTTGCTCTCTCGGGGCCCCCAGGAAGGAGGAGGAGGCTGCTAAATCTCACTGTCCCGGGACCCAGCCACTGTCCTTAAGAGAACTCTCTGCCCACGTGGAGTCCCGCCCTCCTTCTCTGGGATTGGCCATAGTAGATAGTTTTCTCTTCACTCATTGGCTAGCGCCCCAGCCAATGTCCTGAAAGAGCCTCTCAGGCCTTTTCGTTTAGAGTCCCACCCTCCCTGGGATTGGCTCTCAGGGACGGTGTGTTCTCTTCGATTGGCTGGCCACTGCTATTGTCCTCCCGGAGCCTGACTGGGCTCCTCCCTCCCAAGACCAGGCTTGGATCACCACCCAAGGGCTAGGAAAGGGTCTGTGATAGAGGAGGGGTGGGGAGGAAAACAGGAGCAGCAGGATTTCTCCCTTATTTATGCAGTATTCCTTCTGTCTTCCAGGGTGACTCTGGGGGACCCCTGGTATGCGGGGGAGTCCTGCAGGGGCTGGTGTCCTGGGGGTCCGTGGAACCTTGCGGGCAAAGAGGCATCCCAGGAGTCTACACCAATGTTTGCAAGTATGTGGATTGGATCCGGATGATCATAAGGAACCACTGACCTGCTTCCTCCGTTTCCACCCTCAACTTGGGGGCCTCTCTGACCCTCAGCCCCAGCATCTTTGTTGATCTGGGGAACTTCTTGGAACTGCGATTCTAGCCTGTCCTCCTGAGACCCATGACTTGAGGGGAGAACTGCACCCGACTGTCAGAAATAAATACAGTGTGACTGAAGAGGGCTGTGTCTGTCTGATGTCCCTAAGCTGTTTGAGACTGGAGGGAGCCTCCTGGGTTCCTCTAGCTACAGGTACAGATATAGATGTCAGAGAGGGTAGGGTTTTCCCTCAGGGATCACACAGGAATGGAGAAAAAAAAAATTTACTGGTAACACTAAAAATGAAGGCCATCTTTCTCCATCAGATGTGCTTTTCAGTGACCTATGAAGAACCTGAAGGAAGAAAAAGAAAATTGTTGACTCCCAAATATCAAACGACAACTGCAATCAAATTCAGTGATCATTTAGTGTCTATGACATGTAACGTTTTACACTGGCCAATGGCGGCTTAGCTCTTTTGTGTTGAGCACCCATTACGTTAGTGCAGGAAGTTGGTCTATTTTAATAGGTCTGGATGGCCCAGGATGGTGGAAGGTGGCCTTGGTCTTAAAGAGTCCTGCCCACCCCTGGGGTTCTCTTCAGCAGGCAGAAAGAGGACATCGTCCTCTGAAGTGTATGGAAGGGTCCCGGGGACTGAAGGGGGCAATGGCTCACCTCACCAGTGCAGCCAGGCCTGCTACCGGGCCCCACGGTGCTGGGCTCTTCCGGTGACTCTCTGGAGTCTTCATCCCACCTCCCACCCCACCCCAAGGCAGGGCCTTCACCCCATGTTGTAGATGAAGAAACTGAGCCTCATGGGGTGGAGTCCCCCGTCCCACGTCACAGAGGTAGGAAGAGGCAGAGCCGGGGTTTGAGGCCAGGGTTGGCTGCTGTCAGAACCTAGGGCTACCCCCGCCTTGTTCCACATCTGCTTAGGGAGAGAGGAGAGAAAGATCCAGGGAGGAGATCCGAGAACAAGCAGCTGGGAGAAGTGGGGACCGTGCCGGGGTCGCAGATGAGGAAGCTGAGGCGGCTGCAGGACTGGAAGGCGTCAGGCCCAGGCCCCGCAGCAGCGAGTAAGTGCACAGCTGGACCTGGACCAGATGTCCAGCAGCGGAGGCCCGGGAGGCGGGGAGAGGGGCGCAGAGGGAAGAGGCGTCAGAGAAGGAGGACCCAGAGGAGCCCTGGGGCTTGGGGCACCTGCAGAGGGCTCTTCTCCCCTTCCTGGGCCTTGGCTGTGCAGGCCCCGACCTGCCTCCCTCACCTGCTGTCCTGCCCCTTCGCCTGGCAGCAGCCCCACCTCCCTGACGCCCCAGTTTCCCCCCATCTTTGGAAAGGAGAAGGGAGGGGCCCGGAGAAGGCAGGGCCGTGGCCAGCTGGGGCTTCGAGGAGAAAGGTTGGGGCAGGAGGAGACAGAAGGATTGGAGGGAAGGCAGGGTCTGGAGACCTTGGAGCCGCAGAGACAGGGATAGGAAGGAGCGACAGGCCCAGAGCCCAGACAGGAAGGAACACAGAGACAGGGACGAAAAAGACCTCACACACAGAGTGACAGCATGGCAGAGAATGACAGGGGTGGGTGCACCCAGGACAGATGACACAGGGGAGGGGGCCTGGAGAGGTGACGCTGCAGCAGAGTGCCAGGGAGGCCCCCACACCCCGCCCCCAGGCAGCGAGGCAGGGCTTGGAGGCCAGTCATCCCGGCCTGCCCGGGGCCACCCCTGCCTGCCCGCCTGCCTGGTGCCTGGCGCTCCGACCCAGCCTGCCGCAGCTGCCACCGCCGGGCCCGGAGCCCCAGCCCCGAGCCTGTGAGTCGGGGAGGGAAGAGAAGCCCCCCCAGGAGTCTGCCGACCCTGGACGCCAGTCCTCCTCCGCCTCGGTACCCACTCCCCTCTGCCCTATCCTTTCTGGCTTGGGTGGGCCTCTACCTCTCTCTGGCCTCTCACCTCCAACCTGCTGCCCCCAACCTCCATGACCTCTGACCCCACTCAGTAGCTCAGTCCACCCTTTGCTCCCAGCCCCGCTGGCCGGGCAGCTCAGGGCGCGGCTGGACAGCTCTCTCTGGCTGTCTCTCAAAGGGGCAGGAGTGCAGCGGGGGCGGGGGAGGGCAGGACAGGGTCCCACGCTGACCCTTTCCTTCCTGGAGGCAGACCTCAAAGCCTCCGTGTGGCCCTGCAGTTGAGACCACAAAAAGTGGGGTGGTTGCCGAATGGGGCCCAGGTGCCCCTTGTCCTCCCACCCCCGCGGCTGGACCCTGGCCAGGTTTTGGGGGGGGGAGAAGAAGAGGACCTCCCCGGTGTGCCCAGAGGCCTCCACGGAGCGCAGCAGGCCAGGCCCTGGCCCGCCCCACGGAGCCTCTCCCAGCAACTTCCTCTGGCTCCTTGCATTCCAGAAGCTTCTGGCTGGCCCAAGTCCCCTCCAGGCCACCCTGAAGCCTAAGATTGAGCTTAAGGTTGACTGTTGTGCCGTGAGAACCAGGGGGTCCCCAGAGCTGGCTTCTCCCTGGGGGCAGCAGGCAGGGAGGGGAGAGGTGTGGTGCGCAGCCTTGCTGTCCCCTCAGAGTGCTCAGGCCCGCTCCCTTCTTGTTCCCAGAGGAACCCGGGCCTTGCCCTGCCCGCATCCAGGCCATGATGATTCTGCGATTCATCACGCTTGCTCTGGTGACAGGTACTGTGACCAGGATGGGTGGGGAGGGCTGGGCCCTGGTTCTGCCATCGCTGGGAACCCCTACCCTCTGGTATTCGAAACACAGACAGACCTGTGTGGCATCTGCGTGGAGACCCACCAGAAGGAGGTGCTGGTGGCCCTGGCCATGCTAGGCATGACCCCTGTAGATGCCAGCATCAGGAGAGGTCGGGGGCTCAGAGAGGGCGCCAGGGAGCTGGGTGGGGGAGCTCAGGACAGAGACTGCTGAGCCACCAGCGAGGAAGCACTTCAACTCCTCAACGCCTGACCCTCCATGACACACCCAGGGCACCCCAAGTCGGGGCCAGTCCACCTCCCCTCGCTCTCCTCGCCCTCATCTGTGGGGTCCCCCCGCCTGCCTCTTCTCTCTTCCTGCCTGCCCCTCTTCGCCCCCCCACAGGGCATGTCCGGGGAGAGACCAGGATCATCAAGGGGTACGAATGCCGCCCCCACTCCCAGCCCTGGCAGGTGGCCTTGTTCCAGAAGACGCGGCTGCTCTGTGGGGCCACCCTCATCGCCCCCAAGTGGCTCCTGACAGCAGCCCACTGCCGCAAGCCGTGGGTGCGGGGGCTGGGGCGGGGCTGGGAGGGGGCTGGAGGCGGAGAGATGGGTGGCAGGGGCTTGGGGCCAGGAGGAACGTGGAGGAGGGTGGGGAAGCAGGGTGGGAGATGGGGAGGGGGTGTTAGCAGGGGGGGATTAAAGATGGAGGGTTGGAAGGCTGGGGACCTGGTGGCTCTAGGAATGGGTTGGAGGTCGGGTCGGAGCGTGGAAGGGGGACTCCAGCCGGAGATGGGCTGGAAGCGGAGCCGTCCCTCTGTCCTTGAAGGTGTCACTCATCTCTCCTCCCCACCCCTGCGCCTGTGTCCCCTCCGCCTTTCCCCTCTGACCACCGCCCCTCCCACCTCAGCAGCTACGTGGTCCTCCTGGGGGAGCACAACCTGCAGCTCCAGGACGGCTGGGAGCAGAGGCGGACGGCCACCGAGTCCTTCCCCCACCCCGGCTTCAACAACAGCCTCCCCAACAAGGACCACCGCGACGACATCATGCTGGTGAAAATGTCCTCCCCCGCCCTCCTCACCCGGGCCGTGCGGCCCCTCGCCCTGCCGTCACACTGCGTCACCGCTGGCACCCACTGCCTCATTTCCGGCTGGGGCACCACGTCCAGCCCCCAGTGTAGGGACTACAGAGGGAACCTGGAGGGGCTGGGGAGGGGGGGAGTCACGAGGATGAAATGACACAGGGAACCAGAGAAACCTTCCCAGGTCAGATGCATAGTGATGCAAGAGGGGTTGCCTGGGGGTGTCAGGAGTTGAGGGAGGAAAGAAAAGTCAGGAGGGGCATGTGGGGGCGGGGATAGAGACTACGAGCCTCACAGACAGGCGTGATGTGCGAACACAGGACCGCAGGGGAGCAGCTTCCCCTCTCTGAAGCTTGATTTTCTCCTCTACAGCATAAGAATAATCCCACCCACCCACCAGGGTGGCATTAAAGATAACATGTAAGCTGGGCACGGTGGCGGTGGCGCACACCTGTCATCCCAGCACTTGGGAGGCTGAGGCAGGAGGATCACCAGTTCAAAGCCAGCCTCAGCAATGGCGAGGCACTTAGCAACTCAGTGAGACCCTGTCTGTAATCAAATACAAAAAAGGGCTGGGGATGTGGCCCAGTGGTCGAGTGCCCCTGAGTTCAATCCCTGGTACAAAAAAGAAAAAAGGTGACATGTAGACAGCAGCTGGCATTCAGTGTTGACTCAGTGGTGTGACTGTCGCTAGTGGTACAAGCAGAGAGTCGAGTTGGCTGTGTATACAAAGGACGAGGGTCTCCCAGGAGCTGGGTGGCAGTGCGACTCCTAGGGCGGGGGAGGCGGGACGGGTTTCCCACGTCCTCTCCCATCTCCGCAGTGCACCTCCCCCACACCTTGCGCTGTGCCAACATCTCTATCATTGGGCACGAGGAGTGTGAGAGCGCTTACCCCGGCAACATCACGGACACCATGCTGTGCGCCAGCGTCAAGAAAGAGGGCAAGGACTCCTGCCAGGTCAGAGGGCAGGGCCCAGGTCTCCCACCGCATCCCAGCCCCTTCCCCAACCTCAGTGACACCCACAACCTTGACCCCAGTGCCAAGGCCACCTGCCCCTGCGGCTGAACCCACTCCATCCCCAGTCACCTTATCTGACTCCAACACAATCCGCAGCCTCGTGCCCACCCCCATTTCCAACCGGACCATCCACAAACTCATTTATTTTTTCTTTTTAGTTGTAGATGGACACATGCCTTTATTTTGTTTATTTAGTTTTATGTGGTGCTGGGGATCGAACCCAGGGCCTCATGCATGCTAGGCGAGCGCTCTACCACTAAGCTACAACTCCAGCCCCCCAAACTCATTTTGACCTTAAAGCCATCCTTACTCCCACCCACAATCCCAAGTTCACCACCCCAGCCTAGCACTAGTCCCGTCGCCCACCCATCCTCTCTCCCCTCCCTCACTTCCCACACCGTCCCCCCTTCCCAAAACCTCTGCCTCTGACCGGTTCTCTCTCTCCCCCCATGCCCAGGGCGACTCTGGGGGTCCTCTGGTCTGTAACGGTCTCTTCAAGGCATTATCTCCTGGGGCCAAGATCCGTGCGCTGTCACCAGAAAGCCCGGTGTCTACACAAAAGTCTGCAAATACGTAGACTGGATCCAGGAGACTATGGACAACAATTAAACAGGACCCTCCCCTTGGCCCCCGCCTTCCTGTAAACATTTGATTTCATTCATTCTGTTCGCGGGAAACCCTAAGCCAGGACTCTTCTGCGTACTTTCTTGGGGCCACCTTGGCTGCAGGAGATGCTATAGTTTTATAATGAACTTGGGGTTTGGAGTCAGGGACAGCCTGGCTGGCACTAACCTGTGACTCTGGAAGCGATGATAGCTGTCTTATCTCCAACCCCAGAGACAGTTCTGACATATACCAAGGTTGTAATAAATATTTCGAGTGAACGACTCCCTTGAGTGCTTACTGCGGGCCAGATCCTGATCCAAAGGGTTTTAAATACATCAACCAACACAGTCCTCACAAACCCTGTAAGGTTAGTACTGTTATCATACCCATTTTACAGATGAGGAAACTAAAGCATGGAGAAAGGAAATTGCTTGCTTGTGGTCACAAAGGCCAGTAAGGGAAAGAAGGGCAAGGATTGGAAGCCCCGTGATCTCTTCACTAACGATCCCGCCTTCATGAAAGCTCCGTTTCCTTAACTGTAAACCTGTACAGCCAAAAGTCTGATAGCACAGGAAGCAGGTCAGCCCGCACACAGCAAGGCCTCAACAGAGGGGCCCTCTCATCATGGTCCACCTCCACCACAGGTAGTTAACTGAGGCCCACGCTGGCCAATATGGTGGACACATGTATCCATTTAAGTGAAAACAAAAGATATAAAATCAGAAACGTAGTTTCTCTGCCGCACTTGACACATTTCAAGTGCTCGGCAGCCACATCACACATGCACGTAGAACTTCACCATCCTTTCCAAAAGGCTGGTTGGCCAGGACGGAGCTGAACAACCTCTAAGTTAATTCCCAAAGGACAAAGGTGGCTCATAAATTGCCAGGAATTCAGGATCCTTTCCGATATTCTGCTCACCTTGCCGGGGAGGTAGCTGGCATGAGGAGTAAGGGCCCAGAGCTGGAATTAGGGCCTTCTGTTGTTAGGTGGACTTGCTGTGTGATTTCTTGTGAGTCATTGCCCTCTCTGAGCCTGCCAGTTTCTCACCCCAAATAAGGGAGTAGTCCCAGGTGATGTTGATGCCCCTTGCAGCCTGGGCCTCCTGTGATTCATAGGCCTGAGTGTCACCTGGAGACACACAGATGGCAGGGAGGGTGTGAGATGGACACACATGGTATGATGCAAGGTCACTGCCCCCCCCCCACACACAAGAAGCCCACTGCTCCCGCTGTGGGGTGGACTCAAGGCACAAGGCACCCTTCTCTGCCTCTTGCTCCTGCTCCTCTCCTTTGCTGTGTCTTTCCCGTTTCTGAAAGGCCTCAGCCCCTCCCGCCCTCCCTCCCTCTACCTTGGTTTGTCAGGCCCCCCTTTCCTGTCCCTCCTACTCCTTCCATCAGCTCTTTGGCCTCTGCCTCCGTCCCCTTCCGCATTCTGGAAGCTCTCACCTGTCTCCCAGGTGTGCACACTTCCTGTTCATTTCCTTTCTCCCAGGGGCCGAACACCATCACCTGCCATCCCACCACCCAGGCTCCCTGGAGACAGGGCACCCCCCCCCCTCACCACACCTGGAAAGGCTTCTTCAGACAGGAGACCCAGGCGGTCCCCATAGAATCCAACTACAAAAAGGGTGTTTTGGGCACAGGGAGAAGCCTGTATTCCAGGGCCCCTCCCAGAGCAGGAATCTGGGGCCCAGGTTGGGTGCCAGCCTCACCCACGGAGTAATTAGGCAGAGGGAACAAGAGGGAGCGAATCCCTCGGGCAAGGGTGGGGAAGCTTCCGGGATCTTGAGGGTTAAAAGGGAAGGTCTGGCCAGGGGGTCCCTGGGCCGAGGATTCTGACGGCCCACACTGCAGGGCAGGGACACTCTGGTTCTCCCTCCTTCCCACTGGCGACTCCCAGGTGAAGCGGGATGCAGTCCACCGGCGCTGGGGCGGATTCCGAGAGGTTGGGTGGGGACCCTCAGGCCACGGGCAGGAGCCCTGTCTGAGCCTCGATTTCCCTATTTGTGGGGCGGGAAAGTCCCACAGCAGTGCAATTTAGGAAGAGGTCCCCATTGGCTCAAGTCTGAGATCCCCACCCCACCTGCGAAGGAGGGTGCGACCGGCCACCGCGACTGGCCACCGCGGTAGCCCGGGCTCTCCGAGGTCTCCTCTCGGGCACGGGGAAGACGGGAGGAAGCTACCCGGGGAGGAAGCTACCAAGGGTGTCATTAGGGTAATTGCTCCCATTAGGGAAGTTTAGGCCCGAATCGCCAGTTCCCCCGCCCCTGCGGTGGTCGACTGCGGGTCAAACGGGTCGCGGCCGTCCGGGGTGGCCCAGGCAGGACCGACAAGCCCGCGAGGTGGGCGTCCCTGACAGAGCACCTGTTTTAACCCGCCCAGCCCTGGTCCTCGCCATGAATCCCTCGCACCAACACCTTTCCGCTGCCTCTGGCGTCGGGGCCCTGACGAAGCTGCTGCTGCCGCTATTGATGGCGCAACTCTGGGGTGAGACGGGAAACGCGGGCCGGCTGGAGGGGCCGGGACCGAGGGAGGCGCAGGCGCTGCCATCAACCCTCGCGCACTTCTCCCCCCTTTGGGACCCAGCACCCACGCCACGTCCCCGAGCACGTCCCCAGCCGCGTCTGCGGAGTCCCTTTTCTAGCTCGGCCCCTGGGTGTCTTGCCCCATCCAGACTCTCTGCCGTCCTGCCGCCTTCTTTCTGCTCCCCTTACTCGGCTCATTCTGCCCCCGCCTCTTCTTACTCTGCCGCATTTTACCCCAAGTTTTGCCTTGCCACTTTTTGCGCTCTCCTGTTTTCCATTTCCATTTGGTTGTTCCCATCCCTCCTCCCTGGCGGCTTTCAGTCCGCCACCTGCTTAACTCCCCGCTGCGCTCTAGCCACGCCCCCTTACCGCCCCACCGCCTTCTGTTCCCACCCCCTTACCGCCCTGCGAGTTCTAGCTCCGCCCCCTTACCTTCTGTTCCCACCCCCCCCACCGCCTTCTGTTCCCACCCCCTTACCGCCCTGCGAGTTCTAGCTCCGCCCCCTTACCGCCCCACCGCCTTCTGTTCCCACCCCTTTACCGCCGTGCGAGGTCTAGCTCCGCCCCTTTACCGCCCCACCGCCTTCTGTTCCCACCCCTTTACCGCCCTGCGAGTTCTAGCTCCGCCCCCTTACCGCCCGCCGCGTTCTCTCTCCTCCCTCTTTTGGTCTCGCGCGTCCTAGCTCCTCCCCCTTACCGCCCTCGGGATTCTATCTCCTCCCTCCTATCATCCCACCGGTTCTGGCTCCTCCCCCTTACCGCCCTCCGCGTTCTAGCTCCTCCCCCTTATCATCCGCCCCTTTCCACACCGCAGCCCTCCTGCGGCTCCGCCTTGTCACCCCTCTGTGCTATCTCCGTGCGCAGCATAAGGTGTCAGGTCCTTGCCCCTCCAGGCCCACCCTACTCTGCCTTCCGCCTTGCACTACTCCGTCCACCTCTCCTTGCACTTTCGCGCTTTTCTTCGCCCATTTTCTTTCGGTTCAAGCAGTTCCCCCACTTCTCCACTTCCTGGTGTTCCGACAGCGCCCCCCGCAGGCCAGTACCCAGACTCTTCCTACGGGCTCTTATTCCCTCCCTCCCACCCACCCCCGACTTCTCCGTTCTTCCTCCAGCCGCGGAAGCGCTCCCAGTGAATGACACGGGCTTGGATCTTGCGGCCTTTGGCGCCCCCTGCGCGCGCGGCTCCCATCCCTGGCAGGTCTCCCTCTTCAATGGCCTCAAATTCCACTGCGCAGGCGTCCTGGTGGACGACAGCTGGGTGCTCACTGCAGCGCACTGCTGGAACGACAAGTAGGGGGTGCTCCTCAAGGACTCCACGGAGTGGGTGGAGGCCAGTCCCGGGGAGGGGCGGGAAGGGCACGAACACTTGGGTCTCTCCCAGCTCCAGATGGGGTTAATCATGGAGGCCTTCCTGGAGGTGGAGAGGCGGGGCTTGTGCTGTGGCCGCCAGGGGGCGATGTGGTCCTTCTCGGTGTTTCCGGGTCCATCACGCCTGCCCAGCCGATTGTCCCCTTCCATTTGGAGTAGGTAGTTGTACGCAGGAGGCAGAAGTCAGGATCTGATCTGGTCAGGAATGTAGAACTAGAGGGCAATGTTCACCTCAGGAGTCCCACCCAGGGAGGAAGGGCTGGTGTCAGAAAGCAGAAGGCGGACTTAACCGGGACCAGGCCTCAGCCCTCAGCTCCTCAGAACCCGGGAACCCATGCTCGCCAGGCCCAGGAATCCAGCCCAGCCCCACTCCCTCTCCAGCCCTTCCTCCTAGGACCCGGGAGTCCCAGCCTCCCTGCTCCTGTGCCCCTCTTCCCTCAGAGCCCCCCACCTCAGGACACAGGTGTGGGTCCGCACTCCCCGCCCGCACCCTCCCCAGGACGCAGAGCCCGGGGCCAAGCTCCAGGAAGGCCTCGCTCTTTCCTCCCCAGGTCACTGTGGGCTCGCGTTGGGGACGACCACCTGCTGCTTCTCCAGGGGGAGCAGCTCCGCCTTGCGAGCCACCCTGTTGTCCACCCCAAGTACCGCCAGGGCTCCGAGCCCATACTGCCCAGGCGCACAGACGAGCACGACCTCATGCTGCTGAAGCTGCGCAGGCCCGTGGTGCAGGGGCCCGGCGTCCAGGCCCTGCAGCTGCCCAACCGCTGCGCCCAGCCTGGAGACCAGTGCCAGATCGCCGGCTGGGGCACCACGTCCTCCCGGAGAGGCAAGAGGGGGCACCTCGGGGAGGAGGCTGGGCCTGGGCCCCTGGTCTGAGGAGGAGGCTGGGCCTGGACCCTGGCCTGAGGAGGAGGCTGGGCCTGGAGCCTGGCCTGAGGAGGAGGCTGGGCATGGACCCCTGGTCTGAGGAGGAGGCTGGGCCTGGACCCCTGGGTCTGAGGAGGAGGCTGGGCCTGGACCCCTGGGTCTGAGGAGGACAGCTGGGCCTGGACCCCTGGTCTGAGGAGGAGGCTGGGCCTGGACCCCTGGTCTGAGGAGGAGGGCTGGGCCTGGACCCCTGGCCTGAGGAGGAGGCTGGGCCTGGCCCCTGGTCTGAGGAGGAGGCTGGGCCTGCACCCCTGGTCTGAGGAGGAGGCTGGGCCTGGGCCCCTGGTCTGAGGAGGAGGCTGGGCCTAGACCCCTGGTCTGAGGAGGAGGCTGGGCCTGGACCCCTGGCCTGAGGAGGAGGCTGGGCCTGGGCCCCTGGTCTGAAGGGTACAGCTGGGCCTGGACTAGGCAGTCTTGCCCCGAGACCCCTGGGTCGCAGAGGCTAAGGCTGTCCCTGGAATCACCTGGCCCGTTCTCCCATCAGTGAAGTACAACAAGGGCCTGAGCTGCTCCGCAGTCACCATCCTGAGCCCGAGGGCGTGTGAGGTCTTCTACCCTGGAGTGGTCACCAACAACATGATCTGTGCTGGACTGGGCCAGGGCCAGGACCCTTGCCAGGTAGGACGTGGCCAGGAGGAAGGAGGTGCCTGTCCCTGCCCCCGCCCCACTCCCTGCTCCATCCTTGACCCCAGCCCCTACCCGGTCCTCACCCTCAGCCCCACGCGCACCCTCCCTCTCCTCAGCCTTACCCACCCCTCACCTGCCTCGAGCCCAGTCCAACCTCACCCCCAGCACATCCCCCTCTCATCTCCTGACCCCATCTGGACCCCAAGTCCACTTCCCCCTCGCCCCAGTGCACCCCAACCTCACACCTCGTTCTAGCCCCACCCGACCCCATCATTATCCACCAACTCAGCCCAGCCCCAGCCCCTTCCCTCCTCATCAGACCCGCGTGGAGGCTCTCACGGGGTCTCCTTCTCCCACCTGCAGAGCGACTCCGGCGGCCCCTTGGTGTGTGACCAGACCCTTCAGGGCATCCTCTCCTGGGGCGTCTACCCCTGCGGCTCTGCCCAGCACCCGGCTGTGTACACCCAGATCTGCAAATATGTCCCCTGGATCAGGAAGACCATACGCTCCAACTGACCCGGCCAAGACCCCTTCACACCTGCCCTCCTCCTCTGCCCTTCCTCCCCAGCTGGCCAGACCTGCGTGCCCTGCCTGCGCATCCGTTCTCTTCCCTCACTCCCTGACACTCCTGTTCTCTGCTCCCATGGGAGCCCAAGTACAGAAGGTTGTGGCAAAGGTTTGTTGGGGAAAAGCGAGGAACCTGCAAGTCACCTAATCTCAGAGCGAAGTTATCAGTCTTTCCTCTACCATTCAGTGCTGTGTGACCTGGGGCAAGCCTCGTACCCTCTCTGAGCCTTGGTTTCCTCACCTGCAAAACAGAGACAATGAAGTGCCTACCTTTTAAATGCACTATGAAGCGCAGTGATGGAACGTGCGTAAATCTTTATGGGAATTGTCACGTGGGTCTGAACAGTGTGTGTGTGACGGTACCTGTTGTCATGACCACATCTTGATAAGAGTGTCTCTGTCCAAGAGAGTCCGGGAGAGCCCTCACTCCAAGCCCCCAGCATTCCCTGCTCTCCTCCCGAGCCTCAGAGCCTCAGGGGCCGCGGGCACGTGCTTCCTCCTCCCACCCACTACTGCCCGCCCCTGGGCCCACCCAGCACCAGCTCCTCCCGTCCCCCAGCAGCAGCCAGGCTGCCCTTGACTCATCCTGCTCTCTCGGCCTTCGAGGGGCCACTGGAACTCAAGGGGACTCAGCCTGCCTCCTTCCCGGCCTCCAGGACCAGAGGCCAAGCCCCGCCTCCCACGTCTGTGCCCAGAAGCCTCTCCTTTGGTTTATTATTAACTGGCTTTGAGATTTTTGTCCTGAAAGCTTGGAAGGAGGGATTGTTTGCCTTTTTCCCTGAAATTGTCTCTGTGTAGATATTTCTATCCTGGGGGAAGGGGGGTTTGCACACTGAATCCAGGCAAAATAAAACAAGTAGATGTTCGAGTGTCCCCGCTTGGCCTTGACGTTGGGGTCTGATCTTGTAAGTCGTGGCTTAAGCTGAACGCAGACACAGCAAGGGGCCTCCACAAAGCACGGCCTGTGTTTCTTTCCCCTTTCAACACCAGTTTATTGAGCATCTAGTCTGTGCCAGGCCCCACGCTGGGTGGTGGGGACGTGCTGGTGATCACAAGGTCCCTGCCCCCACAGAGCCCGCAGGAGACAGGCATTCGAGGTCTGAGCACACACTACCGGACACCACTTCCTTCCCTTGGCTCTTCCTCGTCCCACCCCAGAGCACACCCAGGAAATGTCAGTCCTGTGTATCAGCCATGTTGGTCACCCAGGGATCAGAAGCGAAGTAGGTGGGAACGCGGGGCTGGACATATTTCCAGGCAATTCATCCATGCCTTCACGCACTGTTTACCCAGCGGCGTCTTATGCCAGGCCCCGGAGATGAGTCTGACTAAGCCCTGCCCTCAGGAAGCTGTGCGTCAGGTCCAAGGAGGGAGGCAGGCAGGACTTGCATTCTTGTCATTCAGGCCTCCATTCAAAGGTCACCTCCTCCAGGAGGCCTTCCTGGATTGTCCTGGGAAGGGGTCCCCTTTTGGCCACCAATCGCACTGCTCCCTTATTTCTTTCACAGCACTCATTATAGCTGGAATGATCTCATTTACCTGTTTACTTGAGAGTGACTGTGCGTCCCCTGCCCCACAGAGTCCATGAGGACAAGGACTCAGGTACTGTCCACCGTGTATTCTAAGCACTTGCTACAGTGCCTGGCCCAGAAACCATTTGGTTTATTGTTGAATGAACAAGTAACACAAATCGATCAGTCAGTGCACCACGGATGCACCATGCACCATAGAGGGTCTGAGGACTTTGCCTGAAGGTGCTGGGAAGGCTTCTCACCCGAAGGGATGTTTGTGGGGTGGGGTTTTAAAGGATAAGTAGGAGTTCACCAGCTAGAGAAGAAAACGCATATCACTAGGGGACCTTGAGCCAATTATTTGAATGCTTTCTCTATGTCAGTTCCCCCCTCTGTGAATGCAGATGCCTGCTGGATTAGACTCTCACCAGAACTGAACAAGATAATATTCATGAGCAATATGCCTTACACTAGGTACAGAATAAAGATAGCTTTGCAGTATTTTTTTTTTTTTTTTTTTTTTTTTTTGTGGTACTGAGGATTGAACTCAGGGGCACTCGACTACTAGGCCACATCCCCAGCCCTTTTTTGTATTTTATTTAGATACAGGGTCTCACTGAGTTGCTAAGTTCCTCGCCATTGCTGAGGCTCGCTTTGAACTCGCGATCCTCCTGCCTCAGCCTCCCAAGTGCTGGGATTACAGACGTGTGCCACCGCGCCCGGCTTTTCGGTATTCTTTAAAGCAGTTTAGTGGGGCTCTCATCACACAGTGGGGCCTCTGGGAGAGGGAGGAATTGGCCACGGGCATTCCATGCACTGACGAAGGCAGTGTAGACTCTGCAGGAGAGGGAGAGCCCGGCTTACTGAGTACCCACCGCAAGTGGTCACTCTCCTGGGTGCTCCCTGCGCATTAACTCTCTTAGCCTCCTCGCACAATAACCCTGGTTATTACTGCTACTTAACAGAGGAGAGAGGCCCAGTGACCTGCCCTAGGTCACATGCCCGACCAGTGCCAGCAGGAGGTTTGGGCACAGATGGTTCCGTTCCAGAATGCACACCCCCAACCAGGACACCCCAGCTGGGGACACCCGATGGAGCCACCCCAGCTGATGAGCCTGAGGCCGACGGAGAGCAGAAGGGGCCGTGAGTGTCCAGGGAAGGAAGGGTTGACTTCGCCTGGAGAAACAGAGAAGCCATCTTGGTGGAGAGACATTTAGGTGGGGCCTTGAGGGATGAGTAAGGGTTCGCCGGATCAAGGAGGCTGTGGAGAAAGACATTCACTCGTGCCACTGACGTCTCCCGAGGTCTCCTGCGAACCCAGCCCAGAACTGGGTGATTCTGGGGACACAGAGGTGACTCAGACCTGGGCCTGGTTCTTCAGGGGCTGCCCCACTGGTGAGAAGAAATGGGGAAAGAGGCCAGGCACAGGGGTGATGGGAAGGACAGCGAGGCAGGGAGGGGACAGATGGGTGGGGAAGATATGGCGGAGGATTTGGCAAAGATCGGGCGGTATTAGAAGGCAGGGCACTGGGGCCAGGCAGGTGGGGCACCCTGGTCCTTGGTGTGGTGGGGCCGTGGGGAGGGGCAGGTTGTGACAGGAGTGGATTAAGCCGCGGGACCAGGCTCCTGAACCGGTGGAAGAGGCCGGGCCCAGGTCCCCGGGGCAGGGAAGGCTCTGTGGAGTGAGGGGCTCCCTGCGGCCTCCTCCCACGGGCGTCCCCTGGCTCTGCATGTCCCCTCTTGTTCTTCCTCTCTCCCCTGACACTGGCCTGTGCCTGTCCTGGTCCTTCTCCCCGAGCCTAGGCGCTGGGCAGCCCACCGGTGGGGCCGTCCAGCGCCCAACTCCGGCACCCAAAGCCCACTCGCCCTCCTCCTGGGACCTGCCTGCTCCAGGCCAGAGGTTCTGGATCGAGGTCCTGCAGCCCCGTCCCGGGAAGAGCAGCCCCCACTCCGAGGGCCCAGAGGGGCCCCGCACCCACAGCCCTCACACCTGCACCCCTCCCCCAGGTAGCGGAGTTCTGCTCCAGCTAGGGCCTGCTGTCCCAGTAGGGGGTCCCCCCCAGCCCACCGCCCTCCCAAGATCCCCCCCACCCCCTGCACACAGCCCCAGGGTTTCCCCCCCCCCAGGGCCGTTTCCCAACCCTGATTAATCACGGGGCGGCCCCAGGAGGAGGAAGGAGATGCGCGGTGAACCTTAAAGAAGCTCAGGCGCCAGCGCCAGGACCCGCTCGCCCCGAGGCCATGAAGCTGGGATTCGCCTGGGCTCTGCTGTCCCTGCTAGCAGGTGAGCCCACCGCTGTCCCCCTCGGGGCTCGCTGCTGCCCAGCCCCTGTCCCTCCCCGCCCAGGCGCCCTCGGGGCTCAGCGTCCCTCCCGGGCCCCCCGCCGCCTGCTGTCCCTGACCCCTCTTGCCCCCACCCCAGGGCCAGGCTGGGCAGACACCCGCACCATCGGGGGCGGAGGAATGTCAGCGCCACTCTCAGCCCTGGCAGGCTGGCCTCTTCCACCGCACCCGGCTCTTCTGCGGGGCGACGCTCATCAGTGACCGCTGGCTGCTCACCGCGGCCCACTGCCGCAAGCCGTGAGTGGCGCGGGAGGGGGGGGCCGGCGAGGGTGGCGGAGAGGGAGGGGCCGCGGGGGGAGCACAGAGGCACCCCCACTCCGACCCCCGAAGTCCAACTCAGGGTGAGGCGGGTAGCTCCCCGAATTCTGCGCTTCCAGGGTCCTGAACCATCAAAGGTTCTGGGAGTCTAAGATTCGAAGCTGTGGCCCGAGAAACCCAGGGTCCCAGAGTCCGGAAGTCTTGGAGCCTTGGAACTCCAGAAGGACAGATGCAAAGACTATTATAGAGTCTCAGGGGTCTGCGTCAGCCCAGGGGCCGCAATGTCATGCCAGCCACACTGTAGCTGAAAGTTTTCCAGCAGGCACCTTTTAAAAAAGTAAAAAGAAAACAGGCAAATTTGACTTTAATAATCGATTTAATCACTCATTGTTTCAAAATGTATTACATTTTAAATAATTATGAGTGACATAGCTTACTTTTTTTTTTTTTTTTTTTTTTTTTTTTTTTTTTTTTAGTAAAGCTTTGCCATCCAGCGTGTATTTTTCTTTTTTCTTTTTTTTTTTTCTTTTCTTTTTTTTTTTTTTTTTTTTTTGGTACCAGGATTGAAATCAGGGGCTCTCGACCACTGGGCCACATCCCCAGCCCTTTTTTGTATTTTATTAGAGACAGGGTCTCACTGAGTTGCTAAGTGCCTCGCCATTGCTGAGGCTGGCTTTGAACTCGGGATCCTCCTGCCTCAGCCTCCCAAGTGCTGGGATTACAGGCGTGCGCCACCGCGCCAGCGTGTATTTCTCTATAGATGACACATCTCAGTTGGGATAAGCCACATTTCAAGGGCTCAGTGGCAGTACTGGCTAGTACCATCCTAGAATTTTTTTTTTGGTACCAGGATTGAACTCAGGGGCTCTCGACCACTGGGCCACATCCCCAGCCCTTTTTTGTATTTTATTAGAGACAGGGTCTCACTGAGTTGCTAAGTGCCTCGCCATTGCTGAGGCTGGCTTTGAACTCGGGATCCTCCTGCCTCAGCCTCCCAAGTGCTGGGATTACAGGCGTGCGCCACCGCGCCAGCGTGTATTCTCTATAGATGACACATCTCAGTTGGGATAAGCCACATTTCAAGGGCTCAGTGGCAGTACTGGCTAGTACCATCCTAGAATCTTAGGTTCCAAGTGTTTGGGGCTCATGGAACACCGAGACTTACAATCCTGGGATCTTTGATTCATAGACACTGTGATTCCAGAATTCTAGAAGTCCATTTTCATAAACATGTAGAATCTGGAGGTTTCGATACCCAGAATCCCATCATGCCAGAGTCTTTTAAGCCAGGGAGTTTAACTCAGAGAGCTTTGAGTCTTAAATTCATTGACTCCTAGACACTAAATTTCTAAAATCAGGGATTTATAGGATTCCAGAATAATGAAATTCTAGAGTTTTGTTTTGTCTTTTGAAGTCTTGGGGTTGAACCCAGGGCTTCACACAGGTTAGGCAAGAGCTCTACTACTAAGCTACATTCCCAGCTGATTGAAATTTTATTTTTTTGGTAGTGGAGATTGAACCCAGGGGTGCTTTACCACTGAGCTACATCCCCAGTTTTTTTTTTATTTTTTATTTTAAGACAGTGTTCCACTAAGTTGCCTAGGGCCTCACTAATTTGCTGAGGCTGGCCTCAGAATTGCAATCCTCCTGCCTCAGCCTTGCTGGGATTACAGATGTAATTTCATGCCAGAGTGAAATTCTGTTCTTATCGTTCTCGAATATTATAATACTAGACTCTTTTTTTTAAAAAAAAAATATTTATTTATTTGCTTTAGTTGTACACACTCCGTTTTTATGTGGCACTGAGGATTGAACCCCGGGCCACGCACTTGCTAGGCGAGCGCTCTACCGCTGAGCCACAACCCCAGCCCATAATAATACTAGACTCTTTAAGTCTTAGATTCAAAAAAAAATTTTTTTAGTTGTAGATGGGCACAATACCTTTATTTTATTTATTTATTTTTATGTAGTTCTGAGGCTCAAACCCAGTGCCTCACACATGCTAGGCAAGCACTCTACCACTGAGCTACAACCCCAGCCCCTAAGTCTTAGACGTAATACAGATAATTTTAAAATCCTGGACATTTTTTTTCCAAAATGAATTTTCTAGTTGTAGATGGACAGACAGCATGCCTTTATTTTATTTGTTTATTTTTTATGTGGTACTAAGGATTGAACCCAGTGCCTCACACATGCTAGGCAAGCACTCTACCACTGAGCTACTGCCGCAGCCCAAAATCCTGTACTACTTGACCCACAGAAATATAGGATGTTAGAATCTTGGATCCATAAAATTCTAAAACTTGAGCCTCTGAGAATCCTACTACCATGGACAATGGATGTTGGGATCTTTGAATTCCAGAGTCTTAGATTCTGGGCACTCTAGTAGAATCCTAGGGTCTATGTGATGCAGGCGTCTTCCATATGCTGTCTCTGTACAGAGGCCAACCTGCCTGTTCTAATATCCTTCTCTCCAGGAGTGAAGCAAAAATGCTGGTTCAGGGTGCTGGGTGGGAATTTCCCATTATGCATTGCTCCATGACGAGAGTGGGGGGGTCTGTCTCTCCCTCCCTCCTCTCTCTCTCTCTCTCTCTTTTGTGGTGCTAGGGACTGAACCCAGGGCCTTGTGCATGCGAGGCAAGCACTCTACCAACTGAGCTATGTCCCCAGCCCAGTGGGGTCTCTTTTCAACTCCAGCCTGTACCTCGGACTGGGAGAACAATGTTTAGATTCAGCCCCAAAGACAGAAAAGGAGAGGGGCAGAGATGTGGAGATGGAAGGGACTCAGAGGCAAGGATGGGGGTGCAGAGTCAAGACCACGAGGGTGGAGAGGGGGACGGAGACGGAAGTAGCATCTCATACTCCCTAAGTCCCAACTTCTCAGTCATGAGTCTAGTGCCTAAGTCAGGGGTCAGAGGTGGGGGATGGACATGTAGACCCCTAAAGGGCCCCCACCTATTCAGAGCATGGACCTAGAATAGAACAGGTGGGCTGGGACTACGGCAAGAGGGCTTAAGCTAGGCCTCGAGAAGAACTGCCTTGCAGGGTAAAGAATATGACAGAAAAAGCCCGAGGCCATGGATGACCCCCAATTTGGGGATTTTCCACATTTCATCTCTCTCCATCCCCACACGCCCCAAAACACACTTAGAGCCACTCCCACACAAGTCACCAGACCTGTGGGCACAGGAGGTGGGGTTGTTATTGTATGGTTGTAATTGTGTGGTCTACAAGGTTCCAGGGGACCCAGGTCACCACTGGAGCTCTAGGTGGGGCAGGAAGGACAGTGGCTCACTCAGCATGGTAGGCTCTGAGGGGGACTGTTGGGGGAGGGCCACGCAGGCAGAGGCAGACAGAAAATCAGAGCCGGAGGCAGAGACCCAGAGAGGGTACATGGCTTGTGAAGGGCCACACAGCACCCTGATAGAGAGAAAAAGAGGACTGGGGCTGGTTGATCCCCCCCCCCACACTTCCCTCTATCCTGATCTCTGAAGTCTGTCCCAGCAGGTACCTGTGGGTCCGTCTTGGGGAGCACCACCTCTGGCGGTGGGAGGGTCCAGAGCAGCTGTTCCGGGTCACAGACTTCTTCCCCCACCCCGGGTTCAATGCGGACCTCAGTGCCAACGACCACAATGACGACATCATGCTGATCCGTCTGCCCAAGCAGGCACGCCTGGGTCCTGCCGTGCAGCCCCTCAGCCTCAGCGAGACCTACGCTTCCCCGGGCACTCAGTGCCTCATCTCAGGCTGGGGGGCAGTGTCTAGCCCCAAGGGTATGGCCTTCCCTGCCTGTGACACAGCCCCTAGGTCACAGGCCCACGGCTGTGCTCCCCTGTCCCTCTGTCTCTGCCTCTTCATCTCTGTCCTCTCCCCATGCACCTACCTAGTCACCAAATCTAAAATGCTATAAAGTTTAAGATGCATAATTATTTTATGAACTGCTAGCAATGAAAAAAAGCGCAACTGATTGTTTGACCTCCTGGACTAGAAGACATATCACAGTCATTTCGGTGTGAACATATGCACATCTTAGAATTGCAATAAAACCTCCACTAAGCTACATGCACGCTGACAACCCATTAGCCAAAGTTGGCTTTTCCTGTTAGTTTTCAAAGTGTCTTTAAAACAAATCAGTCTGAATTTGTTGCTGCCAATATCTAAAATCAAGACACTTTAGAAAGCCAGGTTTCTGGATTTGCTTGACATTTTTAAGGAACCGATAGCAGCTGCCCACATCTCCGGAACAGCACCCTGGGCAGAGTGAGTAGAGGCTGCCCTCTTCAGACAAGAAATGGATCCACTGCACGCCACCCCTGCACAGTCCTGCCCACCCGCGGCACAGTCCCCACCGGGACTGTGTATTTACCCAGCAAGTCTTCTAATGCACCTGGCTTTGTAGCTCTGCATCACGCAGATTCTACATGCATATCTGTATCCCTGTCTGTCTCTCTTGAATGTGCTGTAGCTTACCTCTAGCTATATGCTGTATCTCTGTCGGCCTCTGATTCTGTCAGTGACTGTCTGTCCCCTCTCTATTGCCCTGCTCCCCTCCCATATCTCTAGGTCTCTTCTCTCCTCATGGCCTCCTCCAAGAATCTCCCTTTAGAAAGCCTCTCTCTCCCTTGGTGGTCTTTTTTCTCTCCAAGTGAGTGATACACAGCTCTCTTCTCATCTCGCTCTCTGCAGCTGCGTGCTATGACTGTCTGTCACCATCTCTTGTTTCCACCCTTGAGTGGCTCTGTGGGTCCTCCAGAGAAGATTCAGGAAGGGGAATTGCCGGGTTTGCTGCTCATTTCCTGTGGCTCTCTTTCCTAAACAGTTCGGTACCCGCTCACGCTGCAGTGTGCCAACATCAGCATCCTGGACGCCAAACTCTGTCACTGGGCTTATCCAGGCCACATCTCGGACAGCATGATATGTGCAGGCCTGTGGGAGGGGGGCCGAGGCTCCTGCCAGGTAAGACCATGCTGTGGGGAGGAGGGATAGGCCTGATCTTGGGATCTTTGCCGGATCTTGGGGGAGGAGACAACCGGAACCCCTCCCAGGAGACTGGGAGGGGGCAGGGGCACTGAGTCCTGGGGAAGGAGAGGGCTAGGCGTTCAGAATGCCACGTCTTGGGGGGAGATGGGTCTCTGAGCTTTTCCTCTTGGGTCTGAGAGAGGACAGACTGGAGACCTGGACTCCTGGATGTTGAGGAGGACGCTGGGGGCCTTCCCGGGAAGCGGAAGTGGTCAATGTAATTGTCACGGCGTTAACAGTTTCTCTGCTCTTCTCTTGCGCACAGGGTGACTCTGGGGGACCCCTGGTTTGCAATGGGACCCTTGCAGGCGTGGTGTCCGGAGGCGCTGAGCCCTGCTCCAGACCCCGGCGTCCCACTGTCTATACTAGCGTACGCCACTACGTGGACTGGATTCGAAAAACCATAGAGGAAAACTGAGCCCTCACGCTAAGGACGACAGTGAGAGGCAGGCGGACGCGGGATCGAGAGTTACTGCAGGGACCCAGCCTCGACGGCCACCGCGCAGCCTAAGCCCAGGATTCGGAGGCTGCGCGCCCCCTCAGGCTCCGCCTCCGCGCGTAAACCGCGATGTAGCCACACCCCGCGGAAAGGCGCACGGACCCGCCTCCGCGCCTCTTGGCCAAGTCTCTATGACGTCACCGAGAACCGGCACCATCCCCTGGAACTGCCCCACCGTGTGGCTCCGCCCTAAGGCACAACTTCAATTTAATGGCCCCCAAACTTTGCCCAATGGGCTTCACCTGTGGACCCCGTCCCTTTGGGCCCCGCCCCCTCCGCCAGGGATTCCGCCCCTGTGACGTCAGAGCACCGCCCACGTGGAATTCAGACACTGCTGGGCTCCGCCCCCTCGCGGCCCTGCCCTGGGCGCGGCCCGGGTTTGAATCCTGGCGCGGACCCGACTGGGAGAAGTTGGGGGTCTCGATCCTTTAAGAGCCAATGGATGATTTTACAATAAAGCGGGGAGCCGCGCCTTCCACCTGCCTGCGCTGCGGAATGAGGGGGGGCACGGCGGGAGGCGAAGGGCAGATGAGGGCTCCGCCAACGAGTTGCAAATACCCCTAGAGCCTTAGTAAGTCCCGCCTGACGTCGGTCTCCATCATCTCTATTGCAGCAAGGCTGAGTTCTCTTGGGCTGGTCCCGCCACCCCCAGGGGAAGGGGAAACCAGGTCACGGTGCTTCCCAAACCTGCCTTCCCAGATCCCGCACCTCTCCGAGCAGCGGGCGGGCCCGGTCCGCCCTCAGCGCTCCGAATCCAGAAGGCCCGCCTTCCTTCCGAGTTATCGGAAGCAGCCCCCTCATCCCCCAAGAATCAGGTTCCAAGCCCCTCCCTCCAAAAAGACGAGAATTCAGCCCCAGCACCTCCTCCCACTGACCCGGGAACGCAGACCCCAGCCCTCCTCTCCTCCCTCGGATCCAGGGGTCCCCACCCCAGCATTGAGCACCCCTCTCCCTCTCCTCAGTTCAAGATTCCAGCCCGTCGTCCCTCAAGATTTCGGTTCAGCCCCTCCGCCCCTCTTCACACACACCCAGGGTTCCCAGGTGCGTCCCCAGCTCAGGTGCGGGAGGAGGCGGAGCAGGGGGCGGGGATTCCCAGTTAAAAGGCTGAAGAATCGTGTACCAGGCGGACAGAACCGAAGTACCGGGGCCTCTTCCACTGAGCCCGAAATCAGTAGGTGACCCCGCCCCCTGGATTCTGGAAGGTGAGGTGCAGAGGTATTCAGACACAGGCCTCAGGCACAGGGACCCCTCCCCACCAGGCCCCAGGCCCCAGCCTCAGACCCCTTCTCCCTCCAGACCCAGCAATCTGACCCCAACTCCCACTTCCCCAGACTCCCACTCCCAGGTCCTCCTCCCCTCAGACCCAGAAGTCCAGGAGCCCAACTCCCTCCTCCCTCCGAAGGTAGGAATCTAGTTCCCCAGCCTCACCGGGCCCCCATACTCAGCTTTGTAAATCTGGGGCTCCTGTCCCCTTCTTCCTCAGACTCAAGAATCTGGATCCCAGCTCCCTCCTGGTACAGGACTCAAGCCAGCTCCGGATCCTCTGCTCCCTCCCCAGCCCCAAAATGCTAGGATTTCAGGCTCCTCCCTCTTTCTCAGCCCCACCCTCTCCCTCCCTCAGACGCCATGGGACGCCCCCCACCCCTTGCAGCCCTTAACTGGAGGATCCTGCTCTTGCTGCTGGGAGCCTGGGCAGGTAGGGGACAGGGAGGGGGCAGAAGGCAGCAGTGATGCTGGGGGCCTGGTGAAAGCTGGGTGGGTATGTGGGTGCGTGTGAAGCGTGTGACATGGGGTGGGAGCCTCTGTGGGCTTCCTGAGTGTGGGTGGAGGTGTGGAAGACAGGGCAGGCGCGCGGGAGTGGGCTCAGTTCTGCTGAAAATGGCCTCAGTGCTCAAGGGGGGCGCCTGCCGCCTGCGCAGACACACGTGGGAGTGTCGTAGGAGGACCCGTGTGAATGCGTGTGCATGCACATTCGGCTGTGTGACTCACATGATGACTCGGGACCTTCAGTGAGCGACCACGCGGAGGAATGGCTGTGTGTCCGTTTGAACCCACAGTGGTTTCCCTGCCCGGGCACTGACCCCAAGGGTGGAGATCCAACCCTGTCCCTCCTGCCACAGGGTGCGCCAAGGCACAGGGGTCCAAGATCCTGCAGGGCCAGGAGTGCGAAGCCCACTCACAGCCCTGGCAGGCGGCCTTGTTCCAGGGCCAGCGGCTGCTCTGCGGGGCTGTCCTTGTAGGTGCCAACTGGATCCTCACGGCCGCCCACTGTAAAAAACTGTGAGTGGATCTCTGGGGCGGAGCAGGCTGGGGCCTGGGGGGTTTAGGTCTTTGCACAGGAAGGAGAAGGCTGGACCCCTGGTCTGAGGGAGGAGGGCTGGGGTCTGGACTCTAAGTCCTACGGGAGGAGGTGCTGGGTACCCCAGTACTCAGGTGCTCCTTCCTGGGTCCCAAGCTACCTCCCACCACTTACAGGAAGTACACAGTGCGCCTGGGTGATCACAGCTTGCAGAGTAAAGATGGGCCCGAGCAGGAAATGGCCGTGGCTCAGTCCATCCAGCACCCCTGCTTCAACAGCAGCAACGTGGATGATCACAGTCACGATCTGATGCTCATCCGACTGCGCGGTCGGGCATCCCTGGGGCCCAAAGTGAAGCCCATCAACCTGGCGGATAAATGCGCCCACGTTGGCCAGAAGTGCATCATATCGGGCTGGGGCACTGTCACCAGCCCCCGAGGTAGTGGGCTTGACCACTACTGGGAGGGAGAAGAGGAGCTGGTTGGCCCAGTGGACCCTGAGCCATGGGCAAGGCCCAGCTCTCGCAGAAGATAAAGGAGGGAAAGTGATTGTGATGTTGGGATTCGCCAGAGGTCCATATTAGAAACCTTGAAGGCCAGACAGGAGTGGTGAGGGAAAGAGACTCAACTAATGGATCACTAAGCAAGGCTTGGAAAAACACACCCCTATGCCCTCTTTTTGGTAGACAGCACCATCTCATGAAAACTTTCATTGTATAGGATTTTATATAATCTTCATAACAAACCTGGGATATGCGGACTCTGCAGGAGCCCAAGAAAGCAGGCTCCTCAGTCCCTTCCCTTAGAACCCAGGAAACCTGGCCCCGTCCCCTCTGATATAAGAGTTCATACCCTTCCTCTCCCAGTACTCAGTGTCCAGGTCCCCAGTTCCCTTCTTACTCTTGGTCCAAAAGTCTGGACCTCCATTAAAGGCTGCCTTTCAGAAGCTAGACAGCCCCTCGCCTTACTTCATGGTGAAAATTTTAAAAAAAGAAAAAAAGTTGAGGCTTAGCTCAGAGGAGCAATGGGATCCTCCAGGAAGGTGGCAAAGCAAGATTCAGGTCCCTGCACGCCTGGCTGCTGCTGCAGGTGGGGTGCTGTATTGCTGCAGAAACATCTGCTCCTGAGTCCGTCCAGACCACGGCTCTGCCCCTGTACCTGGGGAAGCCCCTTCCCATCTCCCAGCCTCCCTTTCTTCATCTGCAAGTTGAGAATCATCATCCAAGACTCTCTTCAGCTCGACCAGGCCTTAGGTCCCATCTGTTTTCTTCATTGTGTGTCCTAAGTATTTGAGATGGTGACTGGTACACAGAAGGTGCTCAATAAATATTTGTTGAACAGTTGAGGTAACAGCAAAATGAAGGAATGTGTCTCTCCTTCAAAGACCTGCTGAGGTCACATGAGATTGTGAGCATTTCACTCTAGCACAGTTTAACTTTTTCTCATGTTTATTCCTCAAAGGATGTTAATGAGAAAGATGAATTCCACTTTCAAGCATTAATTCAACACTTATTTGTTGAGCATCTAGCATGCCCCAGTGCTATTGCAGGCATTGGGGATTCAGTCATGAGCAAACTGTAGCCCCCTGTCCTTATGGAGTTGTGTTGCCAGGTGAGGGAAATAGAGAGTAAGCAGATACACATAAAATAAAATATCAGGTAGAGTTAAGAGCTACAATGAAATATTGTGGAGGGTGATGTCCGGAGTGGTAGAGGGGTGGCGTTTTAATTAGAGGGGTCAGGAAAGGTTTCTAGGACAGAGTGACATTTGGAAGGTGGGATTAGCTAAAATTGAGCCCCCCCCCCTTTCCACCCTATTGGTCTGAGGGCAAGAAGACTAAACTGAGAGGGTCAGAGGTGTCTTAAGGGGACATCACAGTCCCTTTCCCCGAGTCACTTGCCTTTCTATTTGAAAATGACTTAGGACAAGGTGGAGAAAGGAACATCTGTGGCATTTGCAGGGGGCACAGCAGAATGTTCCAGAAAACTCCCCCAAAGCAGCTTCCAGTGGACCAAGTGGGGGTTAGATCCAGATGGGAATGGAGAGGAAGGGTTGCTCTCTCTTATGCCTTCTTCCTCCTCAGAGAACTTTCCTGATACCCTCAACTGCGCAGAAGTGCAAATCTTTCCCCAGAGCAAGTGCGAGGCTGCCTACCCAGGGCAGGTCTCAGATGGCATGGTTTGCGCGGGCAACAGCAACGGGGCTGACACCTGCCAGGTGAGTGACTTCTGAGATCTCCTCTCTCATCCCGCAGGCCCCGCAGGAGTTCCAGTCTTGAGAAGGGGACTCCAAAGAGTTAGTACCCAGAGAGGTTGCCCTAATCCCTGCGCGGTGGGGAGGAGGCTCAGAGGAAGCCAAACTCCCCCTCCTGGTCACAGGGTGCAGGGATCAGGAGCACTGGATGTGACTGTCATCCTCTTAGGAACCCTTGCCTGCTAGGTGACCTGCTGGGAGGGGCGCTCTAGACAGTGAGGGAGACGTCCTGGAAGGGGACCGAGTCTGCGGCCAGAGCGTGGCTAGCTCCCTGCGCCCTCCCGGCCTTACTTCAGGAATCTGCTGGCACCGGGCGGGAAGTCAGCCACTTCTCTCCCCTACCTGCCTGGGTTCCCGAGGACGGCTCCCTTCTCCTCTGATTGCTTCCGTGCGGAGCAAGGCTGCCTTAGCAGGTGGCCGGGGAGCGTTGGCTTTGACTTTGATGCCGCCTCAGTAAGCTCTCATGCCCTTCTCCTGGGACGTTTCCTTTACCTGTTGGCTGTAACTCCAGTCTGGGGTCCTCCAGGGTCCCCTGGCTTTGACCCCTTCATGGAAGCCCCACCCCGTCGCTACCGATTGGTCCCTGAAGGCAATGCTTTCTTCCTAATTGGTCAAAAATGAAGTCATCTCCATCAGTGATACTGCGGCGAAAGCCAATCTCTCTGGATCCTTCCACAGTCAGTGGTTGCTTCCTTGGGGGTCTGCTGTGTGTGTGTGTGTGTGTGTGTGTGTGTGTCTGTCTGTCTGTCTGTCTGTCTCCGCAAGAACTCTGCTTCCATCTCCCATTTTTGGCAACTGGAATCCATGGAGGAAACAGCTCAGTCCCCTCCATTCGGTCCCCACCGTCTTCTCTCTGGGTGGGACCCTAGAGACTCCAGCTTTCCCTTCACTGGTCAGGATTTTGGTCATCGCCGTTGGACATCCGTGTCCCCGCCTTCTCCCTCCTGATTGGTCTCAGGGGCCAGTGCTCGTCCCCATTGGCTCCAGGGACCTGGTCTTAGGTGCCAGGAGCAGCAGCAGGAGAGACTGCGGGCGACTAAGACCGTCTGGCTCCCCCTCCAGGGCGACTCGGGAGGCCCGCTGGTGTGCGACGGCGTGCTCCAGGGCATCACGTCGTGGGGCTCGGACCCCTGCGGGCGGCCCGACAGACCTGGCGTCTACTCCAACATCTGCCGCTACCTGGACTGGATCAAGAAGACCATGGGAAAGAGGGGATGATCCTCGGGGGACCCCTGGCCTCCTTCAATAAACTCCCAAGACTGGCTGGCTCCGTGCCTGTCCGTGCTTTGCCTGGCGGGGAGGGGGAGGTGCTGCACCCTGCCGGCGCGCTTGGCGGGAGATCTGCAGAGACTTGGACCCCGTGGCCGCTCTGGCCACCCCACGGCCTGCAGTGACTCCCCCGCCCAGGGACTTGGGTGCGAGGGAGCATTTTTCAGGAGAGAAAAGACGTACAAGAATTTTTTAATATCCAGGAGGCTGATGCGAAAAATGGTCTTGAAAGATTTTTCCTCCATATTTTTATTGGTGCATTATAATTGCACATAATGAGGGGATTTGCTGTTACATATTCCTACGTACACACAAGATAACAGTATAATTTGGCCAATGTCACTCCCGGCACTTCCCCCCTCCCTCCTGTCTCTCTCCTCTACTGATCTCCCTTTGATTTTTATGAGATCACCCCCACCTTTTCCTTTTTCCTCTCTAGCTTCCACATATGAGAGCAAACATATGTCCCTTGAAAGGGTTTCATTGAGTCGTAGTTGTTTTGTTCTTGAGCAGCTAAAGTGTTATAAGCTTTGGGGGAATTTTTTTCACTTTTTTTCAATTGCAAAATCTGCATAGAGAAGAGTGCAGGAAATATACAAAGAGACCAGGTATAAATGAACACCTGTGGAACTAGCAACCGGGTCAAAAAATACCTGTAAGCCCCCAATAGCTAGAAATCCTTCTCACACAACTTAGAGTCGTGTGGGGTATCTGCCATGAATGGAGGAAACGACATTGTGTCCAAATTCAAGGGCAGAGCAATGGGCCTTTTGGGGACCGTTCATTAGAGCAAAAGCCTAACATAAATTGTCTTAGGAGGGCTGGGGTGTGGCTCAGTGGCAGAGCACTTGCCTGGCATGTGTGAGGCCCTGGGTTCCATCCTGAGCATCCCGAAAAATAAATAAATAAATAGATAGATATTGTCTTAGGGAAAGGTGGGGGGTACTTAGTGTGAGGACATAAGCAACCACTGTCCGAGGATTTCAGATTATTCTTATAAAAGGGAATCTGACTGGTCCACCTCACCTTTTCTCCATTAGACACAGCATAGGTCACTGAGTGGCCACTTGTTTGTGTTCTGGTCAAGTGACCAGTCCTATCCTGTTGGTGGCAGTGTGGAGTCACATGGCGGGAGACTTGGCCACTCAGGCTGTTGGAAGGCCATTCTCCACAAGGCGTGTGGGTGTTTGAGCGGTCTTGCTGCAGCGACCTCCAAATCTGATTGGTCCAGCTTGAACTGGCCCCACCCCTTGGGTCCATCATTGTGGTTAAAGGTAAAGCATGGGACTCCTTGGCTTGGCCTGAGTCCTTCCTGTGGCCCAGTAGGCCGCTGGCATTGGGGAACTACAATCGACAGTTTTTCCAGAGCTACAGGGAATGAGGGAGCATCTCCCCTAAAGAAGTGGGGTGCAGCTCTTGAAGGAAGGGAGAAGGGAACCCAGAAAGTCAGAAACAATGGGCCATCAGAACCACAGGCTGAGTCAGGAGGTGCTAGAGTCACAGTGTCCAGGGTCCCTCAGGGCAGGGCACAGCTGGCAGGATGATCAGATGCCAGTTCTCACATGTGATCATGTGCTGCAGGATGAGTCACCAGACAGAGGGTCAGGGCATGGGTGAGAGGGCGAGGGAGACATGAGGCTGGGGTCTGGGTGGGCTTAGCCACAGGTGCTGGGACTAACCAATGGGGCAGGCACCTTTCACAGGCCCAGGTCTTCTGAATATGTTTTTTTTTCCCCCCCAGGGATTGAACTCAGGGGCACTCGACCACTGGTCCACATTCCCAGCCCCCCTTTTTGTATTTTTATTAGAGACAGGGTCTCACTGAGTTGTTAAGTGCTTCACCATTGCTGAGGCTGGCTTTGAACTCGCGATCCTCCTACCTCGGCCTCCCAAGTGCTGGGATTACAGGTGTGCTCCACCGCACCCGGCCTGAATCTGTTTGGATTACAGGTGTGCGCCACTGCACCCGGCCTGAATCTGTTTGGAGATCAGAGAGACTCAAGGTATTTGAGGATGGAACAGGGAAATTTCCTTCTCAGAGTATGCATCTGTAGGGACACCGTGGGCTCTTCAGTCCCTGACATTCAAATTCTGACACTTCTTGCTCCTTCCCGGTGCTACTTGGCTCAGGGATCTGACCTCTTGAACTTCCATTTCCTTATTTGTAAAATGAAGATGTCAATCCTCACTTGGGCTGAATAGAGATAAGACTAGAGATAAGATCTGAGAACGCTGGGCACACCCCCTCTAGGTAGAGCTGGCACCTTGCTTCCTTCCCTGGATGGCGGATCAAGGGAGCTGATTCTGCCTCGGAGCCTGCTGGGTACCTGTCAACTTCCCACCATTTGTATGTAATCCTCCCAGTTGTTCCGAGAAGTAAGCTCTGCTGGCTCCCGCCTTGGAGAGGGCAGTATGAGACTCAGGTAAGAGAAGTCACTTACCTGAAGTGGCAGTGTGGGCAACAGGGACTCAAACCTGGGCTGGACTGACTTGTGAGCCACGTTCTTTCTATGACACCCCGAGGCAGAACGGCTCAGAGGCAGTGGATTTGTGGGTGCCAGAGGCTTGCAAACTAGTATCTGCGTAAGTCCCTCCTTTGTTTTCTGGTCTGGCAACAGAACCAGACTAAATAATTAAGGCCACAGCTTCCAGAGTGACAGGTATGCCAACCACATCTGGTGATTAAGGGGTGGCTGACGGGGCTCCGGCCACCAGAGCGCCTTTCCTTTGCGGAGGCGGCGGGGACCTGAGGGATGAGAGGATCCAGGAGGAACATGTGGGAAGCCAGGAAGGGAAGATTCAGGTGCTGGGTCCCGGGGCTGTGAGATCACATGGCCTCGATTCTGCCTGCGTTTGTTTGGGGAGCTCAAATCAGGAAGGTTGATGCTCACCAAGGTCCGGGTCCTCCTGCGCAGTGGGCAAGGCCAGGGGCCCAATTTTGGGATCTGCTGTTGGACTTGAGGGGAGTCAACATCTCAGGGCTAGTGAATCAGCCTGAACTGAATTGGCCCAGCACCCACGTCAGAACCGAGTTAGTTGGCAGACTTTATTTTCAAGTTTGTGTTTAATGAAGGGTCAGAATCATGGAGCGCGTTGAAGAAGCAGCATTGGAGTTTGGGGAGAAGTTGGGTTGGAGATAAGAATCGGGTGGGATTGGGGTCAGGGTGTTGGGACTGGTGTGGGATGGCAGCTGCGGGGACCTGTGGGGAGGACATCAAGTGGGCTCTCTGCCACGACCGAGGTAGAGACTGAAGTCTGAGTTGTGCGTGGGGCAGGTTTGGGACTGAGGCTATGGGGATACTCGGTGTTTATGTCCGGGCTGAGTTTAGTTTATGGTTAGGGGTTAAAGTTCAAGGTCAAGGTTATTGAGGTCTGGGTCCTGGCCTGTGTGGATATTTGGAGTCTGGAACTCAAGTCAGTGTTGAGGTTCTGGGTTCAGGCAGAAATTGGGGTTGGTCAAGCACGAGCAGAATTTGGCATTAGGGTTGTGTACGAGTCAAGGTTTGGAGTTCAGCCCAGAGATGGTGTGAAGACGGGTGCTGGCTGGCGTTAGGGCTGACCTTGAAGTTGGCAGCTGAGGTCTTTCTGCCTCTGTCGGAAGCAGCTGGCCACACCTGCCACGCACCCGCAAGAGGCCAAAGCCGCTACATCTTCCACTCGGCACGCGGCTGTTGGCCTGGACCTGCTGATTTTCTCTCCTAAGCATAACTTGACCCCATTCACTTACCGTCATCTTCACGTCCCAATGTCCTCGTCCAAGTCATCACTGTCCCTCCCCTAGACAAGAGCAATGACTTCCTCATTGGTCTCCCAGCATCTTCTCATCCCCCAAATACAGCAGCCAGAGTGACATTTTGAAAATACAGGCCTTGTTATGCAATCTCCTCATTAAAATCCAAGTCATTCTTCATTGACCGCAGGATAAAGTCGGACTCACTGCAACATGCTAGGCTCCTCGTGGCCTGCCCGCATCGGCCTCTGGCTCTGAGCTGCATGCACATCGCCACCAGCACAGGGCCCTTGCACATGCTGCTTCCTTTGCACAGTATGTTCCCCTGGCTCCGACCACATGCTTCTGGTCAGTGCTTGCTATTCTTTCAACCCGGAATTCATTGTCAAAATACCCGGATGTGCTTTCACGCTACCCCATTGCTTTCCTTCAGAGCATACCATACAGCTGCAACTTTACATTTGCTTATTCTGAATTATCTGATGGTTGTTCTTTTGGACGAGACCTGCAGCTCCTTGAGGAAAAGGGCTCTATCCACATCTGTGCAGGTGTCCTCAGACCTGTGCAGGGCCAGGCTATGTGGGCAATGACCAAACAGACTCCATTTTTACCCTGAGACTCCCTATCGTGTAGGAAATGCTTCTCCCATGGAAAAGCCCTACCCCTGTACCCATTACTAATTGCCTAGCATAGCATACTTGGCAACACAAAATAGCAATTCGTTTTTTTGTTGTTGTTGTTGTTTTTGGTACTGGGATTGAACTCAGGGGCACTGGACCACTGGGCCACATCCCCAGCCCTTTTTTTTTTTTTTTTTTTGTATTTTATTAGAGACGGGGTCTCACTGAGTTGCTAAGTGCCTCGCCATTGCTGAGGCTGGCTTTGAACTCACAATCCTCCTGCCTCAGCCTCCCCAGTGCTGGGATTACAGGCGTGTGTCACCATGCCTGGTAGCAATTCTTATACGATGTAAAATTGTTCTCTTTGGTTCCCATTTTCCTTGGGCAATGTACCTAACCAGGCAATAATTGATTAGATGTTAGTAGCCATTCTTTAACTTATACTCAACTAGGGTCACTTTGAACCATTTCTCTTTGGATTATGATTATGGAAAATCCCACAATAAATACTGAAAGAGAATGAAAATATGATTAAGGACATTGCATTGTTTCGCTAATGGCTTTATTCGGCTTCTATACTCCTGCCTGCTTCCTTGGTTGCTGGTTGCTATGTCAACCTGGATGTGGTTTTTAACTTAAAATATCCTAAAACGTTGAGGCTCGAGGCTGTTTTCCTGCAGAGACAACTTGGTCCTGTAGGAAGCAGTCCCGGCCAGTTGGACAATGAAGACTCTTCAATCTGGACAAAACTGGGACTTGGTGTGTTTTCTGAGCGACCTGCCCCACAACACGCAGCACCGACCCCAGCCCGGCACAGCAGCTGCCTGATACGTATTGTTAAGTGCCTCAAGCGGACGTGGGCAGGAGGCTGGAGGAAGGGTTGGGTTTGATGAACTACAGGGGCTTCAAGATAGGGAGTCAAAAGGGCACCGGATTCGGACTCATGGCTCCAGCTCAGATCTGGGGTCTGAGTTGGGATTTACAGGCAACACTGAGGCGTTGGTAAGGATGAACTTGACTGTAAGGACCACCACAGGAAGCCTGGAAAAGCCATGCAATGATGCGGCTGCACAGCTGGCTGACTGCCACCCCAGCAGTGCCATGGAAGACCCAGCAGATGACCTCAGGCCACCTGCAGTGTTCTGACTTGATCCTCTGCCCCCTCTCCTCGTGGTCCCCTCATGCAGTTCCAGAATCTGCATTCAGAAGCAACACCATGGGTAACTAAAGAAACTTCCAGTGTCTTCTTTGTGAAAATTAGGACATCCTTCTCAAAAGTGCTGGGGGGTGGGGGTTTCCTGTTCACTCCTCATTGGCTAGAACCATATCACATGTCAATTTTAAACCAATCAGCAGCAAGCATCATGTGGTTTCCATACTTGGATCCTCCATGGTCCTGGCCAGGATGAGGATAAAAGATTATCCAAAGAGCCAGGTGTGGTGGCTCACGCTTGTCACCTCAGTGACTTGGGAGGCTGAGACAGGAGGATTGCAAGTTCAAGGCCAGCCTCAACAATTTAGTGAGACCCTATGCAACTTAGTGAGAGCCTCTCTCAAAATAAAAAGTAAAAAAATTATTTATAAAGGGGGGACGGGCACATCCCCAGTACCCAAAGGAAAAAAAAGTTTACTCAAAGAAAACCCAAGTTTGCAGAAGGAGTAAATGCCTGCATAGACATACTACCTATCACAGGTGGAGTTGCGTGGGGTGTGGTCAGGCTTGACAGCAGGTTTGGGCTCAGGGTTGAGGACTGGAGCACATTTTGGGTCTGATCTAGAAATCGAGGTCAATTCTACTCTTAGGAAATTGTGTTGCAGAAATAATCTGAAAATGGTTCCCATTTGAGTATGGCCTTTGAGGCCCCTGTCACCAGAGTCCTGTTCTCTCTCTGCCTAGTCGTCAGCTCCTCCCCCACCCAGCTCCAGCTGCAGGGCCTTCCTGGGAGGATGCTTCCTCCCTGGGCCTGTGGCTTGTCTAACACACCCGCCCGTTCACTCTGCTGGGAACCCTCCACCCCAAGTAGCCACGTGGATCTCTCCATCCCTCCCTCAAGCACAAATGCCACCTTCACCAGGAGGCTTTCGAAACATCTTTCCTAACATTAGAGCCCAGAATCCTGGAGGGCAGAGGGAACCCATAATTCTTTCACCTTCCTCCCTGCTTTCTCAGAAGTGACAGGGTCAGCCGGGCGCGGTGGTGCACGCCTGCAATCCCAGCACTTGGGAGGCTGAGGCAGGAGGATCTCGAGTTCAAAGCCAGCCTCAGCAACAGCGAGGCACTTAGAAACTCAGTGAGACCCTGTCTCTAATAAAATACAAAAAAAAAAAAAAAATAGGGGTGGGGATATGGCCCAGTGGTTGAGTGCCCCTGAGTTCAATCCCCAGTACAAAAAAAAAAAAAAAAAAAAAAAAGTGCCAGGGTCTTCCCCTCGCTCCTCATTGGCTAGAAGCACATCACATGTCATTTTTCTCCATAAGTAGCACTCACCACCACCTAACACATTCTATATTTCATGAGCTTATTTACTTCCATGTGTTTGTTTTGGGGTCTCCAACCCACCCAAGCGGGCAGCCCCCTGAAGACAGAAACCTGTCTTGTCGTGGCCCCAGAGCAGTACCCAGAGCGGCTTCTGGCACACAGTGGACATTCGAAGGACGAATGAAACTAGCAAAGATGAAGAAACCAAGTTCACCCCTCATTATCACCTTCAAAACTCTGCAAGCGAACTTCAATGTGAAGCGGATGATATAAGTCACAATACTACAGCCATAGTATGGACTATCATACGGCATTACAAAGAAAGGGGAAAGGATTTCAACAGACCAGCAAGGACAACTGTTCACAATATTTTATAAAGTCAAAAAACAAAGGTTGCATTAGATAATGTTTACTACAGACATTTTTTGTTACATATACCTGCTGTAGAGAGAAACCTGAGTATGATATGATTAGAAATAAATGGAGAACACGGACTCAGTGGTTAACAGTGAACTTGCAGTTGGGAATGAGCTCAGGCTCAAAGGCAAGACTGGGGTCCAGCCTGTGTGTGTTCCCACAGGCTGGTCAGCCGTAGGGTGGAGGGCCCGGGCCACCCCTGAGAGTGGGTGAAGGCAAGGGAATGGCCCCAGAGAAGGACCCAGGACAGGGCCAGCCGCTGTGCCTTGCCCCTCTTGAATCCTGCTCCTGCTCCAGGCCTTGCACCTGGGCCGTCCCTGTGAGCAACCAGCAGGGGTGGTGGGGCCAGAATCTGCGGGGGCGAACTAGCTGGGTGCCACCCAGCCTGGCTGTGGGAAGGAGGGTGGGGAAGCAGTGTGGTCTCAATTACTGTGGCTGCCCCAGGGATGCCAGATAACCCTAACTGAACACAGGAAGAAGGTGTCCTGGAGCCGGCTCTGCCTGCACCCCAGGGCGCTGGGGGCGGGCACGGAGGCGGGGGTGGTATAAGAGGACAGCCCTGCAGAGGGCTGCAGACACTGGCTCTCAGCAGAGGCCAGAGCTGAGATCAGATCAGCCTTCCAGAGGTGAGCAGGGACCTTATCAGGGAGGCTGTGTGGGGGCGGAGGTAGTAATGCTGGCCAGACCGGCTGACTCCAGGGCTCTGCCATGGGGCTGGAGGCCTGCGACTTCGAAGAGACTGAGGATCCCAACTTTTGGGTTCAAATGGTAGGAGAGGGATGGGAGCCTACATACCTGGGCCTTAAGGGCCAGGGGACCTGGACCCCTGTGTCTCAGGGAGGAGGGCTGGGCCTAGACCTCTGGGCCTGAGGGAGGAGGGCTGGGGCTGGACCCCTGGGCCTGAAGGAGGAGGGCTGGGCCTGGACCCCAGGTCTGAGGGAGGAGGGCTGGGACCTGGACCCCTGAGTCTGAGGGAGGAGCTGGAGCCTGGACCCCTGTGTCTGAGGGAGGAGGGCTGGGCCTGGACCCCTGTGTCTGAGGGAGAAGGCTGGGACCTGGACCCCTGTGTCTCAGGGAGGAGGCTGGAGCCTGGACCCCTGGTCTGAGGGAGGAGGGCTGGGCCTGGACCCCAGGTCTGAGGGAGGAGGGCTGGGCCTGGACCCCTGGTCTGAGGGAGGAGGGTTGGGACCTGGACCCCTGGTCTGAGGGAGGAGGCTGGGGCTGGACCCCAGGTCTGAGGGAGGAGGGCTGGGGATGGACCCCTGGTCTGAGGGAGGAGGCTGGAGCCTGGACCCCTATGTCTGAGGGAGGAGGCTGGGGCTGGACCTCTGGGCCTGAGGGAGGAGGGCTGGGGATGGACCCGTGAGTCTGAGGGAGAAGGCTGGAGCCTGGACCCCTATGTCTGAGGGAGGAGGCTGGGGCTGGACCTCTGGGCCTGAGGGAGGGGGTCCAGCTGAACTCCTACTTGCTGAACTCTCTCCCCTTCTCAGCTCCAGCAGAGGCCAGCCCTCGCCTGGCAGTCCCTGAGAGGCACCATGGAGGGACCCCTTCTCCCCTCCTTGCTGATTCTACTGCTGTCCTTAGCCCTGGGAACTGCTGGACAAGATGGTGAGGGCCTGCCCCCGTCTCCCCTGAAGCTCTCCAAGCAATGCTTGAGTGGGCACCGCTCCCTGCTGGGGCAGCTTCCTCCCCTGGGGCACTGCCTGGCTTTGTGCCCGCTCCCTGCCCGCTTCGCCCGACGCCAGGGGCCCCTGGCCGCTCAGCGCCCTGTCTCCTGCACTCAGCGTCTCCCCGCCAGCCTCTGCTGGGATGAGACGCTCCTGCGGGCTTTGCGAGCGGCGCTCGGGTCTCCCTCAGTCCCCATGTCGCCGCCCTCCGTCCTGGCCTGTGCCTCGCTCCACCCCGACGCCACATCCCCGGCAGCCCCGCCCCCTCCTGCTGCCGTTTACGCACGGGTCTCCACGTTTCTCCTCAGATCAGGGTGACAAGAGTGGGGACAAGATCATCGAAGGCTTCCCGTGTGAAAGAGGCTCCCACCCGTGGCAGGTGGCCCTGCTCAAGAACGCGCAGCTGCACTGCGGGGGCGTGCTGCTCGGCGAGCGCTGGGTGCTCACGGCCGCGCACTGCAGGATGAGGCAGGTGCCCGCCGGCGGGGGCGCAGCGGCGCCTCGCCGCGCTCTGGGTCCTCGCCCTTCCCTCTGCCAGGGTCTCTCTCTGAATGTCACTTCCTCCTCGCAGTGAGTACAACGTGCACATGGGCAGTGATCGGCTAGGCGACAAGAGTGCCCAGAGGATCAAGGCCACCAAGTCATTCCGACACCCTGGCTACTCCACAAAGACCCATGCTAACGACCTCATGCTTGTGAGGCTAAACAGCAGGGCCAGGCTGTCGTCCAAGGTGAAGAAGGTCAACCTGACCTCCAGCTGCGAACCCCCGGGGACCACGTGTACTGTCTCCGGCTGGGGCACCACCACCAGCCCTGATGGTGAGGCTGCCTCTGGGACACAGGTCCCAGCCCTTCTCCCTCAGGCCCAGGGACACAGGGCCCCCAGCCCTCCTCCCTCAGGCCCAGGGACACAGGTCCCAGCCCTCGTCCCTCAGGCCCAGGGACACAGGTCCCAGCCCTCATCCCTCAGACACAGGGAGCCAACCCCAGTCCTCCTCCCTCAGACCTGGGGTCCAGGCCCAGCCCTCCTCCCTCAGGCCCAGGGACACAGGACCCAGCCCTCCTCCCTCAGGCCCAGGGACACAGGACCCAGCCCTCCTCCCTCAGACCCAGGGGTCCAGGCCCAGCCCTCCTCCCTCAGACCTGGGAGCCTGGCCTCTGGCCCCTTGGGTACTCTGGCCCCATCCTCTCCCCACCAGCACCAGCAGCCTGGGCACCCGCACTTCTGACTGACACTTTCTGTCAGATTCCAGGCAGGGAGGCCACACCTCCCATGTGCCTCAGGCTAACCAGCTCTGCTGGCCAGTACTCAGATGCCCCACCCACCCCCCACCCCCCACCCCCGACCTCCGGCAGCCTATGGGGACACAGACTCGCTCCAGGGGTCTGGCTGATCACGAGTGTCCTATTTAAGCCTGCTCCAGACTGAAACTGCCCCTTGTCATGCCTTTTCCCTTGTTCTTCCTTTCCCTGGTCCCTTCCCTGTCCTTCCACGCCCCCTTTCCCTACCCCCCTTCCCTTCCATGTGGCCCCTAATAAACCCCCTTTTCTACAAGGTGTTCCTGGTGTGGCTTTTCCCAATACTTTCCCTTTCTCTGCAGTGACGTTTCCAGCACAGCTCATGTGCACTGATGTCCAGCTCATCTCCTCCAGGGACTGCAAGAAGGTTTACAAGGACCTCCTGGGGAAAACCATGCTGTGTGCTGGTGTCCCTGACTCCAAGACTAACACCTGCAATGTGAGCACCCCACTCCAGCCACGGCCCTGTCCTCCTTCTCTCGGCTCTGAACCTGCCCTTGCTGTCTCTCAAGGCCCGGCCTCCTCAGCTCTCTCTACCCCTTTCTCTACCAGGTCAGGGGCAGGAGCCCAACCAGGGGCTGCTGCGACCCTGGACATGTGCAGAGTTTAATGGGGCTGGAAAAGATGGGTGGTGTCAGTCAGCAGCCTCAGGCACCAAAAACTCAGTGATTAAGAGAAATCATAGTCTAAGCAATATATTTTCAGAAAATATTCACACAAAAAGTCCACAATGAACACAGTGTCACAATTTTAAGTAAAAAGTAGATTGGTTTTATTGACTGTTCCTTTTGCCTCAGGCCCTGGCCTGGTTCAGCACAGCATGGGACTGATGCTGTCATTATTTAAAATTCGCTATTGTGTTCATGGATGTGGTAGTTTTTGTTTGGGGTTTTTTGATTTACATTTGATTTTGAAAGTATTGTCTTAAAGCATTATTTACTGTGATTACTGAGATTTTCTGCTTGATGCTAATTCCTCACTTGCCTGACCCTGATCCTAATCCTGGAGCAAGAACTGTCTATTCTCTTTGTCCCCTCTTCCGCCTCTGTGGTCACCATCTCTGTCTCTGAACGTCTCACCTCATCTCTCTCTTTATGCCCAACTACATTCTTTTCCTCTTTGTTGTCTCTGTGTTGGGCAGGCTTGGTCCCCACCTCCGCACTTCTCCCTTTCAGCTCTCAGGGGAGGTGGGACAGTGTCATTAGGGATGAGGAAGGAGCGAGAGCACGTCCTGGACAGAGTGGGCATCCTTCCCTCCTCTGGTGAAGGCTGGCTTTGTGAATGCACAAGCTGTGCAGGGACCCTGAGTCTCACACTCAGAGGGTCCCACGCATGGCTTAAAGCTCCCCTGTTGCTGTCTTGAAATTCCTTGGCCCGCTTCATGCAGGAGGGGACATCCATCTATCCCCTGGAGAAATGCTCCTCCGCCCACTGGCTTGGAACACAGCCGGTATCCAACACCGTGTGTGGGAAAATGAATGGCCCACACATCCTTGGAAGCCCCGCCCCCTTCTCTGAGATTGGCTGCGTTGGCCAGGCTCAAACCAATGTCTTCACAGAACCTGGTCTGTCCCTTCTGCGGGAGTACTAATTCTGCTCTCCTATTGGTTCCCAGAGAGGAGTCTCTTCTCATTGGCCAGGGTGGAAGCCAATGGTCTGGCAGGACAAAGACTGTGTGTTGGTGTAGAAGACTGAGTTAGAACTCTGGGGGGCTTTGCTCTGAATCCCAAGCTAATCCGTTTCCCTTCCTTTGTTCCCTCCAGGGTGACTCAGGAGGACCATTAGTGTGCAAAGGTACCCTGCAAGGTATAGTGTCCTGGGGAACTTTCCCTTGTGGCCAACCCAATGACCCAGGTGTCTACACCCAAGTCTGCAAGTTTACCGGTTGGATAGAAGAGACCATGAAAAGGCATCGCTAATGCGTCACCAAGAGCGAATATGTCATTGTGTGCTCCGAACAGAAAGCTTGCAGAGATAAGGACGTGGATGACCTGTAAAGTCATATCTGACTTTCTTTCCTTAAAGACATAATAAAACCTCCACAATACACCATGTTTATAAACCTGTCAAAATAGCAAGGATCTAAAACCAGAAGAAGTAAACAAATAAAAACCCTCAGTGGAAAACGCAGTGAGACCAATACTCTCAAATGCCGGAATAGTAAATTTTTACAATCTTTCTGGAAGGTGGTTTGGCGACATGAATTGAAAACCTCACTGGGTGCATTTGACCCAGCAATTACAATTCTAGGAAGAGAATACTAAAATTTTTTTTTTAAATGTAGACGAGGTTTGAATCCACCACCACATTATGTATTATGGCAAAATGGTGGAAACACTGACTGTGTTCCAAAGGAATGGATTGTCTAGACAATGGGTCAGGTTGTCCAAGGATGTTATGAAGTTATTAAAAATAATACTCAGGCAGAATTGTGCTATGCAAGAATGTTTATACTATATGATGTTAAATGGAGGAAAACCACAAAAAAAACTTATGTGATCCTCGCCGTGTAAAACGTATGTAAAATGAAATGTTCACAGAATAAAATCTGAAAGGCCATAAGCCAAGTTGCAGGTGGTGTTAGTCTTGAGACGTCTCCTTTCTTCTATTTATTTTTTTATGGATGTGCACATTCATAGCCTGAAAAATAGGGTTGAGAAAGCTCCGAAATCTAAGGTTGTAAGGAAGGAGATGGTTGAGGAAGGAGGCTCTAGGAAAATGTGTCTGATTTTGAGGCTGGTCCCTCCTCCCCACCTGCTTATCATTTCTCTCCATTTCAGAGGTCTCAGTTTTTCTCACCTGTAAAATGGGAGACAGAAAGGGTGGGGAAGAGAAGGAGGAGAGGAGTTGCCCACTACATCAGGTAAACAGGATGTGAAAGTGTTTCTGAGCATCTCCTGAGTGACAAACAGGAGGGAGAGAGGGATGGGTGTGGCAGGTGACAGGACAAGGGATCCCTAAGGGCCTGCCCAAAGTTAGCAACCAGTGTCCAGGTGCCAGAGGAAGGAGGTGGCCAGGAACCCCCGTGAGTGGGCTCCTGCTCCAGGAAGGTGGGGGAAGGGACCTCTCCAGGGGGCAGGGGAGTCTCCTGTGACTCAGAGGCAGGTGGCCTCCTAGCCACTCACCATGGGACAACTCTAGGCAGTCACACCTTAGATGCTGCTGACAGAGGGACCTCTCCAGCCCAGGACCTGTTTCTTCTACCTGTCCTGCCTGTTTCTCTCCCAGAATTTCCTGCCCCCAACATTCCCAGGTCTTTCCTCTCATCTCAGCTCCCTGAGACTCTCCTAATCCCCCCTAAGCCTGTCAAACCGAGGGACTGCAGTCACTGATCCTCTGCAGACAGGAGGCTCACAAGAGCCGGGCCTCCTCCCTCAGACCAGGAAGCAGACCCCAGCCCTCCTCCCTCAGACCCGTGAGCTCAGACCCCAGCCCTCTTCTCTCAGACTAAGGAGACCAGCTCCTCACCCAGCTCTGTCTCTGGGCCTGTGTTGAATTTAAGGAATGTGAAGGGATTCTATCCACTCAAGCCCACGAAGCTCATTCACTTCCCTTCTCCTGAATCTACTCCAAATCAACATACAATCTAAAATATTTTTTTAAAAAATAGCAAACACCGCAGCTGCACTGCATCAGCCTGGAGCCTCTGGTCCTCTGCTTCCATGAGCAATCTCTATGTTGGTGGGCTGGTTTGCAAAGATTGGCAATGGTGCTCATGTTAATTAATTAATTAATTAATTAATTAATTATTTATTTATTTTGTACCAGGGATTGAACTCAGGGGCACTTGACTACTGAGCCACATCCCAAGCCCATTTTTGTATTTTATTTAGAGACAGGGTCTTATTGAGTTGCTTAGCACCTCGCCATTGCTGAGGCTGGCATTGAACTCATGATCCTTCTGTCTCAGCCTCTGGGATTATAGGCATGTGCCACCGCGCCCAGCTGGATATTTTTTTGAAGATATATTTTTATAACTTTATTTAGTTATATTTTTTAAATGTGGTGCTGAGGATCGAACCCAGGGTCTCACACATGCTAGGCAAGTGCTCTAGCACTGAGCCACAACCCCAACCCCTCATGTTGAATTTTTAAAAAATAATAACATCATTATTTTGAACAGAAAGTATAATATAGTATAGTACTCAAAAATAGCAGCTTCCAGTGGGATTTAAATCCCAGCTATTTGTGTGTGTGCGCGTGCGCGCGTGCAGTGCTGGGATGGAACCCAGGGCCTTGTGCACACACTATGTGTGCACACACTATGTGGCTGCAGCAACACCATCTGTTCACTCCTGCTGCATCACTTCACTGTCCCTCTCCTCCACGCTTTTTTTTTTTTTTTTTTTTTTTTTTTGGCAGAGGGGTAGCAAGGATTGAACTCAGAGGTATTCAAACCACTGAGCCACATCCCTAGCCCTATTTTGTATTTTATTTAGAGATAGGTCTCACTGAGTTGCTTAGCGCCTTGCCATTGCTGAGGCTGGCTTTTTTTTTTTTTTAATATTTATGTTTTAGTTGCAGTTGGAAACTATACATTTATTTTATTCATTTAGTTTTACGTGGTGCTGAGGATCGAACCCAGGGCCATGCACGTGCTAGGTGAGCGCTCTACCGCTGAGCCACAATCCCAACCCTGAGGCTGGCTTTTTTTAAAAAAGTTAATTAACGAATTTCACAGTCGAGTGCATTTTGACACATTGCACACAAATGGAGCGGCTTCTCCTCCCTCTGGCTGTGCCTGGTGTAGAGTCACTCCAGCAGTGTGATCACACGTGCATACAGGGTGATGATGCCTGTCTCATTCTACTGTCCTTCCCATCCCCACAGCCCCACCCCTCCCCTCATTCCCCTCTACACAAACCAAAGTTCCTTCATTCTTCCCTAACCCCCTGCCCCACTATGGATCAGCATCCATTTATCAGAGAAAACAGTCGGCTTTTGGATTTTTGGGATTGGCTTGTTTCACTTAGCATGATATTCTCTAGTTCCATCCATTTACTTGCAAATACCATAATTTCATTCTTCTTTAAGGCTGAGTAATATTCCATTGTATGTATGTACCACATTTTCTTTATCCATTCATCTGTTGAAGGGCATCTAGGTTGGTTCCATAGTTTAGCTATTGTGAATTGAGCTGCTATAAACATTGATTTGGCTGCATCACTGTATAGTATGCTGATTTTAAATCTTTGGGGTATAAACTGAGGAGTGGGATAGCTGGGTCAAATGGTGGACCCATTTCCAAGCTTTCCATAGTGGTCGCACCAATTTCCATTTGAGGCTGGCTTTGAACTCGCGATCCTCCTGCCTCAGCTTCCAGAGCTGCTGGGATTACAGGTGTGCGCCACCTGGCCTAGCTTCTCCCTCATCCTTGAACTGGGAGAAAGAGCACCTGCCTCACAGGGTTGTGATGAAGACTAAATAAGTTAGTATGCAGAAAATTCTGGAACATTGACATTGAACAAGACTTCATTGGGTGTTGGGTTTTATCATTCATGACTCCTGGTATTTTTTCTGCCTACTGCCTCACAAAGTTTCTTTATTTAAAAAAAAAAAAAAAAAAAAAGTAATTTCTTTATTGAAGACCTCTGCAGAGCAAGTCACTTTGGAGACAAATAGCCAATGAGTAAACACAATGGCCCGGGGGACAGCAAGAGCGTGGAGATCATTGTAGAGTGGCTGGAATTGGGGGCTTGGGTTTCTCTTAGAAATTCCTCTACTCCCCAAGGCCGACCACCAAGAGGATGCCAAGAGATGGGCCTGTCTATCACCACGTTGGAGGTCAAGTTCCGATTCAGGCTCCGCCATTTCCTGACTGTTCCACGTTGAGCAATGAACTTCCCCTTTCTGAGCCTCAGTTTTCCAATCTGTAAAATAGACGTGGGCGTAACAAAGTCTTTGAGTCATTAGGTCAATATTTCCTAAGGCTTCCTCTGGGCCAGGTCCTGTGCAGGTACGTGAGACCCGGCAGCGAGTCAGCCCCAGGCCGATCCCCGAGAGCTTGAAGTCCCGTGGGGGACACGGACATTGATTCAGATGGCCCCGGTCCAGGATGACTGGAGGGAGACACAGGCTGTGGGAACCACATGAGAGAGTGACTAACAATGGCAACAGGTGGAGGTGGCTGTGTTCAGGGAAGGAGGAGGCGAGGCCCAGGAAAGGCCGGAAGAACAAGTGGTTGCTGCCTGGAAAATGTGCTAAGAGCGCTCTAAGAGGGCACAGCGGAGCGGGGGCGAGGTCAGGGCCACGCGCGGCTCAGGGCCACGTGGGAGCCTCGGCCCCCCTCGGCCCCTCCGCACTGCCCGCCCCCACCTGCCCCCTCCACCTGCAGCCCCCCTTGGCTCCCCTCAGCTCCCATCAGTTCCTGTAGGTCTCCCTCGGCCCGCCTGAGCTCTCCTCGGCCCTCCTCAGCCTCCTCGGCCCCCCTCGGCCGCCCTCGGCTCCCCTCACTCGGCCCCCCTTCGGCCGCCCTCGGCTCCCCTCGGCTCCCCTCGGCTCCCCTCGGCCTTCCCCCCTTCGGCCGCCCTCGGCTCCCCTCGGCTCCCCTCGGCTCCCCTCGGCCCCCCTTCGCCGCCCCGCCCTCGGCTCCCCTCGGCTCAGCCCCCCTCGGCTCCCCCTCGGCCCCCCTTCGGCCGCCCTCGGCTCCCTCAGTTCTCCTCGGCCCCTCTTCAGCACCCTTCGATCCCCCTCGGCCCCCTCAGCTGCCCTCGGCTCTCGGTGGCCCTAGCTGTGGCAAGTGTCCACAGAGAGGAGCTTACGTGTCAAAGACGCGGATTCCAAGCAGGGGGTACCCGATGATCCTGGTGCTGATCTTCTCACTGTAATTTCATGCACAGATGATAATATTTTTAACACCTTGAGTTAAATGAGTAGTAGAATGAACTCCTCCTGTTTCTTTTTACTTTTTTCCTTCTTAAGTTTTTAAACGGACAAGTAAAAATTGGGCATATTTATACTGTCCAACGTGAGGTCTTGATAAAAGTCCTGTGTACACTGTGTGAGGGCAAAATCCAGCGATTTGACACACACACAGCCTCACATGTGGATTATTATTGTATGATAAGAACACTTAAGATCTTAGTTTTTTTTTTTTTTTTTTTTTTTTTTTTTTTAACTTTTACTATTGGCAGGGTGCTCAGGATGGAACCCCAGGCCTTGCATGCTAAGCAAGTGGTCTACCCGCTAGCTACACCCCAGCCTTCATTCTAGTTTTTAAAGAAATGTGACTACTAGAAAACATAAGCATGCGTGTGTGCGGGCGCGTGTGTGCGGGCACGTGTGCCCCTTGACTAGTGCTTCTCTGGATGCTGAAGGTCCTCCAACACCAGGTGGAGAGGTGAGACTGTCCCGAGAGGTGTGGGGAGCCAAGGCAGGGCGGTGAGAAGCAGGATCGGAGTCAGGGCCAGGTAGGAGCCCAGAGACCGCCTGGGGCCCAGCGGGGGGTGCAGAGAACAGAGGAGCAGGTCTGCACCAGAGCCAGGATCATGGGGCCAGAGGGGAGGGGAGCCCACAGAGAGGAGGCAGAGGGACAGGGTTACAGCTCCAGGGACTGTAATTAGGTCCCAAGAAGATGCTAAGTGCAGGTGGGACCAGGTGTGAAGGGTCCAGAGAGGGTCCTGAATGCCAGTTTGGACCTCGTGCAGAGGTGATAGGAGTGAGCAATCCAGGCGACAGTTAGATGCAGTGCCAGGGAAACACGGTTACCGGAGGGGCCACACCCTCTGCTCTTCACTAGCACCTGTCTCCAGTTTCCATACCCAAGTTCAAAGACACCCCCCCAAAGTCTCCCAGATCCCCGTATAGCCTCCTGCTACCCCACTTCTCATCCTACCCTGTGGCTCCCGAGTTATCTGCGTCCCTGCTTCTCTCTCCCTCTGTGTCCCTCCCTGAGTGCCCTCATCTCACCAGTGAACCCTCACCTCCCCCCCGGGCCCTGCCAGCTTCCCACCACTCCAGCACCCCCCCACTGAGCCCCGGAGACCAACCCCCAGGAAACCTGTGGGTATCCAGCAGAAAACAAGCAGGAAGAATTACAGCCACGGTGGGGCCCGAGAGAGAGATGCAGAGAAAACAAGAAGCAGGCGAAGGGGAGAGACACAACCCAGAGATGGACAAGAGAGACAGGTGGAGACACCCTGACCACAGCCAGGGAGAGATGGGGCGAGACCCCGGAGGCGGCCAGACTTGGAGGAGAGGGACCAGGAGGATCAAGAGTGTGAAATATCCAGGCAGGGCCAGGTGGGCAGTCGAGGAGCCTGGCCTGACTGCCAGTCAGACAGGGACAAAGGAAAGCCATTGACACAGCCTCCCACCCGCCTGCCTGGAAAGAGGTTGGGAAACGGAGCTGCTGGGAGCGTGGCACTGGGTGCGGGGCGGACAAAGCCGGATTGTTCGAGGCCCTTTCCCCACAGTGCCTGGGCCTGCTCGCCAGCCCGGGGCAGGGGCCAGGGCCAGCGCCGACACGCCCTTTCTCACTGTGGGCTGCTCACACTCTCCTGGGACACAGAGGTCGTCAGCACCCACAGCAGGACTTCTGGGCAGGTTAGTCACCCCAACCCCACTGAACCCAGGCAGCTGGTGCAGGGCCTGAGTGCTCCCCACCCAGGAATGAGGGTTGCAGGACCCAGAAGCTCACAGACAGGGTGGGGGACTCCTGATTACCTAGGAGGCTGGCAGTTGGGTCCTTGGTCAGCTTCTTCTCAAAAACTCAGAAGTCTAAAAAGAAGGAGGACAAACTCCACTTTACCTTTCTCCAGGCCCAGCCCTCCTCCCTCAGACCAGGGGTCCAGGCCCAGCTCCCCTCCCTCAGAACCAGGGACACAGGCCCAGCCTCCTCCCTCAGACCAGGGGTCCAGGCCCAGCCTCCTCCCTCAGACCAGGGGTCCAGGTCCAGCCCCACACCCTCAGGCCCAGGGGTCCAGGAACCAGCCTCCTTGCTCAGACCAGGGGTCCAGGCCCAGCTCCCCTCCCTCAGACCCAGGGGTCCAGGCCCAGCCCTCCTCCCTCAGACCAGTGGTCCAGGCCCAGCCTCCTCCCTCAGACCCAGGGGTCCAGGCCCAGCCCTCCTCCCTCAGACCCAGGGGTCCAGCCCCAGCCCTCCTCCCTCAGACCCAGGGGTCCAGGCCCAGCCCTCCTCCCTCAGACCCAGGGGTCCAGGCCCAGCCCTCCTCCCTCAGATCCGGGGGTCCAGGCCCAGCCCTCCTCCCTCAGACCAGGGGTCCAAGCCCAGCCTCCTCCCTCAGACCAGGGGTCCAGACCCAGCCTCCTCCCTCAGACCAGGGGTCCAAGCCCAGCCTCCTCCCTCAGGCCAGGGGTCCAGGCCCAGCCTCCTCCCTCAGACCAGGGGTCCAGGCCCAGCCTCCTCCCTCAGACCCAGGGGTCCAGGCCCCCAGTGCACACTGGGATCAGTACTCCCTTCCTGACAGCTGGGTCAGGGGGTCACCAGCAGCCGAGGTGTGGGGCAGAAGGAATGCATGTGGGTGGCCTGGGTTAGGAGGAAAAGGGTGGGGTCGGCCTTTTGGCTCCGGGACGTGGGGAGACAGGGGTTAAAAGGAAGTGTCAGGGAGCATCTAGGGACAGATCCAGCCTCTTCCCAGGAGGCCAGGAGCCAGGCAGGCTCCTGTGCACAGCCCCTGCAGCCCAGAGCCCTGCAGCACCCACGTCCTGCCTGCTCACTCGAGTCTGATTTGGAGACCTCTGTTCTGCCTTGCAAGTCTCGCTCCCCACCGCTCTGCCAGGGCCTCCCTGCCTTGCTGCCTCCCACCTCCGCCTCCTGAGTGATAAGCTGCTGTGCGTTCCTCCCGCCCTGGAAACCTGCGGCCAGGAGGCCCCGGGCCACGCAGGTGAGAACCTGCAGGTGTGGGGGGGTGAGCGACAAGGTCGGCGCAGGACAAAGGTGCAGAGGGAAATCCCACAGCTGGGAAGGCCGCCAGGGACCCTCCAGCGGACCTCCTGTCTCCAGGAGGGGGGTCTAAGCTCACAGAGGCGGCAAGCGCGCCTCAGAACCTTGGAGCCCCGGGCCCAGGAGACGTGGCTCTGGATTCTCTCCGGCACCTGCCTTCCTCAGAGGGAAGGCGTGGGTTTGGGGAGAGAAGATGAGGAGGCCAGAGGGAAAAGCCAGAGGTCACGGCCAGGGCAGCAGAGCAGGCCGGAGAGGAAGGAGAGGATGGGGGCGCTGGGGCACTGACTAACGCACCGCCGGCCTCTTCCCCAGGAATGGACTCCAAGAAGATGCTGGTGGTGGTGCTCACCCTCGCGGCTGCAGGTGAGAGGAAAGGAATTTAGGTGGGGGAGGCTGGCGGGGAGTTGGGGCCCTTGATGGGGAAGAACTTGGCCTGGGGTGGGTTGTGCCCGGCACGGGTGGGCGCCTTCGAAGCCAGGAGGAGGCTGGGAAGGGGTTGGGGAGGGGAGAGTGGAGGCGGGAGGGGGCTGCAGGTAGAGTTTAGGAATGAGTTTGGCTTTGAGGATGGGCACAGAGATGGGGAAGGAGTGGGCGGTGGCAAAGGTGAGGAGGCAGACACGGCAGGGCTGGGTTTGGGCGGGGCGTGGCCAAGGCCTTGACTGGGGTCACCTTGGTGGGCCCGCCTGGTGGGCTTGCCCAGACTCCGCTCTGACTCGGGCCTCTCTCCCTCAGCCTGGGCAGAGGAGCAGAACAAGCTGGTCCATGGGGGACCCTGTGAGAAGACGTCTCACCCCTACCAAGCTGCCCTCTACACCTCGGGCCACCTGCTCTGTGGCGGGGTCCTCATTCACCCGCAGTGGGTCCTCACAGCTGCCCACTGCAAGAAACCGTGAGTCCGTGCGCTGCAGGGGGGCTGAAGCAATTAGACCTTCAGGGGTCTCGTAGGCTTAGGAGGATACCCAAGCCTCCGCCTGCCCCTGCACGAGACCCCCCACCATGACTAGGTTCATCCAGCCAGTACTTAAAGGGGCACTGGTCATCCTTGGGGACTCGCAGGGGGTCGGTTCCAGGACCCCCTAAGGACAGCAAAACTCTCAGGTGCTCGAGTACCTTTATATTGAGGGACATAGTATTTGCATATAACCTATGCACATCCTCCTGTATACTTTTTAGATTACTTATCATTCCTGAGACAATGTTTTGTTTTGTTTCAGTGCTGGGGATTGATTTAATTTAGGGGCACTTAGCCACTGAGCCACATCCCCAGCCCTTTTTGAGACAGGATCTCACTAAGTTGCTCAGGGCCTCCATGAGTTTCTGAGGCTGGCTTTGAACGCAAGATCCTCCTGCCTCAGCCTCCCGAGCCGCTGGGATTGCAGGCGTGCGCCACAGTGCCCAGCTAGTTCCTAAGACAGTGTAAATGCTATGTAAACAGTGGTTCCACTGGGCTGTTTAGGAAATAATGATGAGGAAAAAGAGTCTGTACACGGTCAGTGCAGATACAGTCTTCTTCCCCGGTCTCAGGTTGGGTGGCTCCGCGGACGCGGAACCCGCAGATCCGAGGACTGACAGTACCAAGGGGTGCGAGCAGGGCGGGGCGGCCCGGAGCCTGGCAGAATTGCTCTTTTCATGAACTTGCCTTCTAACAGGGGAATCAGATCCTTCCAGGCCCCGAAGGGCGTGCTGGGGGTGGGGTGGGGTTTGATTCTAACTGCAGGGGGACTCGGGGCTGAGGTTTGCATTTTGGGGAGCACCTGGCCATGGGAAGAGGACAGGGCAAGAGGTGACGAGGAGGCTCCAGGTGGGGGCTGTGGCCATCGCCCGGGGACATGAGATGGTGACTTGGACCAGGGAGGTGGCTGTGAGGATGGAGGGAAATTGAAGGGACTTTGAGACCAAGGACGTGACAGCCAAGGACAGGAGAGGAGGCAGGACCGGCCTCCAGGTGCTTGCCCTGAAGTCCTGTCATGCAGGCCGGGTTTAGGGAGGGGACATCGGACATTCCTTACAGCCAAGGAGGTGAGTCTGAGCTACCTGGAGTGTCCAAGCAGAGACACTAGGTGGGCCTTGGAACCCAGGGCAGCAGTCAGAGGAGTGGATGGAATCGAGGCTCCATCAACAAACAGATCATATTTAAAGACCTAGGACTGGACAGGGTTATCCAGAGAGCAGGTCTAGACAGGGAGACGTAGAGGCCCGGGGCTCAGCCCAGGGCTGCAGGGTCACCAGTCAGGTGCCAGCTGCTGCTGTGTTCAGTGCCAAATGCAGACCAGGGTTAGATAAAACAGCAAAGAACACAGTGTACCTCCCTGTCCCGGAGTCCCTGCAGCAGTAGATGAGGAAACCGAGGGTCAGAGGAGTAGTAAGTGAGGACTCGGGTGTTTGGAAACCAACTCTGAGGACTCCCCGTGTGCAGGATGCAGAGACATGCAGAGCCAGGAACTCAAAGGCCCCCAGGAGCTGTCCTGCGGCCCAGGGAGACCCAGGGTCACTCCCAACGTCACCATCCATTCATTTGGTGCACAGCGACCAAGAATACCCACAAGGTGCCAGATGTGAGCTGGTGGCAGAGCTTCAGCCAGGGACACACCAGGGCAGAAAGAGGTAGCAAGACAGATCTTTAAGAAACACATCCTCAGCCGGGCGCGGTGGCGCACGCCTGTCATCCCAGCACTTTGGGAGGCTGAGGCAGGAGGATCGCGAGTTCAAAGCCAGCCTCAGCAATGGCGAGGCACTTAGCAACTCAGTGAGACCCTGTCTCTAATAAAATACAAAAAAGGGCTGAGGATGTGGCCCAGTGGTCGAGTGCCCCTGAGTTCAACCCCTGGTACCACAAAAAAAAAAAAAAAAAAAGAAAGAAAGAAAGAAAGAAATAAAAAAAAAAAAAAAAAAAGAAAGAAAGAAACACATCCTCAGAGCCCCAGATCATTAAAGATTACCCTAAGGCTAAGGAAGGAAAAAACAGGGCTCCTACTTTGGATGGGAGAAATCAGGAAAGACTTTCCGTGAGATGTGATTCCAACTGAGGCATAAAGAGGGAGAACTGGTAGCCAAAGGAAGAAGGGGGAAGAGCATTGGGGGGCCCAGAAAATGCCAAAATGAAGCCCCTGAAGACCCAACAATCTTGGATGTTCTAAGAGAGTTCCCAGTTCGCTGGAGGGCAGGAGGTGTGGAAGAGAAGGTTGGGAGGTGGGCAGGCAGATCCCAAGGGGTCTCCAAGGCCAGGCTTAGCAGCTCATATTTTATTCTGAGGACAATGGGAGCCATGGGGGACTTTTGAGCAAGAGAGGAATTCTTTGATTTGTTTCAATAGTATTTATAAAACATATATCATGTACCAGATGCTGGTTGAAGTTCTGGGGATCCTGTATCTGGACGGAATAAAGGTCTCTGGCCTGACCTCCTAGAGCTTCACCATCTAACACCACAGCCAGCAGCCCCCGGTGTCTAACTAGATTAAAAATGAATGAAATGAAAAGAAAAACTAAAATCCACAAGCCACATTTCAAGTGCCCAATATCCACGTGTGGCTAGCGGCCACCGTGCTGGACAGCGTAGTAGAGAACACGTGATTGCGGCAGAAAGTCGTATTGCACGGCCGTGCTACAGGAGCAGGAGAAGCAGTAGAGAATATTTAGCAAGAAATACATGGTGGGTGGATGACGGCGGCAGGTTCTCTGGTGAAAAGGAAAGTGGGGCTGGGAGGCTGGAACTTCCCCTTGGTGGATATTTGCATTTTCAGTGGGCAGCAAGGAAGGCTTTGAGAGGTGACACTTAAAGGAGTGAGGGAGAAAGCCGTGTAGATGCTGTGGGAACAGGGTTGCTGGCACAAGGAGCAGCCCTTGCAAAGGCCCTGGGGTGGGAGGACCACTGTTGTGTCCAGGGGACGCCAGTGTGGCTGGAAGAGGAAGAGGGAGAGAAAGAGGAGATGCTGTCTGAGAGCGGACTTCTGGACCGTGCAGAAAACTTTGGCCTTCACTCTGCATGAGCTGGGAGTTGCAGGAGGGGTCTGAGCACAAGAGGAACAGGACTGACTTCCTATGTTAGACCCCTCTGGCTGCTCTGTAGAGAGAGGAACACAGGCAGTAAGCAGGACACTGACGTAGTCCAGGTAAGACACGATGACAGCGTAAACCAAGATGGTAGCCATGGTGGAGGCTGGATGTAACTCCTAGAGCCAAATGGGCCTCTGGATGGCTTGGATGTGGGGCAGGAAATAAAGACCGTCTCGGATAGCCCCCAAGGGTATTCTGGAAGGGTGGAAGCTGGGGAAGGCCGTGGGAGGGGCAGGGCCAGTGATTCATGATTCCCCAGCCTCAGATGTAGCCCAAGGGCTCCAGGTAAGACCCAGCCTGCTTCCCTCGTAGAAAGCTTCAGGTCTACCTGGGGAAGCACAACCTGCGGCAAAGGGAGAATTCCCAGGAGCAGAGCCCTGTCGTCCGGGCTGTGGCCCACCCTGGCTATGACCCTGCCACCCACGATCAGGACATCATGCTGTTGCGTCTGGAATACCCAGTCAAGCTCTCTGAATGGATCCAGCCCCTGCAGCTGGAGACGAACTGCTTGGCCAACCACACCAGCTGCCACATCCTGGGCTGGGGCAAAACGGCAGATGGTTAGTGAGGAGAGGTGACAGGGGACCGGGCCAGTGGCGATGGGGGAGGTGACCAAAGGGTGAATGGTCAAAAATGAAGGTGGGTCAGAAGATAAAGGGCCATGGAAAGATGGGTTAATGCTGAGGTCTGCTGGGTGCATCAGGGTGAGAGGGATCCTTAGGAGCAGGGCCAGTGGGTGACAGTGGGGAAAGGAGACCAGTGGATGAATAGCATGGAAAAGATGGGCCAGAAAAGGAAGGGTCAAGCCGGGCGCGGTGTTGCACGCCTGTAATCCCAGCACTTGGGAGGCTGAGGCAGGAGGATGGTGAGTTCAAAGCCAGCCTCAGCAATGGAGAGGCACTTAGCAACTCAGTGAGACCCTGTCTCTAATAAAATACAAAAAAAGGGCTGGGGATGTGGCCCAGTGGTCGAGTGCTGTTGGGTTCGATCCCAGGCACCAAAAAAAAAAAAAAAAAAAAAAAGAAGAAGAAGAAGAAGGGTCAGTGAGAAGGGATGACCAGGAAAGTGACCAATGGTCCAAAGGTGTACTTATGGGCAAGAATGGATAAATGGAGGCGGAGCTAACAGAAGAAGAGAGGTTAATCAACAGAGGTGCCCATTGTGTGAATTCCGAATGCAAACAGAGTAGAAAGAGTTAGTGGGAAAGGGGTCAAATGGGAAAGGGCCAGTGGTTGAGAGGAGTCATTAGAGGAAGGATCTGAGGAAGCAACAGAGTCACTAGATCTATAGGAACGGCTGAGTGAAACACCAATAAAAAAGGCAGATTCCCTGATGAAGAGCCAATAGGAAATGAGAGGCAATGGAGGAGGGCGGGGTTAAAGAGGAAAGGACCAATGAGGGCGGTGGACCAGTGGATGAAAAGCCAATAAGAAAGGAAAGCCAATGGGGAAGGGCAGGGGCGACTAATCCGATGAACAAATAGGCAAGAAGGGGCTGATGAAGGACAGATGAATGCCCAGGAGGGATGAGAGAGGAAGAAAGTCGTAGAGTCCAACCAACCGGAACTACTGAGGGGAAATGGATGGAAGAGAGACAAGTGGAGGCAGAGAAGAGAAAAGAAGAAGGGAAAGCTAGTAGGGAAAGATGTGGAAAGAGATCGTGACAGGAGGGTGGGCCAATGGCAAGTGAGGCTGATGGGAAGAGCGACCAATCAGGAGGCGGGGATGATGGACACGGTTCTAAGCGGGAGAGGCAAACAGGAGGAGGGAGACAATGGGAAATGCGGACCAACAGGAGGCCTTACAGTGGCCCTGGATGGCTGGGGAGGATGGGGCGGGGCGCCTGCAACAAACCCTGCCTCTCTCCTGGCAGGTGACTTCCCCGACACCATCCAGTGTGCGTACATCCACCTGGTGCCGCCCGAGGAGTGCGAGCGGGCCTACCCCCGCCAGATCACCCGCAACATGGTGTGCGCAGGCGACGAGAAGTACGGGAAGGATTCCTGCCAGGTGAGGCCACCGCGACCTGCCAGGGCCACAGCCCAGGACAGAGACACAAACACCCAGCCAGAGACAAGACGAGAGACGTGGACCAAACCAGAACTGTAGGGAGACTGATAGAGACGGGCTGGGAGGGCGCCCAGGCAGAAAAGGGAAGGAGACTCGGTGCCACTCCCAGAGACACAGCTGGGGACAGAGATTGAAAGAGAGTCTTCAGAGACAGGAAATGCAGAGACAAGGGTGAAGAAGGAGGGACCAAGACCAAAGAAGACACCTTAAGGAGGCAGATGGTGCACGGAGCTGCTCTTCCTCAAACATGGCCCCCGCTGGGGTCTCCATCTTTCTCTCTCCCTGAGTCATTCATTCCATCTGTGACTACCTCTGACTCTCCTCTGTGTGTGCCTTGTCTGTCCGTGTCCCCCTCCCCCTTTTCCAGGCTCCCGTACCTGACTTTCTCTCTCCTTCCCACAGGGTGATTCTGGGGGTCCGCTGGTATGTGGAAACCTCCTCCGAGGCCTTGTGTCATGGGGTAACGTCCCGTGTGGATCGAAGGAGAAGCCCGGAGTCTACACCGACGTCTGCAGATATGTCCGCTGGATCCGAAAAACCATTCAAGCCAAGTGACCCTGACATGCGACATCCCCAACTCTTGACCTATGACCCTACTGGCTGGCTCCAGAATCTCTCCCCCCATGACCTTGCCTTCCGTCCCCACCTGCCTTGTTCTGACCCTTAATGCTTCCTAAAGGCAGTGACGCAAGAGCACAGATCCTCCCTGATTTGCCCCCAGCTCCTCCCTTGCTCCACTGGGGTGGGACAGCGAGGACAGGGCTGCAGTCTCACCCCACTACTAAGGAACCCAGATCCCTCTAGGCCACCCTCCCTGCCTGGGCTTGTCCTTCCTGCAGACAGAATGTTGGTCCCAATACTGGCAGAGACTGAGCTGGGATCCCAGTTCCATCACTTGCTATCCAAGGACCCTCGGAAATACCTCCCTTCACAGAGTACATTAAAAAGTGTATTCCTCATGGGACAGGGTCTACTGGGACGATGTGAGGTTATAAGCACGTGAATACATACAATAGTGCCTGGGCCACCACATGCTCAATAAAGGGTGAATTTTATTACTAAGGTGCTTTTCACTTTTATTCTACTTCTGCCTCTTGGAAGCTCAGATTTTCTCATTTTTCCTTTACAGTCCAATTTCACTTCAGCCCCCTCCAGGAAGGTACCCACCTTGCATTAGCCCTCAGGGACGTCTCCCTCTCTCCTAAACTCCCCTTGTAGCAAAAGAAGAGATGGGAGAGGGTGTGAGTGGGAGTGATGGGGGATAACATGGGAGAGATTGGCAGAGGCCAGATCTCAAAGGACCTCAGACACCAGCTTGAGAAGCTGGGACCCTCCCCAGTGGTAATGGGGAGCCACAGAAGTGTTGTGAGCAGGGGGCAGCATTGGGGCCATATGCAGGATGGACCTGAGGGTACAGGCTGGAGCCAGGGGGCAGGGAGGAGTTGGGATAATGGTGCAGGGAGAGAAGGTAAGGCAGAGATGGGCTGGGGCCAGGAGGGCTGGAGAACCGTGACTGGATGTGAGTTTGCCACGAGTAGAAGGTCGGGTGTGTGGGGGCCTCGTGAGAGAGCACTGCAGAAGAGCCCGTGGGCGTGAGAGGCCTGAGAACCACCCTGCATGGTGGAGGCTGGGCTGAGGTGGAAGTGGGTGACCCGGAGGGAAATGTAGGTCAATGGAAGAGGATGCCATTGAGTGTCAGCGGAACTTGGACCTGATCCTGGAGGCTCGGAGATGAAGGACAAGGGCAGATCTGGGTCTTAGAAGGACTTTTTAAGATCTTTGCCTTAAGAACCAAAGAGCCAGCCAGGCGTAGGGACACACACACCCCTACAATCCCAGCTAAGCCGGTGACAGAGGCAGGAAGGTCACAAGTTCAAGGCCAGCCTGGGCAACTTAGCAGGTCTCAAGATAAAATAAAAAGGGCCGGGGGTGTGGCTCGGGGGTAGAGCACTTGCCTATCATGCATGAGGCCCTGGGTTCCATCCCCACCACTACACATGCACGCACGTGCACACACACACACACACACACACACACACATGAACCAAAAAACCATGACATTTCATCAAGGGACCGAGACAAAAGTGCTGACTCCAGTGAGCAGATGGAACAAGAAGCCCTGGGCATGGCCCCAGCCACCTCGACCCACCCCTGACCCCTAGTAGGAGTTATGAATAGTAAATATGGCCATGAAAGCTCACCAGGGTCACCAGGAGGAACCCAACTGATGACTGCCCAGACCAAAGTCAACCTCAGTCAATAGAGAGGGAAGCTTCTTCCTTATCGGATAATGAGAATGACCATCTCCATGACCACAATAAGTAGCACGTGCCAGGCACTATTCTACCATACCATTATCATTCCCATTTACAGATGGGGAAACCGAGGCACAGAGAGGGTCTGTGGTGCAGCCAAAGTCTCATAACTGGTAGGTGGCCAGGCCAGCGTTTAGATGCCAAAGGGCTGGTGCCATGGGGTGGGCTCCTAACTGCTCTTCTACACTGAAGTTTTCTTTTAAGGCTGATATGTTGTAGAATCAAGCAGAGAAGGCTTTAAAGCCCACACCTTTGTATGAATTCGTTTTGAAGCAGAACCTCTGCACATTTGGCATTTAAGTTACTTTTATGTCTAAGAGAGTTTTTCTTTCTACAGGGATAGCTTTGCAACTTCAGCTTAAAGTGTGTAATTCATTGATTTGTGATTTTTAAGTGGCCAACTTATATCCAATACAGGGATATTTGGAAGGATGCACTATTGATCATATTTATAAATGTAACACACTTAGATGCAGAAACTCACTGAAATGCTTGATATTGGGTCTAAAAATTAAGGACTTTTGGAATACACTGAATGTGTAGGTTTTAGAAATGTGGTTTAAGATGTTTAAAGGCTTTTAATTAGTTTATAAATGGGACCAAATATTATTGTAAAGACTCCATAAAAGTGACTGTTAAGATAAACCTAGAACCAGCCAGGCACGGTGGCGCACGCTTGTAATCCCAGCACTTGGGAGGCTGAGGCAGGAGGATCACGAGTTCAAAGCCAGCCTCAGCAATGGCGAGGCACTTAGCAACTCAGTGAGACCCTGTCTCTAATAAAATACAAAAAAGGGCTGGGGATGTGGCCCAGTGGTCAAGTGCCTCTGAGTTCAATCCCTGGTACCACAAAAAACAAAAACAACAACAAAAATACCTAGAACTAAAAGGTTTGCAAGCTGAGCTTAAAAGACCACAGAAACACCAAGAGAGAAGTAGGTTGCTAGTTTTGTCACTTTAATGCACGAAATATCAATGCCCATAACAAAATAAACCTCAGAACACGTGTTTGTAGTTTCAGGTGTTTTCCCCTGTGCGCGACTGCCAGGCTCAGGGCTCTAAGACCTCTCATTTGACAGGCGCGGGGCCGTAGAAGGCACGTTCCTGCCCTCTGAGTGGGCCGAGGGAGGACTGCGTATCTCGTCATTTTGCTCAGGACAGATCTGTGTCTGGCACGCGGCAGTGACCGTTTGACTCTTACCTCCTAGTGTGGCCAGGAATCTGTACATAGCGTTGGGGGCAGACAGAAAGAGGTCAGGAGAGGTGGCCCCACATGCCAGGACTGGGCAGGGAGAAACCGTGGTGCAGGCTCCCCACCCAGTGCCCCATTTCCTGAAGGGCCAGGAGCCACCCGCCCCCTATCCTGGCTCTTGGCCTCTTTTCCAACCAATAGGCAGCCCTGCCCAGCTCTGTCACCATCTGGGCCAAGGCACCTGCGGGGTGCCCCAGACTGAGTCCCTGTCTTTTCTGCCCCATGGCTTGGGCCCCAAGGTGAGGGGCAGAAGGAGGAGCTGAGGGGTTCCTCTGCTCAGTGGCCTGGGTCTCCCCTGCCCAAAACCCAGGATGAGGGAGACGGATGCATGAAGATACAGAGAAACCAATCCGCAGCCAGGGACGCACAGAAAAAGGACAGACACAGACTGAGAAGAATCAGTCACAGAGAAAAGAGGTGTGAGATGGAGAGGGAAAGATACAAAGTGTGCAGAGAGACAGAGTCACAGAATCACAGAAAGGGCCCGCCGAGCAGGGGCGATGGGTCTGCTGCGCATCATCTTGACTTTAGCCGCGGGTTTGTGGAGTGGGTGTGAGATCTCTGCATGCCGCTCCAGATACGCACGTTCGCTGCTTTACAGTCACGCTGCCGAAGAGCTGGGGTATACCCAAAAGGAGGAAAACAAAAGGTCTGAGAATTCGAAGGTAGATCTGACAAGCAGAGCATTCAGACCATTGCCAAAGACAGAATCACAGACAGAGAACAGCAAGACACAGGGACACGGAAGGACAGGGACAGAGACAGGGGCACTTGACACGCTGAGACACAAGAGAGGGAACCGAGATCCTAAGACTGGGGCTTGCGGGGGAGAGAGACTGACTTGGCGGGAGAAAAAATATCAGGAGGAAAAACTTGAGAGAGTGAAGAGTCCGCAGCAAGGACGGGAAGAGGGGCGCGGGTGTGGGGGGGCGCTGAGCGCGTGAAAAACTCAGAGAAGGAAGAAAGAAATCCTGCAGCCAAGCAGGGCGACCCGAGCCCGCAGAAGCCGGGGCGGCGACACGGGGGCGGCTGCGCAGCGGCCCGCCAGACCTCCGAGACCCCTCCCCATCCCGGGGCCAGGGCGGGAGGGCGTGGCCTCGGGATGGGTGTGGGGGGCTCCGGAGGCGGAGGTGAGGGGAGGCAGGAGGAGCGGCTGCGGCCGATCGCGGGCGCCTCACTACCGGGGAATGCGCCCCAGGGACCAGTGGGTGGTTATAACCCGAGCCCTGCGCCGAGCCGGGGAGGAGGCGGCGGCAGGAGGCAGCGCGCCGAGAAGTCCGCGGCCGAGCTGGGAGCAGGTCCCCCACCCACTGCCCGGGGACACGGGGACGCGGCAGGTGAGGCCGGGAGGGGGCTCAGCAGGCAGGGACCCAGAGGCGACCCCGCGTGTGGCTCTGGTCTTGAAAGCACCCTCTTTCTCTCTGCCCTCCCTCCTCGCGGGGACGCCCTCTGCCCTGAACTCGAGGTCTCTGGGACTCATCTTGGCTCTGACATTGGGGCAATGCCCTCCTGGTCCCTCACTGCCCTGAAACAGGGTAGGAAAGAGAGGGAAAGTGGGTTCAGGACTCCCAGAGTCACTGGGCCTCCCTGTCCTCTGACCCCACCAGGTGCAGAGGCCATGGCTATAGCAGGACCCCCCTGGATGTGGACGCTGGGTACCCTGATCTCAGCCCTGACTCTGGGTATCACAGGTAAACAGGACCCCCATGTGCGTCCATGGGACTCTGGGTGGCCATGTGGCCGTGGGGAGCTTGTCCCCTGGGGACTGTGTGAGACCGCCTGTGGCTCCAGGACTGTCAGCGTGCCTGTGCGTGAAGTCTGTGTGGCAGTCTCCAATCCAATCATGCCTGGCAACTATGCATGCCACAACAGGTTATGTGGCTGTGTGAGAGCCTGCTAGTCTGCCCCCCTGTTTGTACAAGGGGACAGTGTGCCACCTGACAGCTTTGCAGCAGCCATGCCTGTGTCTCTCAGTGCAGCTACACGTGTGCGTGACTGTGACAACAGCTGTGTGCGTGTTTCTTGGAGTATGCTTGTGAAGGCTCCCCTGCTTGGTGATTCAATGACACAGCAAGTGGAGGGAGAGAATTGGGACGAGGATTCGGAAGGCACGTTTGTGTCTGAGAATTCAGAAAGCCGCTCTCTCCCCGGGCACGGGCACGGTGGTGCAGGCCTGTAATCCCAGCAGCTTGGGAAGCTAAGGCAGGAGGATCACAAGTTCAAAGTTAGCCTCTGCAATTTAGTGAGGCCTTAAGCAACTTAGAGAGACCCTGCCTTAAAATAAAATGAAAATAACAAGGGCTGGGATGTGGCTCAGTGGTTAAGTGCTCCTGGGTTCAATCCTGGGTACAAAAAAAAAAAAAAAAAAAAAAAAAAGCCCAGCCCCCACATCCCCTTCCAAAGTCAGGACTTTTATTAGGATCCATCATCCCACATTACCCTGACCTTGCCTCTGCCCAAGTCAGTATCTGTCTCATCTCGGACTCTGCTGCCCCCAGCCGTGACCCCAGCCGCTGAAGCCCGACCCCCTTCTAGAGACCAGGTCCGGTCCCCATAGTTCGGGTCTTGGTCCCTGCAGTCCAGACTTTGCCCTTGAGGCTGTCCAGGGCTCCTCAACCCCATTTTACCCTCCTTGATCTTAACCACTGAGCTCTGGCCAATCTTCGGATACAGCCCCAGCTCCGTCCCTGTATCTAAGCCGCTTAGGCCCCTTTCTGTGGCCCTGACCCCGCCCCACAAGCCCCAGCCCCTCAGCATAAGCTCTGAGGTCAGACCTCCCCTGGCCGTCCTACCTCTGGAGGCTAAGCCCCATCTTCTGCACCTAAGCTCCAGCCCAAGCCCAAGCCCCACCCCTGAGCCCCGCTTCCCCCCATCTTCTGTCCGCAGACCCTGTTCTTGCAAATAATGTCTCCTGTGACAACCCCTCCACCACCGAGCCCTCTGGGAGCAACCAGATCTTTGCAGCCGAAGACAGGGAGGCCTCCCGGTCGGATGACAGCAGCAGCCGCATAGTGAACGGCTCTGACTGCGAGAAGGACGCCCAGCCGTGGCAGGGCGCGCTGCTGCTGGGGCCCAACAAGCTGTACTGCGGGGCGGTGCTGGTGAACCCGCAGTGGCTGCTCACCGCGCCCACTGCAGGAAGCCGTGAGTGGGGCTGGACCCAGGGCTGGACAGGAGCTGGGTGGAAGGGCAGGGCGGTGAGGGCAAGGGAGGGGGTGAGGGAGCAGGTCAAGGCAGAGGTGGGGACAGGGTAAAAGATAGAGCTGGGGAGAACAGGGTGGGGTGTGTGTTGGGGATGTGCTGGATTTGGGGTTAGGAGTGTGTGTGTGTGTGTGTGTGTGTGTGTGTGTGTGGTGGTTTGGAATGGAGAGGGAGATTAGGATTTGCTTTTAAATTGGGGCGGGGTTGGGGTTGAGAATGGAGATGAACCTGGGATGGGACCAAAGGCGGGGTTGGGATTGGAAATAGAAGTGGGTTGAAGATGGGATGGGGTTAGAGTTGGGAAAGGGACTGGAGACGGCTGGATTTGGAGTTGGGTGGTGGGACTTTGGTTTGGGAGTGCAAATGTGGATGAATTGGGGATGGGGAAAGGATTAGGGCTGGGGTTTGGGGTCGGAGGTGGATTTCCTTTGGGATTTGCTAATACATGGATGGTTTGGGATGGAGATGGAGCTAAGGTTGGCTCTAGAACTGGGGACAGGGGTGAAGTAGGTATTGGGATGCAGTGGGAATAAAGACGGCTCTGAGATGGTTTGGATGGGGAATGGGGGTAGACTTGAGGGTGCGTTGGGATTAGAGTACAGAGTTGGGGAGGGTTGGATTTGGGGTTGGGAATGCACACTGGTGGCTTCTGGGTGGGAAAGGCTCAGGACTGGGGCTGGGACGGGTTTGGAGCTGTGGGCTGGAGGTGGGCCTGGGCTTGGGGACAGGTGGAGCTGGGGATGGCGCTGGTGCTGGGTTGAGGATGGGGTCGGGTAGGGCTGGGAGTGGTCCGGGCTCAGGACTGGCATTGGACATGGGCCACGGATTGGGCTGGTGGTGACCTGCTGTGTCCTCCTCAGAGTCTTCAGAGTCCGCCTCGGCCACCATTCCATGTCCCCCGTCTACGAATCTGGGCAGCAGATGTTCCAGGGAGTCAAGTCCATCCCCCACCCTGGCTACTCCCACCCTGGCCACTCCAACGACCTCATGCTCATCAAACTAAACAGAAAGGTCCGGAGCACCAACGCGGTCAAGCCCATCAACATATCCTCCACCTGCCCAACCGCAGGCACCAGGTGCATGGTGTCCGGCTGGGGAACCACCAGCAGCTACCAACGTGAGCGCGGCTTCCCCGACCCCTGCCCCCCCCCCCTCCCGTGTCCTCCTCCGCCTCTCACTGCCGTCCTGTTTGACAGATAACTTCCCCAAGGTCCTCCAGTGCCTGAACATCACTGTGCTCAGTGACGAGAGGTGCAAGAAGGCCTACCCGAGGCAGATAGACCAGACCATGTTCTGCGCCGGCGACGAGGCGGGCCGGGACTCCTGCCAGGTGAGCACTGCAGGTGCTCCCTGTAGCCAGCAGAGCGCAGAGCCCCGGAAGTGCCGGGAGTCCAGGGCCCCGACAGCTACGGCCCTGTTTTCACGGAGCACCCACATGCAGCAGTGCCGTCCCGTAGAAACAGAGCAGGAGCCCACACGCGTCAGTTTAGATGTCCTAGTACCCACACTTATGTTTGATTTAATTAATTCATTCATTCATTATTTATTTATTTATTTTGGTACCGGAGATTGAACTCAGGGGCCCTCGACCACTGGGCCACATCCGCAGCCCTCTTTTGTATTTTATTAGAGACAGGGGCTCACTGAGTTGCTAAGTGCCTCGCCATTGCTGAGGCTGGCTTTGCTGGGATTACAGGCGTGCGCCACCACGCCCGGCAATACCCACACTTTTAAAAGTAAAAAAGAAACAGGTGAAGTTAGCATCAGTAGCATATTTTATTGAATTAAATATATCCCAAATAATGAGATCACATCAAAATGTAATTCGTCTAAGACAATTATGAATGAGATAGCTCGCCTCCCTTCTTTTCCGTTTCTCATATGTCTTTGAAGGCCAAGGTGTATTTTACGGGGCACATCGCAATTCAGTGGGGCGTTTTAGGGGCTCAGTAGCCACGTGTGGTTAGAGGCTGCTGCATTAACACAGGTCTAGAAGGAGAAATCAAGGCTGCTGAGGTTGGGCAGGTTGGGCACTGCAGAAAGATGCCACACCAAGAGCGGGGGCTGTCCTTCACATCATAGTTCTGTCTATTTGGGCAATTTTCAGGCATGTGGCAGGTAAGTGTCTTGTTCCAACAATATCTATAAAATGGCAATTTTCCAAAAATTGAGCAGAAACTGAATGATGCCAAGAAGCCAGATTCATAAAGGTTGAGGGGACAGACAGGCATGTGCAAAGGCCCTGGGCAGGGAGGGGCTTGGAGAGAGAGACCAGTGTTCCCAGGGAAGGAGGGCAGGGGTGGGAGGAGCGGAGGCTGCAGAGGTGGGCAGTAGCCAGGCTTCCAAAGGTGCTGCAGCCCCGTGAGGACGTGTTTCATTGGTGGTTTGGTGGTCAGTGAGCTGTGGAGCCAGGCAGCCCTACAGCCCCTCCCACAGCTGCACGGGGCGGGGGGCAGGTTCCACCAGCCTGGTGATCACGCCACTGTCTCTGTCCCCAGACTAAACTGTCCCCACTGAACCCTGCAGGCATCTGGATGTGGGGTGGGGGTGGGAGGACTTTATCAGAGAAAGGAAGCACATCTAGTTGGGATGCAGCACTTCCGGCTGCGGAGCCCTGTGGTAGCTGGGCTCCTGTGTTGTTTTTCCAGACCTCAGGGCTTGTGCTCTGAGTGTGGCCACAAAATGCTACCAGCAAGAAATAATAACCAATTACAAGACTCGCGCTAATAGCATAATAGCCACAGCAGCTGGCCACTCGACGTCTTCAGTTGTTTCCTCGCACCCCTGAATTCACTGGCGCAGCCATTAACCTCAGGCCTGTTTTATGGACAAGAAGCCGAGGACGGGAGCAGTTAACTAACGGCCTCTCCAAAGATCTACGCAGGGATTTAAATGGGAATCAGTGAGCACGTGGAGCCGCAGAGGTGCAGGCGGCCAGGCTGCCTCGTCCAGCACTGTCCCTCCCTGCTGGGAGGGAGGAAGGCAGGCTTCAGGGCCCACACCAGGACCGTCGGGTTATTCCGATTTTGCATAAACATAAATAAGAAATGACAGGGAAGATCAGTGAGTGTCATCACAAGAGGGTAATTACAGGGAAGTGCGAGGAATTAACTCAGATGGGCAACACAAATGAGTCCAAGGGAGTGGTGCTCCGGTGGGGGTGACTGTCCCCCAGGGAACACGTGGCAACGCCTGGAGACATTTCTGGTTGTCACAACTGAGTGGAGGAAGCATGTCACTGGCATCTAGTGGGCGGAGCTGGGGCTGCTGCAGAGTGTCCTTACACTCAGGCCAGCCCACAGCATGGAGTCGAGGCAGCCCACAGTCGCCCGGCCAGGCCCAGGCCAGGAAGCCCTGGTCCAGAGGTGGGGAGCTGCGGTGGGGTTTTTTTTTTTTTGTTGTTTTTGGTACCAGGGATTGAACTCAGCGGCACTAGACCACTGGGCCACACCCCCAGCCCTTTTCTGTATTTGATTAGAGACAGGGTCTCACTGAGTTGCTAAGTGCCTTGCCATGGCTGAGGCTGGCTTTGAACTCGCGATCCTCCTGCCTCAGCCTCCCAAGTGCTGGGATGACAGGCGTGCGCCACCGCGCCCGGCTTGGAGCTGCTTTTTTTTTGCAAAAGTGAAATCTAAGCACAGGATGGACTGGTGTCAAGGACAAGCAAGGAGTGAGGAGGCGTGCTTGGCCGGAGACCTCAGGTGTGCCGAGGCTGGAGAGGAGAGAGACAGAGACAGTGGGGACACACGGGGAGGTGGAGGGGGAGACAGGGGCAAGGTGCTGTGAGACACCCCAGCCCCAGGCAATGAGACGTAGGGGTGTTGGAGAGATAGGAAAATGGGGTTTCTAAAAGCTGGGCTTGGGGAGAGACATTCCCAAGCCCTCCCTGCCCAGCTGGCTTTTACGGGGCGCCCTCCTCCTGGGTCCCGGGGCCCTCCTCTCGACTCTCCACCTGGGCTCATCGGCTGCGTATGGCCCTGGGGCTCTCGAGGCTCCCTCCTGACACGCTCCCTTTATGCCCCCAGGGTGACTCCGGGGGCCCTGTGGTCTGCAATGGTGTCCTGCAGGGGCTCGTGTCCTGGGGAGACTACCCCTGCGCCCAGCCCAACAGACCCGGAGTCTACACCAAGATCTGCCAGTTCACCAGATGGATCGAGGACACCATCAAGTCCAACTCCTGAGCCGCCCCAGGACGGGGTTCCCCCCCTGCGCAGGGACCCAGGGCTTCCTTCCAAACCCTCTTCCCTCCCGGTGGTGCTGACGCTAGTGCTCCCCGCAGCCTCCACCCCTCGCCCCTGGGATCAACATCCCCCTCACCCAACAGGGGACTGGCCCTGTCTTTCCGGGGACCATTCCCAGAATGACCAGGGCTGAGGCTGCTGCTCGGCCTCCCGGCGCTGTCCTCCCCAAGCCTGGGGGTCCACCCGTCTCTGCAGCCATGACCCAAGTTTAGCCCCTGAAATAAAACATCTGAGGAGAAGTGGCATCCGCGTGCGTCTGGGCAGCTGGGGACAAGGTGCTTCTCCCTCAGCTGCTGAGCTGCCCTATGAGGTCATGTGCCTGCCAGACGCAGTCACCCGAGCTACTGCTCGTCAATCGCACAAACAGGATCCGGTGGCTGCTTTTTGCCAGAACTTGTTCCGGGGCTGGGGGCTGGGGACACAGCTACAGGGAAAACATCCCCCTCCCGGGGTTTCCAGCCGCAGAGAGGAAGAGAAGGATGAACACAGCCACCGGCACGGCGGCAGTCACTGAGCGACAAGATTAAGATGAGAGCAGAGCAGAGGAAGGAGATGGAGTCCTGGGATCTGGAGGTCCTTGGACATTGCGTGGGGGAGGAGGGTGACAGAGGCACATTTGGTCTCCCAAATATGTCCTCATCCTGATTTCTGGAACCTATGAATGATACCTGATTCCCCAACTTACAAGGATTCTACTTTTTTTTTTTTTTACTTTACAGTAAATTTTGACTTTTTGTCCCTCCCCAAGCTAGCAGTCTGATTCTCATTATGGTGTGAACCCTGAATGTCCCCAAGGCTCCTGTGCTGCAGCCTGGGTCCCCAGCTGATGGTGTTGCTGGGAGCCTAGAACCTGAGGGGGTGGGGCCTGGTGGAAGGCCATGGGGTGTGTCCTCAACGGGGACACTGGACTGTGCCACTCCTGTCCCTTTCCTTGCTTCCTGGCTGTCTTGAGGCAAGTCGTTTCTTCCTCTGTGATGCTCTGCCTCGCCACAGCCCCAGAGGTGACGGGGCCAACAAATCATGGACAGAAACCCCCCAAAACATGAGCCACAATAAACCTTTCCTCTTTTTAAGCAGTTTCTCTGGTGTTTTGTCACAGCAACAGAAAGCCGACTGATACAGCTACTGTTTTGTGATGCTGGGTGGCAGCCAGGAAATCTGAGGAGAAACAACCATTGCCCTTTGGTGTGGCAGAGTGATGGTGTCGGACAGGCTGGGTATATTAGACGCGTTTTGTATTTATGACATTTTCAGTGTGCAAAGGGTTTATTGGGCCACAGCCCCATGGTGAGTGGTGCAGCATCTCTACAGCTAAAGGACGTGGCAGATGTGGTTACACTGAGGGTCTTGAGATGGGGAGGTGGTCCTGGGTTACCCAAGTGGACCCTGTTTAATCACAAGGGTCCTTAGATTGGAAGATGAAGCGGGGCTGGGAGCCTGGGAATGGGGTGGATGGTCAGGGGAAGGGATCCTGCTAGAGCCTCGTGAGGAGCCAGCCATACCCAGGCCTTGATTTCTGCCCAGTGAGACCATGTTGGACTTCTGACCTCCAGGGCTGTAAAACAATAAATGTGTGTTGTTTTAAGCCCCTAAGTCCATGGTGACTTGTCAGAGCAGTCACAGCTCCTGTTTGAGCTGTAACCCGCAGGATTAAAGTGACTGACCCATGGACAAAAACCCGCCAAAACATGAGCCACAATAAACCTTTCCTCTTTTTAAGCAGTTTCACTGGTGTTTTGTCACAGCAACAGAAAGCCGACTGATACAGGTACTGTTTTGTACAGTGGCATTCCACACAGAGAGAAGGACAGATGAAAGACCAGACAAGGAAGCAGGCCGTGCTTTTCCAGGAACTGAAAGACCCAGGGACCCAGCTGCCTGCTTGCTTCTTTTCCCTAAGAGGTAGGGAACGCTGGGCTGTTTTTGAGCCTGGAGGTGACATCATCTGGTTCATGCTCCAGAAGATCATTCTGGCTCTTTGTTTATAACAAAAATGGTGAAGCTTATTGGCCAGGACAGAAAAGAGAGGTGGGTCCTCAACAGAATACTCGTGGATTTAAACTGGAAAAGGGTGGGCAGGGTGGGGCGCTGCCTGCAGGAGCTGCTCTCTCCCTCTTCTGTCAAGGTCTTGCTCCTCTCCCTTCCCCAGTGGGCATCCTGTTCCTCACCATGTCTGTGTGCGAAGCCAGGCACAGAAGCTCCGGCCTCCTCTACAAATGGCTCCAGCTCTTGGCCTTTCTTAGTTCAGAGCCTAGACAGGGAGTGTACGATTGGCTGTCTTTGGGTCAGATGCTGACTCTGGGTCCAATCAGCTATGGCCCAGAAAGGCGGGGCCACATGACAGCAAAGATCCCCTAATTACCCTTCATCGATAGCAGCTCCAAGCTGGGCGCAGTGGTGCAGGCCTGTAATCCCAGCACTTGGGAGGCTGAGGCAGGAGGATCACTAGTTCAAAGCCAGCCTCAGCAATGGCGAGGCACTTAGCAACTCAGTGAGACCCTGTCTCTAATAAAATACCAAAAAAAGGGCTGGAATGTGGCCCAGTGGTCAAGTGCCCCTGAGTTCAATCCCCGGTACCAAAAGAAAAAAGAAAAAAAAAAAATAAAAGCAGCAGACAGGACAGGGCCCCTAAAAACGTGGGCATGGTGGTCAAGGAAACAGACAACACATCAAGAGACAGGTATTTGAGTCTTCATCACTTTCTGAAAAGCCTTATGCTCTTTCTGGAACTCAGTTTCTCCCTCCATAAACTGAGAGGCTTGGAATGTAACTATTTCCATGTGTCGGTGGAGTTCCACAGTGTGTTTGGGTTGGACACGGAAAGTCGTTCCAGGGATACCTGGGAAACGGAACACTCTAGAAAATGAAGTACATCATGGAATCCTATCGGCAACAAAACACCCAGCTAAAAATGTATTAACTAATAAGGGCGTTTATTATAACCCCCCCCCACCTTCCTTAAGCTTAGATTCTAGCAGAGAGAAATCATGTCAAGGCTTTAATCACATGGTTGTAAAATGACTGCCACAGCTCCAGGCACCACAACCTCAATGACAAAAGGCAGGAAGGAGAGGTTCTCCTGGCAAAGTTCTTTCTATTAAGAAAGAAAATCTCTCCCCAAATCATCCCCTACTCCCCAATTTACCCTTGGGTCTCAATGACTACTCACTGGGAAGGGTCTCAATGCCCAAGTTCTAGGTTGAAGAGAAGCTGGGAAAATGAGTTTGGGCATTTTTCTATCATGGGATGTAATCTCTGAAAAAAGGAAAATGGAGAAAAATGGTTGTTAGGGAGACTGTAGCCCTAGCTGCTTGGGAGGAGGCAGGAGGATTGAGCTTGAGAGTTTGAGGCCAGCCTGGGGAAAATGGTCTCCAGAGCAAAAGGAGGAAGAGGAGGAGAGGGAGAAGGAGAAAGGAAGGGAGGGAAGGAGGAAGGAAAAGGAAATGGCTTAAAAAAAAAAAAAAAAAAAAACTAATGGTTACTGTCATCATCCACATCCACCCCCTCGTGCCCAGCCCTTTACAAGTTCTCACGACAAGAAAGTTGTGCTGCCAGTGTTGGGGACGCTGACCTGGCCGGTGAGCCACCTTTCTGTCTCGGTGGTCACCAACCTAGCAATTACCATCCAGTGTTGCGGCAGATGTGAACTCGGCCCAGCTCCAGCTGCTCTTCAAGCAAGAGTAAGGCCAGCGGTGCGCTGCAAAAATAGGGACGAAGAGCACCGATGGGATTCCGGTGACAGGGGTGACTCAAATTGGGAACAGTAAAACTACAATATGAAGACAAGAGCAGAATCTAGCTAAGGGGCCATCTCTAGTGACAAGCAAGAGTCACACTGTCTTAAATAGTAACGTTTACCTCGCAACCTACGAAGTCCAGGCAAGGGCAGCCCAGGCAGGACAGGTCAGGGTTCCAGTCCCATCTGTCCGCTCCTCTTGAAGGTCATCAACCTCAACATCAGTGACTGTGCTTTAGGGTCTCTCTCTGAGATGTGGCTCTTTCCCAGAAACCACCCTGGCAGAACTTCCTTCCTTCTCATTGGCCAGAATCGGGTCACGTGCCCTTTGCTAACCTAATCATAGCTTAGGGGTGTGGAATTAACCTGTTTGATTTGGACCAATCAGGACTTGCCTTCCGAGATTGACACTAGAAACTCCTCTAAAATAGGGAGAGCTGTTCCATGAATAAAATCAGGACGATTTTATCAAAGGAGAAAAGGAAGGATGTTGGGTAAACAAGCAGTGGCGTCTGTGCTATATGCCCTTTTAGCAATATTTTAAATTGGCTTTTTATTGAAGGATACAGAAATGTGCACACAAGTATCATAAACTCCAAAGAGTTTTGACAAAATGGAACACACCCTTGTAACCAGCACCCCAATGGGGCAACACACGACCAGCTCCCCAGAGGTCCTGGGAGAGCCCCCTGCAGTCGCTGCCCTCTCCCAAGCAAAGTGCTTTCATGACTTCTGTCATCATAAGTTAATTTTGCCCACCTATGAACTGTGTATTAATAATTATAAATTTGTTTACATGGATTTATGAAAATACAATAAACAAAGATTTATATAAGAGCATTAGTCATGTCTGACTTCTTTTGCTCAACATTCTATTTATGTGGCTCACCTGGACTTTTGTTGGTGGTTGTAAATGTTGAATCTCCTTGCTGCCCAGTATACCATCATGCAAATGTACTCAAATTTATCAGAGTTTCCTATGAGTAGGCATTTGGGTAGTTTCTGGTTTCTTTAACAGTTATAAAGGTGATGTGCTGAGGAAGCATTGACCATAACCTGGCGAGAAGAACTCAGGAGGAGGGGTGCACTGATTCTCACCTTCTGAAGAAAAGACAGGAGTCACCTCACGCTGCTTCTTGCAGATGGCAGAGCCTGAATGCTTCCGCCTGAAGCTGGGGCTCAGGGGTGAGCAGAAGATCAAAGCAAAAAGTGTGGACCAGGAGGGAGAGGTGGGTGTTTGGTGACTGTGTCTGACTCTGCGTGAAGCAAGCTGGGCACACCTGACACCTGCTTAACTCGGTTCTCCCCAGTGTGCCAACCGCAGTGCGTGACCTGGGTACATCCGCAGGTCTAAGTGATAAGATGTAAATTGAAACCTATTGGGCTTTTGTTGTTGTTGTTGTTATGCTGAGAAAAGGGAGAAAGCAGGTTTTGGAACCTTTCTTCTCTTCTGACCTGGAAGATGGGTGCCTGGAGGCGGACCAGCCACCTTGCACTCTGAGGAGAAAAGCCAAAACAGCTCACACTCTTGATGATTCCTTAGTGCTCCAGATGTGCATGGACTTCTGACATCTGGGCTTGGAATATGCAGGGAAAAAATAATCTCCAGTGGCTGGGATACCATTGTTGGCATGCCTATGCTGTTTCAGAGGGCACGGGCCTCTCCATCAGCAGAGGGGAAATGAAGTTTCTAGAAACTGAAAGCTGAACGGAGGCATTGTGCAAATTTTCCTGGGAAGTCTTGACTTTCTCTTCCTGAATGAGTATGTCTTTTCCAACACAGAGGCTGACTCCAGAGCTAGGAGTGGACAGAAACCTGTAAATAGCTCCTATTAAGGGTGGAGAGGACCCATGCATTTCCTGCATGGTGACGTAAGTGGGGAGAAGCGTCAGGCCATGGTGGTGCAAGAAACATGCTTCTCGCATATTGAGACAGGCTGCAAAACAAAATTAGTGTTTAATACAAAGGGTGGGACTAGTGCAAGAACAGACTGGTGGGTAGAGAGACAGAAGAGCCCCCTCGGAAAGAGGCTCATGGGAAATAGATGGCTTGTCTGGGGACTTGCACATGATACCCCAAATGAACAAAGGATCGGCAGATGCTTTGCTGAGAAAAACTGAGTGTGTACAGAAAACCAAATCTGGGTTCTTTTTTCTTCTTCTTCTTCTTTTTAAATATTTATTTATTTGCTTTAGTTGTACACGATGCATTTATTTGTACGTGGTGCTGAGGATCGAACCTGGGCCGCGCAAGTGCTAGGTGAGCGCTCTACTGCTGAGCCACAACCCCAGCCCAAATCTGGGTTCTTTTTTTTTTTTGGTACCAGGGATTGAACTCAGGGGCACTCGACCACTGGGCCACATCCCCAGCCCTTTTTTTGTATTTTTATCAGAGACAGGGTCTCACTGAGTTACTAAGTGCCTCGCCATTGCTGAGGCTGGCTTTGAACTCGCAATCCTCCTGCCTCAGCCTCCCAAAGTGCTGGGATTACAGGCGTGCGCCACCTCGCCCGGTCAAATCTGGGTTCTTATCTGACATCACACACCAAGGTGGACCTCAGCTGTACTAAAGACTGTAAGCTACCTGTTCAGGAAAACAGTGAAGACTTTAGGGAGCTTAGAGAGGGAAAGAAAGATTTTTAGAGAGAAAGATTAAAGTGAGCAGCTAGAGCTTCTTCTTGTCTTCTTAGCTTTGAGATCTCTGAGAAAGATTAGAGCTTCTTTCTTCTCTCTTCTGTCTTCTGGTCTTCCTCAGGAGCCTGCCTAACTCTGACCAGTCATTTCTCTTCTGTCTTCTATCTGGACTTCTGTAAAAGTTCTGGCCGCTCTGATTCTGACCGACCCAGTGACTGCCGACGGACCGAATGAATTCGTTCTCCTAACTCGGGCTTTGGTTATATACCTTCAGGTTTGCGGGTGCTACTGCGTCACATACATATCAGGTAATGGCTTCCAGCAGCTACAACAGCCCTTCCTTAGGGCTCCTTCAAAAGACCACTAGGTTCAGAGACAGACTTAGGGATTGAGGAAAAGAAAATTGGGGCACATACCTTTGGATCTCTGAGATAGGGCATGACTCCTCAAGACTTCAAAAGCATAAGTCATCGTGGTGGCGCATGCCTGTAATCCCAGCACTTGGGAGGCTGAGGCAGGAGGATCACGAGTTCAAAGCCAGCCTCAGCAATGGCGAGGCACTTAACAACTCAGTGGGACCCTGTCTCTAATAAAATACAAAAAAGGGCTGGGGATGTGGCCCAGTGGTCCAGTGCCCCTGAGTTCAATCCCTGGTACCAAAAAAAAAAAAAAAAAAAAAAAAAAAAAAAAAAAAAAAAACAAAGAAAGCATAAGTCATAAGACAAAACACCAGTTAGTTTGATGATATCAAAATTAAGAGTTTGGGTTCAAAGGAAGGTAAAAATGGTCCAGTAATAGACATTTTTCAGAGAGAAGTTATTTGTGACAACAAAATAGACAAAGGACTAATACCTTTCATATGCAAGAAGCACCTGTGAATTAATAAGAAAGAAGAGGGGTGTCCTAATGGGAACATGGAAAACGCACAAATCAGGTGATTTAAAGAAGCAGAACACCAAAAGCTAAGAAACTGACTAGGAGATCTTCAAACTCATGAATGGTCAGCAAAGCTCAAGTTGAAGCAACAGCGAGATTCCACGGCTCACCAGTTAGTCCGGGGAGATGAGGGTGGCTACTGCCGAGAGTTGCCAGGGTGCAGAGCATCCAAACGTTCAAGTTCTACCGCGGAGCCGCGGATCTGAAGATGGGTCTTCCCGTTTCATCAAATCCAGCAGCACCGCCCTGTGACTCAGCAATTTCTCTCCCAGTACGCATCCCACAGAAATTCTTACACACCCACAAGGGGACACGTATGAGCTTGTGCCTCTCAGTGTTCTTTGTGGTGGCCAGAAGTTGGAAGCCATCGTGTGTCTGTTACTAGTGGGACTGTGGTGTGGATGTGGTGGCGGTCACCTGGGAGCTCGGAGGCAGGGGTCGGATGCAGCGAGCAGGTGTCTGAACACGCAGCAACTTGGGTGGTCTCAGAACAGTGGTACCAGCAGAAGAGCCACCTTGGACAGAGTGCCAACAACCACCCCACGCCAACTACACAAATTAAAATCACACCTGTGTAAGAACCACAATGCACATTTTGGAAGCCTAAGGGGAGAGTGACAGAGAGGAAAGAGGGAGGGAGGGGAGGCAGGAAAGGAGAGAGGATAAAAGGAGAATTCTGGGGCGGAGGTGTGGCTCTGTAGCAGAGCACAGGCCTAGCATGGTGCTGGGTTTGATCCTCAGCGCCAAAAACAAACAAACAAAACAAAACTGTGCACATCAGTGATGATAATGATAATGGTGCATGTGATAGATACCCAGTCTCTTTACCTAAGGTCTAAGGGGATATAAAAAGTAAGCTGGTCAAACTGTCCATCCAGACCTTGTGTGGATGTGGGACACTGTGTTTTGTGGTTCCTTCGCTGTGGTCACCCTCTGGTGCTATTTTAAGTCCCTGACTTGTTAAATACTCACCCTAATCCAGCAGTGGCTGACTCTTGGTTGATTGCAGATCCCTCTAAAATGCCTGGCATGGGCTCAGAACCTCAGCCCAAAGCAAACCGTGTCCTTGGGTGTGGCTCTGAATGCCTTGGGGGCTCCTGGGGTGGTTGGTCCAGGCTGGAAACCGAGGTCAGGGAGTGGCCCCAATTTTATTGGTGGGAGGGTCCTCCCTGTGCATTCCTCACACCAGATAAGCATCTAATTGTTGGCTGGGGAGGCTGGCTGTGGGTTCCCTTTTGTTAGTAATAATAAGGATGATGACAACAGCTCCCATTTAGCCAGACACCCGCTGCATGCTCCGCGTGCCTCTTCCTGTCCTCACAGCAACCTCCGGAGGAGGCTCTGGTCAGCCAAGAGGCTGAGGGGCAAGGAGGTTGGGTGACTTTGGCTCTATTTCTGCAGCTCGTACTTGGCAGAGGCTTTATTGGAATCAAGGGAGTAGGAGTCGGGAGCCTGTGCCCAGAACCACGCCACGGCCACAGCCAGCAAAAGTAAATGGAGCGGACGCAGGGCCAGCTAGGAAGACCCAAGATGACGGGCAGGGGACAGAAACTCTGAGAATGTTTAAGGACCGACTCAGAGATACTTAAAGGAACTCAGAAGGAGAGAGATAGGTTTGGGGGAAAGGAAAAAGGAGGAGGAGACACTAGAGATTTAAGACAGATTTAAAGAGAGAGAGAGACTGGGATAGAGAGATTCAGACTTAGAAAGAGATTTAAAGGCAGATTTAAAGGTAGACAAACTTCGATTTAAGGAAAGAGAAAGAAAGGAAGGGAGGGAGGCTCCCGTGCAGGGTTTTAAGGAAAGCAGGGCAGGCTCTGGGCTTCCTCCACTTCCAGATGCCTGAATGTCCCCTCCCACCCTGGCCTTGCAGCCTGGATCCAGTGTCCCCACCTCTCTTCCAGGTGCCCTGGGCTGAGTCTCCCATGGATATTGTCTGTTCTTTAGTAAGAAGGGGACACAGCAAGGACAGGCTAGGCTCAAGCCCTCACCTGTGTCCTATTCTGCAGACGAGCTGCCTCGCACCTTGCCTTGAGCATTAAAGGGTGCATGCAGGTAAAGGCTGCGGCGCGCAGAGCTGGCACAGGCAGGGCACACGGAGACGGAGACGGCTGCACCGTGGTAGTTACGAGCACCGCTGTTACTGGCCTGGGGTTCCAGGTGCTGCCTGCGCAGGCGTGGAGAAGACCGTTCATTTCCTTGCTACTTAAAACTGAATCCAGCAGGACGCGGTGGCTCTTGAAATCCCAGCGACCTGGGAGGCCTAGACAGGAGGATCCCAAGTTCCAGCCTCAGCAAGCTAGCGAGACTCTGTCTCAAAATTAAAAATGAAGAGGGCTGGCGATGTAGCCTAGTGGTCTTGGGTGCAATCTTCAGTCCTAAAAAAGGGGGGACTGGGAATACAGCTCATTTGGTAGAGGGCTTGCTTTGCATGCACAAGGCCCTGGGTTCAATGCCCAGCACCCCCCCCCCCCACCACCACACACACACACACACAAAACCATTCTGGGAGCATGTTAGACATGCACATTCTAAATCACATTCCAGGCCAACTGGATCAGAGCTGCATTTTCACAAGATCGCCTGGGAATCCATGTACACGTTCAAGTTGAAGATGCAGAAAGAACCCCAGGAAGAAGTCATTTTAAACTTGAGTTACTAGGATCCACATTCGCCCTACAGCGCCACCTGGAGGCCAGTTTAAAAACTGACCGGGACGTGGAAAAGCTGTGGGCAAGACCCGAGATTTTCAAGGACCACTTTCCCCAGCTGTCTGACTTGGGCAAGTTACGTGACCGCCCTTAGCCTTGGAAGGATCAAACTCCTCATGTGTAACGCTATTCCACCTTATGCGCACTGCTTGCCCCAGAATTGGTGCTGAAATATGGCTACCACTTTCAGGATGGAGCCTGGCCATAGTTTAAAGGACAAGCTGCTGGACCCGTGGCCTGACAGTTGATTTGCATCCTCAAAGCACACATTAGGGTCCCAGTACCCAGTACCTAACAACGTTAATCAAAACCAGATCATACTGAGTAGGGTGGACCTTTCATCCAGCATGACCCATGTCCTTATAAGAAGACGGAAGACCATGGAAGACAGACACAGGGGGAGAAGGCCAGAAGAAGCTGGAGGCAGAGATTGGAGTGACAATGCTGCGAACCAAGGAACCCCAGGGATTCTCAGCCACCACGGGGAACTAAGGCAGAAAAACCGGGAAGGAGCCTACCTAGAGTCTCAGAGGGAGCGCCCTGCTGCCGACATCTGGATTTCTGACTTCTGGCCTCCAGAACTGTATTGTGTTGTCTCGAGCCAGCCAGGCTGTGGTGTTTTGTTACAGCAGCGCTAGGGAACTAATACCCACTCATGGAAAGGCCAGTCCTCTGTGTATGATGTTATTGCAAAGGACTGGACTATTTTAGGAACCCCTTCCTCCAGAGAACGAACTAAACCCCAGGTCTACTTTACAACAGAGACAACTAACTCACATGCAGGTGGAAAGATGTTCAACTTCTTTAGTCATGAGTGAAAAGCAAATTAAAACCCCAATGAGATACGACTACATTCCCATCAGAGCAATTAAATAATAAATATATAAATAAATCAAATAAATAAATAAATGGAAGAGTCCAAGATATAGCAAAATTGTGGCGTACCTGGACCTCTCCTGTCTTGTTCCGGGGATGTAAAAATGCCACCACCACTTTGGGGAAGGGTCTGGCAGTTTCTGATGACATGAAGCATGGTCTGCTATGGCCCACAGTCCAGCTTCCAGGTTCTTCTCCAAGAGGAGTGAAAGCAGGTGTCCACACAAAGACCCCCACACAGATGTTCACAGCAGAGCTTATAATGGAGGCGACTGGGGTCACAGGAGCATGCATCAGCAAACTGCAGGGAGGCCATGCCAAAGTGTCCGCCTCAACAATTAGGAAGAACAAATTGCTGCTACCTGGAAAACAAGAGACCTTATGTCCAGGGAATGGACGGATGTTCCCGTTTATATGAAGCTCCAGCAAGAACTAATCTAGGGTGGGGAGAAGCCAGGACGCAGCTGACCTCTTTCAGTGGGCAGGCAGGGCTGCCCAGGAACTGGCAGGAGGAGGGAGGGTGCTGGTGAAGGTTCCGCTTTTTCGTGGGGGTTGGGTTACACAGGCGCGTGCATTTGTCCACACTCTGAAAAGTCCCCTGTAAGTTTTGGGTGTTCTATTGTATGTGAAATTTTTTTTTTTGGGGGGGGGGCTAAAAAAGTGAACCGAGCTTGAATCATAGTAAATGACGTGTGTTTAAGAGTCTAGGGTGGCGTGAACATGTCTTTTGAAATAAGATGGGTGGATGGGAGGTCAAGAGACAGATGATAAAGCGCGTGTCAGGGGGGGTCTTGCAGGTAGCGGGGAAGAGCATTCTGGGCAGAGGGAACAGCTAATGCAGGTGCACTGCACGGTGGCAGAGGTGGCCCCTTCCCCTGTCCTGCCCCGCATCTGGTCTCTGCCCAGCACACAGGAGGGTAAGAGTGGCTGATGGGACGCAGGTGCCTTGTGCCCAGCCGTCTACAGCATGGGTTGTTGGCTGCACGGGGCTTGCACAGGATTTCAGTAGTGGGGAGGAAAAGGGTGGGTCACCCCACTTAAGAGAATAGTTGAGAGTCTCTAGGGGAAAGGGGGCTCTTCTGGAGTAAGGGTGGAGCAGAAAAGGAGGGAAGGGGAAGAGGAGGGAGGAGCAGGTGGAGGGTGGCAGCAGAGATTTTCGAGAGCCAGAATGCTGAGAGGTCAAGGCAAAGCGCTCCCCTCAGAGTTCACCCTCTGGGCACTGCCATCAACAAGCCTCCTGCAGTGGCATCAGCATTCTGAAGTGCTCTGTGGGGTGGGGTGGGAGGGTGGGGACTGGGACTTCTGCCTTCTGTGGACTAGGGGAGAGCTGGATGAAGTCCCTTTTCTGCTTCAAAGGTGACTAAGTGACTAATGTGAGGGTGCCATATACAGCACGGAAACACTGGACAAATGGATGATCCACATCTTGGGCAAAACAGAACAGCATGGAACAGGATCACCCTACTTGAAATGGTATGCAACTTAAAAAAAACAACTGCTTACTTCTGAAATTTTCCATTTATTGTTTGTAGACTGTGGTTGACCGTAGTAACTGGAACCAGAGAAAGCAAAACCACAGACAAGGAGAGACTGCGTACTGTAATCCAGGAGACTTGTCAAACACAGCAACTCGTTCCTCACAGGCCCAGAGGCTGGGAAGTCTGAGATCAAGGTGCCGCAGATGTGACGCCTGTTAAAGGCTCTTCTGGTTCACAAAGGGCTGTGGTCTCCCGTGCTTCAACATGGAGAGGCAGGTATCCCTGGGGGGGTCTCTTTTATAAGGACCCCAATTCTGCTCATGAGTTACCCACCTCAAGGCCTAGCCAGCCCCAAAGCCACCTCCTAATACCACCACACTGGGGATTCAGTCTCAGCATATGAATTTGGGGAGCACAAGTGCTCTGTCCTTATTAGACTTCACTCTATGTCTGTCAGAGGAAGCCTGGGCCAGGAGCACCATTGGGACACTTGACAAAAGAGTTTGACTTTTTTTTTTTTTTTTTTTTTTTTTTGTAGTAAAAGGGGGGTTAATTAAGGGAAGGGGAGAAGGGGAGAAAGGGGGAAGGAGAAAAGGGAGAAAGGGAAAGGGGAATGGGGGAGGGGAGAGCTGGTGAGAAGATGGTGGCAAAAAGAGCTTCTTTTTTTTTTTTTAAGAAAATCATCTATAGCCGGGCGCAGTGGTGCGCGCCTGTAATCCCAGCACTTGGGAGGCTGAGGCAGGAGGATCGGGAGTTCAAAGCCAGCCTCAGCCGATACCAAAAAAAATAAATAAATAAAAAAGAAAGAAAATAATCTATAGTTACCTGATACATTTCACATGCCAAAAACAATTAAATAAAAAACTTTGCAAAGATGAAAAATCCTGATGAAGCTCTTTTCCTGGCCACACAAGAGAGTTTGTAAATCAGAGGACCAAATTCCATGAAGTTGTAGAATACATTCAATATTTGGTATTAAATGTGGTTTGATTTAATTTTGTGGGGGTGGGTACCAGGGATCGAATTCAGGGGTACTCAACCACTGAGCCACACCTCCAGCACTGTTGTGTATTTTATTTAGAGATAGGGTCTCGCTGAGTTGCTCAGTGCCTATTTTGCTGAGGCTGGCTTTGAACTCGCGATCCTCCTGCCTCAGCCTCCCAAGTCATTGGGATTACAGCATGTACCTCGGATTGTCCTACAGGTGGACCCCAGCAAACCGTGAGGAGTGAGAAGGACCAAGTCTCACGGAGCCCCACCAGCTGAGGCCTGGTGAGGACCCAGCTCTATTTCCAACAAATAAATTTTTTAAAAAAATCAAACATTGGGGCTGCGGTTGTAGCTCACTGGTAGAGCGCTTGCCTGGCATGTGTGAGGCACTGGGTTCGATCCTCAGCACCACATAAACATAAATAAACAAAATAAAGGTATTGTATCCATCTACAACTAATTTTTTTTAAATCAACTATTATGACAGTAGAGAAGACACTGTAATAAACCTTCACGTACCCATCACAAACTTCGAAAATTATCAACACATGGTCAATGATGTTTCATTTCAGCCCCCAATGCGCGCGCGCGCACACACACACACACACACACACACACACAGAGGTTATGTGGTCACCTGTCCAGTTGGTGGCCAGATTTCCCTGATCGCTCTGCATTTGTCTTTACATTTCTATAATCAAAAAATAATTTTTTTAGTTGTCAGTGGACCTTTATTTTATTTATTTATATGCCGTGCTGAGAATTGAACCCAGTGCTCACACATGCTAGGCAAGTGCTTGGCCACTGAGCCAAGCACTCTATAATTTTTTGAAGTATGACTTGACTCAGGACCCAAGCTAGACCCACAGGTGGCATTGGGCCCAAGTGCCTCCATCCCTTTTCTTTCTCCACAGCCCTGTTCTCCCAGGTGGCCGTTTGTGACATGTGGCCACTGAGGACTTGAAATGCAGCTGGTCACACCTGAGGGGTTCCGTGAGCATGGAATACACCAGACTCCAGAGACTTCGCAGGCTGAGTGTGAGTGGCCAGGCCAGTATTCTCACTTAGGCTACGTGTGTGCTATGGTTCGTGTGAGGGTGCTCTAAAGACTCACGTGTGGAAGCTCGGTCCACAGCCCGTGGAGCTACTGGGAGATGGTGGAACCTTTCGGAGGTGATGTAGGAGCCCTAATTAAGGAGATAGCTAAGATTGTGGTTAGCTGTGAGCCATAAAGCATTACCACCTTCCATGATCTCGCGAGACTTGGCCCTGGGACATTGCGGATTGGGTCGGCGGCATTTGCATGCTCTCGCAGGACGTGGCCCGGGACATTGCGGAGGGGGTTGGAGCCATTTTGTGTGGTTGGCAGAGTTTGGATGGCGTGAGGAGTTGCTGTTGGAGCCGGAGAGAGAAGCTGGCAGAATAAAGAGCCTGTTTGTTTCCAGTTCGCCTCTGAACTTATGCCCGCGGCGTCGTTGCTCCAAGTGGCCATCGCTTCAGGGGGCAACAAGGTGAGGCCCAGGGGTAGGTCTTCTGGTCACTAGGCACCTGGCACTTAAGGAAATACAGTGACCTTAGCTCTTCTACTCTCCTTCTCTTTCACCTCCCAGTCATGCTGCCCACCCTCTGCTGCCATGACAGGCTGCCTCTTGCAGACCCAAAAGAACAAGGCCAATCAATCATGGATGGTAAGCTGAAAAATTCTGAGCCAAAAAAACCTTTTCTCTTTGTAAGCTGATTATCTCAAAATTTTTTGTTACAGCAATGGAAAGCTGACAAAGACATGTTCTGTATGTGTTGGATTAAACAAAATATGTTAATAAAACTAATTTTTAATATTTTCTTAGAACATGAGAGTAGAGGAGCCCCCGGTTTGGTGAACACATTGAGGTGTTAGGAGGGTGGTGAGCTTTGAAAGGGCGTGGAGTTTTGTGCTCCTACCCCCATACCTCATCCAATGATTCTTTTCCACTTAACTACTCCTGAGTTCCTCTCTTGCAGCTGAGTATGACCAGTTACATGAAAACAAAGTGCTATGTGGGACTTCCAGGGAGGCTTCTTAAAGGGTGGGCAGGAACCCATGGACCCTTCCTTCTTTTATCTTCTGGACTGTGTAGAACTTTGATGTGTTGTTTACAGCTCTTGCAGCTATTTTGGGTCAAGAAGTTATCCAAGGGCCAAAGCGATCCAATAAAATAACAGAGCAAAAAGGTGGAAGAAGCTTAAATCCTTGAAGACTGAGGTGTTGGCTCTGGCCTGCCAAACTCTGCACTGCATTACATTAAGGAGAAATAAACCTTTATCATGTTGAAGCCACCAAAACGTTAAATATTAGTTCATCGATTGTAAGTAAGTTTTTAAATGTGGCTATTAGAAAATTTAAAGCTGCATTTATGATTAACAGCATGCTTTTTAATATTTTTTAAGTTGTAGTAGGACAAAAGAGCTTTATTTTATTTATTTATTTTTATGTGGTGCTGAGGATTGAACCAAGTGCCTCGCACATGCTAGGTGAGTGCTCTACTGCTGAGCCACAACCCCAGCCCCAACAGTATATTTTTATTAAGTAGTGTTGGGTCTGTTGGTTCAATCTCCCTTTTTTTCCTCAATAATGTACGTATTATTGAAGAAAACAGGTTGTATATCCTGAGGAACTGTCAACATCACAGATTCTCTTGATTGCCTGTCCCTCCATCCCTGGCATTTAGCTCAAGGGGAATGGTCCAATTCAGGTCTGATCTGGGAACAAAAATGTTTCGAAGCTGATGCCGCATCTTTGTAGTGTCAAGATTCAGGTGTTCTCAGCCTGACCTATCTATTATCAATCACCCTGTCTGCTTTCCACTACAGGTTTTAGGAGCCAATGATGATCAATGCCTAGGTCCATGATTTTATGAGAAGTTGCAAAATAGTGACTTTATATTTCTGTTTTCTGTATTTATGATTTGGAACTCTTCTACACAGAATATTCTCTTGTCATCTTTCAGTTGCTCTGAGGAACACTGAAGCATAACAAATGAGGGAGATAAAACTACCCTGTGAAGACACCATCCAGAGGAAACCAGTGTTGACATTTTCGTGTGTGTGCTGGACAGCAGCAGTGCAACAGAAAGTCTGGGCCTGCAGCCTTCAAAGCCATAGTACATGCTTCAAATCCTGGCTTTATCCTGCAGCAGACCTCGGTGAAACCACAAGAAAACAGCACAGCCTCCTGTGGCTGTTCCAGTCATAATGGAACCTAATAAGCTGTGTGCTTGAACTTGGGTTTCAAGAAAAACTGCCAAGAAATCACTGTAGCAAAATGCCTCTCCGTGGCAGTAAACAAAGATGAGTGAAGTTGTTCATCTTCACAATTAGGAGCTTGTCCGGTTTTTTAAATAGGTTTTAAAAACAATGAACCTTAAGGAATGAGCCAGGGAAGCTTGAGGGCTGTATCATTTACCTCCGCTGATAACAATTACAGGAGTCATCGTTAATGCTCACACTTAGTCATTGTTTTACAACTTACGCAACCGACTAAAGGATGTTTCACAAACTTTGTAAACAACTTGAGTATCACAGGATCCTTTCAAAAATAGTTAACATCTTATCAGTTTTTAAGTGTATAGCTCAGTAATGGCAAGTGTATCCATATTACCTTGCAGTAGTCTCATCTCCAGAAACTATCTCGTCTTGCTAAACTGAAACTTCCCTGTTGCTTGCTCCACCAGCCTCTGGCAACCAACTTTCTGCTTCCTTTTTTTAGTACCAGGGATTGAACTCAGTGGGGCTTAACCACTGATCCTCAACACCAGCTCTCTAGCCTTTTTTTTTTCTTTTTTCTTTTATTCATTTATTTACATACAGTGCTGAGAATCAAACCCAGTGCCTCACACATGCTAGGCAACTGCTCTACAACTGAGCCACAACCCCAACCTCTTTCCTTTTTTAGAGACAGGTTCTCCTGGAGTTGCTTAGGCCCTGACTAAATTGCTGAGTCTGACCTTGAACTCAAGATCCTCCTGTCTCAGCCTCCTGAGCTGCTGGGATTACAGGCGTGTGCCACTGCACCCAGTTTCACCATTCTGCTTTCTGAACTTCATTATTTTTAAATTTTTTCCCCATAGCTTTATTGAGGTAAAATTGAAGTACAATAAAATGCATATATTTGAAGTATGCAATTTGATCAGTTTTGACATGTATGTAACCAATACAACCAATATGAAAAATATTTCCATTACTTTTTTTTAAATTTTGAAATCATACAGACTGCATTTCCTGTATGATTTATTACATTAGAAATCAATCATTTAAGATATATTAGAACCCCACCCCTACATCAACTATTTCAAAATTAAATGGTGCACTTAAAAATCTCTCTGAGGTCAAGGAAGAAAGCATAAAAAAAGCAAATATAAAACACTTGAACTAAGTGATACTAAAAGCTTAAAATATCAGGATCTCTGAGATTAAATGGTGCTCAGATGAACGTTTATAACTTAAAGTACTTATATCAGGAAGAAGCTAGAATAGAAATCAAATTATTTTCAAATTAAGTAGTATGAAGGAAAAAAATAAAGAGTGGAAGCAGGAATATATGAAATAGGGAAGAAATAATACAGCTAAAACCTACACTTCAGAATATTTTCAACAAAATATTCCATAAAGATGAAATGGAAAAAAAAAAAAAAAAAAAAACAGTCAAGGGAGGAAGTACACTAAAGGAGCAGGAATAGTCAATCAAAGAAGGAAACCAATTCAAATTAAAACTAGAAATAAGCCAATATGATTGGAAACACAAATTATGTCCCAACCTTGATCATTAATGGCCTAAACTCATCAGTCAAAAAAGACTGGCAGATTGGATTAAAAAACGACCCAACAACATGCTGTCTCCAAGAGACCCACCTCATAGGCAAAGACATCCAGACTGAAGGTGAAAGGATGGGGAAAAAGTACCACTCTCATGGATCTCATGAATAAGCAGGGTTTCCCTCCTCATATCAGATAAAGTGGACCTCAAGCCAAAGTTAATCAGAAGGGACAAAGAAGGACATTCCATACTGCTTAAGGAATTATACATCGACAAGTCATAACAATCATAAATATTTAGGCCCCAAACAATGAAACACCTACATACATCAAACAAACCCTTCTCAACTTCAAGAATCAAATAGAGCACAACACAATAATACTGTGTGACTAACATGCCTCTCTCCCTACTGAATTTCATTATTTTAGATGCCTCATGTGAGCAGAATCCTACAGTACCTGTTTTTGGTGACTTTGTGGCTTATTTCATGTTGAGCACTTGGGAAGATATCCTTCCTTTGTGCAGGGAAGGGCATGCAGTGTTGGGTTCTCCATTCATCTGCAGACACATGGGTCTCCACTACTGTGGATCGTGATGCCAAGTGAGCACAAGTGTGAATTCTCTCTTCTGGATCCTGCTTCCAATTATTTCAGGTACAGACCCGTAGGTAGGATTAGGAGGTCTGTGAATATAAGAGAGGGAAGTCGTCCCAGTTCATAGCACTGAGTGTGACCTGTTCCCTACCAGTGTTCTGGGACGAGGCCAGGGCAGGTGGGGGCCAAAGGATACAATGGGACTCTGCCACGTCCCACTGTGTATTTTGAGACAACATGCCCACCTTCAGTCTTCCCTCAGCCAGCGGGGATACTAGCAGAACCTACAACCATGGCTTTTGAGAATAAGTGAGTAAACATGTACATTGTTTAAAACATCTACAAAAGCAACAATTAATCCACCTGACACCCAGCATGAGTCTCAAGGGCATTATGCTGGGTGAGGGGAAAAAAATTGCAATCTCAAAGGGTGACAAACTGCATAATGCCATTTATGTGATCCCTCAAAGTAATGGCACTGTAGTGACTTAGAACACTGTGTTTGTCAGTGCTCTTGGGACGCAGGAGGGACCACACACAGGATTTCTTTATGGTGGTGATCCAGGCTCTGTATCCTGATTGAGGTGATAGTGACCTGCATTTGTAGAACTATTTAGCAAAGGAACAGACAGAGACAGAAGGAGTGTGTGTGAGAGAGAGAGAGGACGGTGGATAAAAAAACAGTGTCATCCGGTGAAGTTGCAATGAGTGGACATTATGGTACCAATGTCACTTTTGTAGCTTTGACAGTGGCCTACCATTATGAAAGATGTTATCACTGGGGGGAACTGGGTGAAGGGCACTAGGAACATTCTGCACTGTCGCATAACTTCTCAGGAGCCTTGAACTAAATGTGTGTGGGGGTCAGAAGCTCTCAGGGAGCTCAGCCAGCACCAGCCCTGGTCTGTCAGTGCATTTGCCATCTCATCTTTTCTACACCATTTTCAGTGTTCAGTTTCTGCCCAGTTCTAATTGCAAAATAAGCCACAAAAAGAAAAAGGAAAAACAACACCTCCCACTGAGGCACTAGAAGTTCCCAGCAGAAGGCTTTGCGGACACAGACGTCATTATGAATCACCTGCAATTCTCACACCAGCCATTGTTGGATCACTTGTGTAATTGTTTCACAAACTGTGAAAACAACTGGGCTGTGCAGGTCTTCCACGCCTCAACAGGAAAGAGGATCCACCAAGAGACGCTTTCCCGTGCGAGGAGCCCAGCCTGGTGGCCAAAGGCAGAAGGAAAAAAAAAAAGGCACAGCCTTGCAGTCGCTTGTTTCCATGCTGCCTGCGGAGAGAAGCCCCGAACTCAACCCGGGCGCCCCAGGATTCCTGGCGCCAGCCAGAGGCAGGCAGGTTTGCTTAGGAGAGCAGATGGTTCTCAGAGGAGGCTGCGGGCATCTCTAGAGTGAGGGGCGCATGTGCGGGTTCCTTATCTGATCAAGGTAGTGCTAGAACAGCCCCTACATTCCAGGTACCTCAAGACATCGCATCTCTCTTTGCTTAGACTATTTTAAGTGGGGATGGGGGGATAATCAAGTGCACAGGTCAATTTACAGAAATCTGGGAGCGACAGGCCTGGAAAAAGTACACGAAAATTTCTGAATGAAAATATTTTTTCCTTGACCTTCCTTTGTGTCTGCTTTTTACCTACTTTTCATTCCTTCCCTCCTGCCTCAGACCCTGGAAGGCAACCGAAAGCACTTACTCTACTTTTTATTTTATTTAAGTTTAGTTTAGTTATTTATTTATTTTTAGTTCCGGGGATTGAACTCAGGGCCACTCAACCACTGAGCCACATCCCCAGCCCTATTTTGTTTTTTATGTAGAGACAGGGGCCCACTGAGTTGTTTGGTGCCTCACGTTTTGCTGAGGCTGGCTTTGAACTCGCTATCCTCCTGCCTCAGCCTCCCAAGTGCTGGGATTACAGGTGTGCGCCACTGCACCCAGCTTACTTTTTATGTTTTGAAGAAGGGATGATGCCAGGGCAGGTGTGGGCCAAAGTCAGGATACAGGCTGCTCACTCGACGCCTTCTTACACCCATGTTGTGTGTTTGTGCCATGTGAAAACATTTCCTACAATTAAATAAATAATGATGTCACAAAACACACACACACACACACACACACACACATACACACACGCTCTAATGCCAGAACCCTGGGTTTAGACCTGGCCACTCCTCACCAAGTGGACTTGGAAAAGGACTTTAACTTCCCTTAGCCTCAGTTTCCCCTGTTTGAGGCGGAGAGAGGATAGTAGCCATGTCCTAGGGCAGAGCCCTAGAGCAGGCGCCCGGGATTCACCTAGTATACTTTCCTGGTTAGTGTTAATATTCCCTATTCTAGAACAAACAGAAGCTACAAAGGACTAGCTTTTTTTTTTTTTTCCAAGTGTCCCTGCCCACCCCCCCCACCCCCCAACCTAACCAACAGAGCCAGCGAGGATTTTACTGGGGGGAAAATCCTTTTATTTACTTATTTTTTAAATATTTATTTATGTGTTTACTTTAGTTGTACACAATGCAATGCATTTATGTTTATGTGGTGCTGAGGATCGAACCTGGGCCGCGCACGTGCGAGGCCAGCGCTCTGCCGCCGAGCCACAACCCCCGCCCGAAAATCCTTTTAAAATAAGGTAATTCGTGTTTCTGAACTAGTGATTTTTTTTTTTTTTTTTAACCAGTGGCCTCATGATTTTCTCCTACCTAAGTAAGCACGTCCAGCCAAGTAAAAAGACCTAAAGCTCGGGGCGTGTGGGCGGGGCATGCCGCTGGCGATGGGCGGAGCCGTTAGGTGAGGTGGGGCAGGGAGGAGGAGCTGGCTGCCGGAGACCCGGGGGTTTCTGACGCACTCCATCACGATTTCAGTAGTAACCCCTCGGTCTTGGAGGCGTGCGCATCGGGGCACAGTCCTGCTGCCACCCGACACGACACCCAAGCACTGTCGTTATGCCCCCTGAGCAAAGCCAGGATTGAGCCCCGAGACACTCGGCCCCTGCCCACGGTCACGCTGGGCCCCTCTTTTTATTATTGAGAGCCCCAAATCAGGACCAGCATGCAAGGCTCGGGTGGCATCTGGACCCTCCTGCTGCCCTCTCTGCTCCCGTTTCTGAGGCCAGAGCAGGGTGCCGGGTCGCAGGTGCTGGGCACAGGAGGAGAACCCTGGAGACACAGCCTTTCATTCCCTCTGGCCCCACAGGGTGGCAGTGCGGCACAGTGAGAGGCGCACTGTTGCCGCCCGCGGGGAGTCCCCACCCCGCGCGCCACCCGCCTGCCGGCCCGCCACAGCCCTCAGCATCTGTGCACCTTTCTCTTAATCTACAAAGCGGGGGTGACAGTAGGTCCTACCGCACGGGATGTGCAGGAGATTAACTCAGTTAACATTTGTGAAGAGCCCAGAATAGAGGCTGCCCCAAAGTAAGTTCTCCCTAAGAGGAAGAATGGGGATGGTGGCGCGGAGACGGTGACGATGATGTCTATTTTTGTTGTTTTATTTGTGACTTTCTTTCCCCCTGATCCCTTCAAATCCACATCCACACCTCCTGGTATCTATGTCTCTCTCTCTCTTTTTTTTCCTCTACTTTCTCCCCATCTCCACCCCGTCCCCATCCCAGCCTGCAGGGGTCACCTCCATGGGCTAAGCAGGGACTGTAAATGCGGGAAACTGCAGGGCGCTGGGCAGCAACCACTCAGGGTCAGCTGATGGTGGGCTGCGGCCACAGGGGAATGCAGAGGGGTGGCACCCACAGATGCCAGCCAGGCCTCTTCAAGAGCACCTGCTGGCCAATTACAACAAGGACAAATGGCCAGACTGTGAAGCAGGTCGCCTGTGTTTGCAGATCCAAGGGACTTGCCATGGATTTCTCTGCACAAGGCAGGGGCAGCAGACAATATGGACCCTTTTTATAGTCTCAGAAGCAAGAAGGCTCTCCCCTCCCCTTTCAGAAAGAAAATATAAAACACTGCCTTCCCCTTTAAGAACGGAGCCTTCTTTTAACCAGCAAATTTCAGGTGGATTCATTAAGCCACAGTGGTGACAGTGGTGACGTCCAGAGTGTTTTGGAGTTGGCTCCAGGCACTATACTTTTCTCAAGTTCACAGGGAAGTAAAGGCAAAGATACCGAATTCTCCAAGGTGTGGCCATTCTCTGTCTCTTTGGAACTTCTACACATAAGCTCCCTGTGCCTGGGTTTTCATCACATTTTCTCACCTGCGGTTTCAGATATTTGCAAGAGAGTATTAATAAAAACAGTAAAAATTAGCGTGTGCTCAGGGAGCAGTGGCACACACCTGTAATGGTCTCCGTCCCAAAGTCTGTCTCTTCCTTGTCAAAGGCAATGACAGTTTCAAAATTGTTTCTGTAACTGCAAATGAATGGTTCCCACGGGCACTATTTTCTCTCTCCTTGGGGGACAGTTGTTCATTTAGCAATTGGGGAGGCAAAGGCAGGAGCATTGCTAGTTTGAGGCCAACCTCAGCAACTGAGAGAGACCTTGTCTCAAAATAAAATAAAATAAAAAATTAAAAAAAAAGGACTGGAGGTGTGACTCAGTAATAAAGCACCTCTGGGTTTAATCCTCAGTACCAGAAAAAACAAAAAAGAAGAAGAAGAAGAGAAAAGAAAGACATCCAAGTGCTTCCACAGCTCTACAGCTGGGTAGGTATCAACTCATCAAACACTCCTCTAACATTTCAGGTGACAAGTACTGCCACAATCTCCCTTTCACAGGTAAAAAGCCAAAACCCAAAGAGACATGGTGATTTGCCCAAGGTCACCCAGCTAGTGAGTGGCACAGCAAGAGTCCTGAATCATAAGAGTCCAACTCCCAGAGTTTGTCTCTTCATCATTGTCAAAGGCAACAACAGTTATAAAGTTGTTTCTGTGACTATGAATGAATAGTTCCTAAGGGCATTAATTTTTCTTTCCTTGGGGACACTTGTTCATTTGTCAAATATTGACTTGTCATCTACTATGTGCCAGAATTGTCCTGGGTGTGAACTGGATGGGGACGTTGACGGGGCTGCTTTGTCCCCGTGGAGCTGAAACCAGGAGCTCGTGAATCACTACACATGTCTTGAGATTTCTTAGGACACAGAATGAGGTCCCTTCCCCAGAGATCTGATCCACAGAACCTGTGAAGATGTGACTTCTTGAGGCAAAAGGAACCTTGCAGACGTCGGGGTGGGGCTGGGGGCAGCTGACCACAAAGGTCCTGATGAGAGGGAGGCAGAGGTCAGTGAGACCTTGAACTTCTGACGTCCAGAACCTACAAGGAGCGTCTCTGTTGCTTGAGGCTTGTGGTCTTTATTACAACAGAAACACACGGCTCTATACACCCGAGGATAAAAGGGAGTCAAGAGATCAAGCAGCTCTAGACAGGGGTCCTGGGAAGGCCACTCTCCTAAAGACCTCTCCCAAACTCCCCACTTCCGGAGGGGACCCCTGGAGTGTCCTTCCAGCTCTGGCCTCTCCCTCCCTGGACAGAGGCGGCAACAGGAGCCACCGACCCCCAGCACTGGGGGTTTTCTCACTGGCTGCCCCATTGCCCATGCTCAGAATGGAAGACGTTTCTCCTCACGGGAGACAATCTGCCCCAGTGTAGCCGCCTGAAGCGCTTGGAGCAACGGAGCCGCGGGAAGAACTTCAGAAGCAAACTGGAGACAAACAGCTTTTTATTCTGATAACTTTTCTCTCTGGTTCTAACAACAACTAACACACGCCAAACACACCACTAAAAATGGCACTGACCCGATCAGCAATTTCGGCCAAGTCACTCGAGATCCCGCAACAAATCCCGTGAGACTACGGGTGGCGACAATGGCCAAATCTCCACGGCTCATAGTCAACTGCAATTCAAGTCAATCCCCAAACAGGGCTCCTGCACCCCAGAATGGCTCCACACCCTGAATAAGAGCCGGTGACACCTGCCTTCCCCCTCCCCCCCCCCAGAACATCCAACCAGAGCCACAGGTGCATCCCCACGTTTACCAGGGAAAATGAGGGGACCGGTTCCCCAAGGGCTGCACTGAGCACCCAGAAGAAACACAGCAGGTCCTGGGGCAGGTGACAGTCCTAGACAGGTGGCCACGCCCACAGAGTCCAGATGCATGACCTCCTGCTTCGTTGCCCCAGGGCACAGGAGGGAGAAGGGGCTCATTCCTCCAGTTCTGCAATGACAGTGGGCTCCAGGTGGGGTGGCTGTGTCTGTGGCCTGCCCCTGCCCCATAGGCTCCCTGTCCTCTTCAGCAAGGGCTGCATCCCACCTGCACATGAAGGTGAGAGCAGGGAGCTCAGGTAAGGGGCAGTGGGCTGGGCATTTTGGGGCCCCCAGACCTGCGTCCCTGGGGACACCTGTCTAACACTAAAGCTGGGGTTTCCTGATACACAAGAGAGACAAAATGTCAGCGAGCTCGAGAGATAGGCTCTGGGGCCTGTGTTTCTGACCCCGTGGCTCTTTGTCTGTCTCATCTCTCTGGCTTCCAGCCTCAGTCTTGCTGTGACATTGGGTACATTACTTTTCTGGCCTCAGCTTCCTCATCTGTCAAAGTTCCTATGATCATCTAGCTCATAGTGTCACAGGAGGAAGAAATGAGTTACAGGTTGAGTATCTCTAATCAGAAATCTGGCCTGGGGGTGTAGCTCAGTGGTAGAGCTCACCCAGCATGGGAGAAGCCCTGGGTTCCATCGCCCGCACTGCAAGGGGGAAAATAAATTGAAAGAGGAAAAAAATAATAATCTGAAACCCCAAATGCTCCAAAGTCCAAAACTTTTCAAGCACTGACATGATACCACACATGGAAAAGTCCACACCATGAAACTTCATTTTGCATATGAAATTATTTAAAAGATTTGTGTAAGATGACCGTGAGGTTACTTGTATAAGATACATATGAAACTTAAATGAATTTCATGTTGAGACTTGGGACCCATCCCCAAAACATCTCATTGTGCAAATATTCCAAACTTTTTTTTAAAAAATGAAATATAAAACTTCTTGTCTTCTTGTCCCGAGCCTTTGGGATAGGGGGTATCCGTGTGTTACAAAGCGCTTAAAACAGAGCCGGACACGGTAAGCTCTCAGCGTGACTATAATTAATTTATCATATTTAAAGGTTAATTAGATAGTGGTAAGCTATCATTACTGTTTGTTATCACCATTCTCTCTCCATCAGCCTCGTCTCTCTCTGGGTTTGTCTCTGTGTGTCTCTCAGTGATTCCTGCATCTCCCTTTAGCACCCATGCAACACATGTGCAGTGAACGGCTTTGAGGGGAAGGGCTCTGTCTCCCACGGGCTCCCAGCCTAGAGAGGAAGCAGATGTTAGAAGAATAAATATACAAGTAATGGCATGTGCACTGACTGTGCCAAGCCCTCTGAGGAGGTGTGCAGGACGCTATGAGAAGGAAAAACAGAGAAAAAGAAGAAGGAGGGAGGGGAGGAAGGGAGGAAGGAAGGAGGGGAGGAAGAATAAATGAGGACTAAGGGCCTGCATTAGTTTGGGGAGAGACCAGGGAGAGCCTCTCTGAGGAAGTGATGTCAGACACAACATGAGGATTGGGGTCCTCTAGGGAGAGTGAGGCAGGAGAGGAGGAGACTGGAGCAGACCACAGGACAGCCCAGAGGAAGGGAGCCAGGGCCAGGGCAGGGGACCTGGAGTGTTCTCAGGAGCCACATCCATCCAGGAAACAGACTTGAGGGGACAAGACCAGACTGAGGAGCCCCGGGAAGGGGCTGGGCAGGGCTGGCGAGACCTGGCTGGCTGGGGTGTATTTGGGGCAAACCCTCAAAGGGCTTGCTGGTAGACTGCAGCCACTGCGGGAGAATCCAGCGGACCCCTGGGGTCTGGTGGAGCTCCCGAGGGAATGGGGTGCCACCTCTTCAGAGAGGGAAGCTGGGAGTGGAGTCGACTCAAGCTGGGGGAAAATCAAAACTCTGTCTTTGGGTCTGTCTTTTTAAAACGACTTCTGAGGCGCTTCAGGACCTCCTTGCCCTGGGCCTCCTTTGTGTGCTCTCTATTTCTGTGTCTCTGTCTCCCCGTAAAGAAAGAAAGATTGGCAGGGCCAGAGAAGGAGAGGGCCAGGGAGACAGCGACAAGGAAGAGAGACAGAGATGGGGCAGACAGGGAGACGGACGCTTGGCCACTCACGCCTGCGGGCACGCCCGCGGCCTCTGAGGTCTCCCCACTCCCGGGTGAGCTCATGCCACCCCACAGCTGTAAAACACCACTCTCCCGGGGTGACTCCCGCGGTCCTGGCCGCCCTGACCTCCGCCTGCCCCCGCGCTGGTGCGGCAGCTCCCCCAGGGGTGCGGGCTCAGCCCCGCCCCGCGCCTCTGGGCCCGGATTCCCAAGCACCGCGCGCCTCAGCGCAGCGCAGGGACCCAGCCTGGATGTCCCCTGCGCTCCTTCCCCGCTCCCGCTTCCCCGCTCCGCAAAAAACGAAGCCGAGCCCTGGACCGCAGCATCCCCGCCCCGCCCCGCCCCGCGCTGCTGCGCCTCCTCCCCGCCCCCGCGCGCCCCTTACTCAGTCTCCACGCAGGGTGTGTGCTTCAGGTCGGTAAGAACGTGTCATTTCCTCTACCCTCGTGCTTAAAATCCATCACGCTTTAAATTACACCCAAAGTTCATGCCCTAGTATTTAAAGCCCCGCAAGCTCTGCCCGCTTGTCTGTGGCCCTCCTCCCCGCCGCGCCCGCCTCTCCCTGGGGAGCCTCTTCCAGCTCCATCGCGCCAAGCTCTAGTTTGCTGTGACCCAAGCCTGCGAGCTTGGGGCAAGACAGGTGCGATTGCTCTTTTCTGATGGGAGGATTCCAGGCTGCACACCCGGGCTCACTAGGAGCCTGTGCCCTGGGCCGGCGCTTGGCTTCCCTGCGTTATCTGTGGGAATCCAGCCTGGGAGGGGGCGGGAGGGGAGACTGAGGCTCACAGATGTGGGGGCGACCGGCCGAGGTTCCCAAAGGAGTACTGATGCAGGCTGGCTTTGGGGTAGGGGAAGAAAAGGAGGGGGGGGTGGAGAGAGAGAGGGGAGAGAGAGAGAGAAGAGAGAGAGAGAGAGAGAGAGAGAGAGAGAGAGAGAGAGAGAGAACTGAGAAAGAAAGAGGGGATGGGGAAGTCTGGGTAGGAGCTGGGTCCCTGCTCCCAGCCCTCTCTGTCCCCCCCCCACACACCCATGCCTCCAGGGTCTGAGGCTTCCAGAGAGATTTGAGCAGGTAGCACTCAGCACCTGACCCCTGGAAAGTGTCCCCTGGGGGGCAGGCCAGGCCTGGCTGAGGATGCTTATAACCCCGAGGGAGGCAGCGGGCAGGAGGTGGGCCAGCCACAGAATCCAGGAGCCCAGAGGTGGCCAGGTAAGCAGCCCCTGGTCCCACCTACCAGTCTGGAGGTCTTCATTTGCTGTGTCCTCAGCCTCGGGCCTGTCGTCTCTACATCTCCTGTCCAAAGAGCTCTCTCGCTCGCTCTCTCTCTCTCTCTCTCTCTCTCTCTCTCCCCCCCCCCATTCTGGGTCCCTAACAGGGCAGGGGGCCATAGATGGTAAAGTTCCTGACTGTCCAGTAACGTCGCAGGGGCCCAGAAGGGGCGAGAGAGAGATGGGAAGCTCTGTTCTGAAGGTCCCCAGCCTCCCCTCCTCATTCCCAGGTGCTGACAGGATGGTCACAGCAGGAAGCCCTTGGGGCTGGTTCCTGGGCTACCTCCTCCTTGGGGTCACAGGTATCTGAGTGCGTGTGACTGCCTGAGGGCACAGTGTGGGCTACAGTGCACGTTGACTCAGTGTTCCTCTGCTGTGTGCCCCTGTGGTGGGACACACAGGTAATTCCTCATGTCATGGTGACTGTGCATGTGACAGTGTGATTGGGTGTGTGGTGTGTTATTGGGTGACCGGCTCTAGCAGCTTGTGCCTCTGAATAGCCTGCAGAGTGACAACTTGGGAGGATGCCCTGGTGACAGGGGAGGCTGAGGGTGCCACTACATGGGAGATGACACTTCCTCCCGAGGAGTCACCCATGCTGAGGATCTGGGCCTGCTTCCTGGGTCTCCAATCCTCAGACCCACGGGAGCCCCAGGCGGGGACTATAATGGTGTTTCTGTGTGAAGTGGCTGCGGCTGGGTGTGACCAGGGCGAGGCTGGGGGAGGGCATGGCCAGTGCATTACAGAGCGGGACCAGCCCCTGAGCGCTGGCTGCGTGTGTCCAGCCTGGGTGAGGGGTCCGCTGTGCTGCGAGACTCCTGTTCCTGGGCTTGGTTGCGGGAGAGGAATGTGGTGTGGGTCCTGGAGCTGGGTCAGCGACTCAAAACCTGAACCTTCCGAAAATGTCCTTATGAGCTGACCCCACCTCCCAGACCTTGTCCCAAGGGCCCTGACACCACCCTGTGAGCCCTGACCCCACCCCTGAAGCTTGTCCACGGCCCCCCACCCTATTCCCGACTGCAGGGTCCAGTCTCCTGGGGCTGCCCTCAGCCTAGACTCTGCGCTGGCCACACCCCCGAATAGTGATCCCACCTTCTGCCGCTGACTCCTCCCCCAAGACCTCTGACTCTGCCCCCAAACTCTTGACCACACCCCTGCACCCAGACCTGCCCCTAGATCCTGCCTCTAAGCCTGCCTCAAAGCCACGGCCCCGCCCCTGAAGCCCTGGCCCCACCCCGAGGCCCTGACCACGCCCCTTCACGGAGACACCCCCCCCCCAGCCCCACCCACCCCTGGAGCCTTGGGCCCGCCTTCCTGGCCGGCCCGCAGCCCTGACTCCGCCTCCAGGGTCCCTCGCCTGGCGTGGCGGCGGCCACATCATACACGGCGAGGACTGCGTCCCTCACTCGCAGCCCTGGCAGGCGGCGCTGTTCAAGGAAGATGAGTTTTTCTGCTCGGGCGTCCTCGTGCATCCCCAGTGGGTGCTGTCAGCCGCGCACTGTTGGCAGAGGTGAGTGCAGGGCGGGGTGAGTGTGTCCCTATCTCAGGGGAGAGGGCAGGGCGCAGAGCAGGCTCAGCATCCGGGTACTCTGGCACAGCTGCGCGGGCTCAGCCCGGAGGACCTGAGCCCCCTGAGCCAGGTCCAGGGGAGGGCAAGGCAGGCGCTCACGATGTTGCTTTTGGGAAGACTCAGAGAGGCCTGGGTTGAAACCCCAGCTCGGCGACAGGGTCACCTGAGGCTTGGGGCAGGTTCTGGTCCCTGGTGTTGATGAGGATTTGAGGTCACGGTTAAGCGGCTCCTAGCATGGTGCTTGGCAGGGAGGTGGGGTGGGTCCGAGGGTGGGTATGGGCTGAGTGGAGGGGAGTCCTCACAGAGCTCACCTGCTCCCGTGCTCCTCAGCTCCTACACCGTGGGTCTGGGCCTGCACAGTCTTGAGGCCAGCCAAGCACCAGGCAGCCGTAGGATGGAGGTCCTCCTGTCCATCCAGCACCCCCAGTACAACGATCCCTTCTTCGCCAACGACCTCATGCTCATAAAGTTGAACGAATCCGTGTCTGAGTCCGACACCATTCGGAAGATCAGCATCGCCTCCCAGTGCCCAACTCCTGGGGCTTCCTGCCTGGTCTCTGGCTGGGGTCTGCTGGAGAATGGTGAGCCTGGTCTCTGCCCTCTCTGAGGGGTCGCCCGCCCAACCAGAGGGGCTGACCCAGAGCTCTGTGTCCCAGGCAGGCTGCCCACGCTGCTGCAGTGCACGAACATCTCGGTGGTGTCTGAGAAGGTCTGCAGCGAGCTGTACGCCCCCCTGTACCACCACAGCATGTTCTGTGCCGGCGGAGGACAGGACCAGAGGGACTCCTGCCACGTGAGAGATGCAGACACCAGACCAGGGCAGACAGAGAAGTGGGGACAGCGAGGTTCAGTGAGGAACAGAGACAGACACGGGGAGATGGGGACAAAGGGAGGGCACTGGAAGGAACAGAGGAGTAAGCACAAACAGGAACACGAGGCAGAGGAGGAGAGAGAGACAAGGAGGCGGCACACACACAAGCGGCCCAGTGAGGCCTAGACGACTCCAGGAGGCGAGGCCCGGGGAGAAACAGGAAAAATCCAAAGACACAAAGAGATGCAGGGGCTCAGACGCAGGAGGACAGACCAACAACAAACCCAAGGGAGGGCGTGTGGCCCCCTCTGGGCACAGGGAGCAGGCAGGGGGGTCAGGGGCCTGGCAAGGAACTCCCAGGGGTGTGCTGCTGGTGGTCTCCTGCCCCTGTCCCCCAGTCTCATGTGGCTCCTCTCTGATCCTGCATCTAGCCCCACCTCTCAGTGGTTTGGATTCTGACTCTCTCCTTCTCTCCATAACAGGGTGACTCTGGGGGCCCCCTGGTCTGCAACAGGTCCCTGCAGGGCCTCGTGTCTTTGGGACAAGCCGAGTGTGGCCAGCCTGGCATGCCAAGTGTCTACACCAACCTCTGCAAATTCACTGACTGGATACAGAAAACCATACGGGCTATTTAGTCTCAGGATCTGGACCCACGAAACTGGCCCCCCTCACCCAGGAGCCCAGGACCCTCAGTTACCATCCCCTTCTGGCCCAGAGCTCCAGAACCCAGCCCTCCTTCCTCAGACTCAGGAGTCCATTCAGAATCTTTTCCTGTCCGCAGTGCCCTGCTGGTCCAGTGTCCCCTAGCCTCTCTGGTCTTAGGCTGGTTTTCACCCTTTGTCCCCTTCCCCTGGACCCTGGAGTAAAGTGTGCGAGCAGCCGGGGTCTGTGTAGTGTCCTTGCTTCCCTTCCCACTGCAGGATTCCAGCAAGACCTCGCCCTCCTGGGTCTTGTTTCCCCATCTGGCAAACAGGAGCTTTGAACAGGAGGCCTCGGGGTCCCAGGGGGAGCCCCTGCACCTGAGAGGTTCAAAGGAACGGGTCCCGTGAATGCCGTCCAGTGCCTGAAGACCCAAGGCAGCAGATGGGGGTGTGAAGGGCCTCCCGCTCCATTGAACTCTTGGGCTTTGGTTACTGGTCTCCTCTTTGTCTTCTTAGCTGCATGTTAAGAATGCATGCTTTGTACCGACCTCAGGACCCTGTGCCACTGTCATTGCTGGGGGCTGGTGGGAAGGCCTGAGAGGATACCCAGACACAGAGAGGGGGACCTGGGGGACACAGGGAGGACCCAGTGACAGAGACAGGGACCTAGGGACAGAGAGGGGGACCCAGACACACAGAGGTGGAAATCCAGGGACAGAGACAGGGGAACCCAAGGACAGAGTGGGGGTGACCTAGGAACCGAGAGCGGGAAAGACTGAGGGTGAGCCCAGGTCCCTAGAATATGAGGAATTGCTATTAGACTCTTCCTTGGTTAGTTACGCTAGGGAGAATATGCCCATAAAAAATTTATATTCAAGAATGTATTCATAAACTCATTGTGAATCTATCTCAATAAGGAGATATCCACATTTTTAGAAATTTTTATTTGTTTGCTTTTAGTTGTACACAATGCCTTTATTCTTACGTGGTGCTGCTGAAGGCTCGAAGCTAGGCGAGCGCTCTGCGCATCCCCAGCCCAAGATATCCAAGTATTTATGGGCGAGCGTAAAATCAACTCCAACTCATCAAAGAAGATTTTAAAGTGAGCCACAAATAAGATAAAAATGAATAAGGATTGGGGCTGGGTTCCCAGCCCAAGCACTATGCCAAGTATTTCGATCCTGGACCACATAAAAATAAAAGCAGATCGGGCCGGTCACCGTAATCCCAGCACTTTGGGAGGCTGAGGCAGGAGGTCGCGAATCAGCCTCAGCAAGTGAGGCACTTAAGTCAATAGAATTCCATCTCACAAAGAAGGTTTTAAAAGTGGTGACTCAAAGAATCCCTGGACAGAACAAATAAAATAAAAATGAATAATTGGATAAAGCAAATGATATTTTTTAAAAAATGAAAAGGATAAAATTATGACAATATGACTACCACCCTTCACCTAGTGAACCTCTGCAGAACGTTGCACTGGGGTGTGGAGAACACAGACTCTTTTCTCCAGGGTTTCTAAAAGGAGCGACCACAGCCAGTCTCAGGTGCAGGGCAGCTGGACTGGGCTTTGCTGGGGGCTGAAACTAAAATTTTGGAAAATAGTTTGCAAACCGCACCAGTTTCTGTCAGTGTGTACCAGGGATTGCAGCAGGGGCACTCAACCACTGGGCCATATCCCCAGCCCTTTTTTGTATTTTATTTGACAGGGGCAGTTGGTAATTATGGTACTTTGAACCATTTTGGCCTCCCAAAAAATATGTGTTGCCACCATAAAATTCTTAGAAAGATGAACATACCTCTGTCCCATGAGCAGCAACTTTATTCCTAGTTTTTAATGGAAAAGACATAAAAAAAAATACACTTGTCTAAGAATGTTCATAGAAGCTTGGTTTATAATATTCAAATTGGAAGCAAAGCAAGTGTCCATCAAAGGGCAAATAGGTGAGCGCAGATGACATGTCCATGAAATAGAATATCACTTGGCAATAAAGGATATGGACTACTGATACATGCAACAATGCAGATGCACCCAGAGTCATCACCTTCAGTGAAAGAAGTCAGATGCAAACTGTCACACACCCTACAATTCCAATTGTATGAAAGTCTTGAACAAAGCAAATCAGTGTTTCCTGGTTGCTGGGATGAGAGGGGCAGTATGCCTAGAAACAGATTCTGAAGGAACATGAGGAACTTTCTGGGTTGATTGGCATTTTCTTTCTTTCTATTTTTTAAGTTGCTCTTCTTTTTTATTTTTATTTTATTTTATTTTAGTTGTAGGCGGACACAATACCTTTATTTTATTTATGTATTGCTGAGGATCAAACCCAGGGCCTCACACATGGGAGATTCGCACTCACTGATAAACCAAAGCCCCAGCCCCTTGATTGACATTTTCTATAACTTTACAGGAGGAGGGTTACATAGGGGTGTGCATTTGTATACTGGCAATATATATGTATATGGAAATATATATGTGTGTGTGTACACACACACACACACAAACATACACACCACCTGAATTAAAACTAAACCTCCATTTAAAAAATACAACATTTACCAAATGAATATGAGATGAGAGACCCCGTGGTGGTTAGAGAGCATCTAATTCATTGAGGGGTGTGAACATGGAGAAATGCTTAATTGTGAACACCTAGTTAAAAAAACCCGGAAACTCCGGATAGTTTCAACAGAGGTACAACGAACATCCTAGGACCTATTCAGGTAGTGCTTCCGCAGGGTGAGAGCCAGGGTGCAGAAAGAAAGAGGGAGAAACCCGGGAGCTCAACCAGCCCATGCCTCAACACAGTGCAGAAATGCAGTCTGAACAGTGGACCTGGAATCTGCACAGCATCCTGGCACTGGGAATCCCACCCACTTCCCAGCATGCACTCTTGGTGCAGGGATGGAGAGCTATCTTAAGAAGGTCTCATCTGGGTTTGCTCTAGCCTGAATCCTACCCCCCCACCCCAGTTTTCCACTTTGAGCAAAGCAACCTTGGCCAGGCAGGATGATCACAAATTCAATGTTTCTTTTCCCTGGGCAAGAAATAGGCTTAAAGGGCACTCTATATAAAATACAAAAAAGGGCGTTGGGGATGTGACCCAGTGGTCCCGACTAGGCCCCTGAGTTCAAAGACCCTGGTACACACACCCCCCCACACACACAAAACGGATACACAGGTCTCATCTGAGAGGAGGAGCTCAGACTGACATCAGCTCGACCCTGCAGATCTGAGGAAGCCACTGCAGCCGACAGCAGCTGCCCCAGCCGGCAGCTCCAGACCCATCACCTTCAGCCCGACGGTCGCTTCCAGCCGAGCTCCAGCCTCCAGCCAGACAGAAGCTGCTTTAGCTGATAGCTCCAGAGATCCTAGCCGGTGCTACCAAGCACCCACCTTCTGTCCAGAGCTTGCACACTCCCTTGTCCCTGACTCCCCTCTCCCAGCACCTCTTAACCTAAAACCAGAGCACCTCTTCTCTGGCAGTGCTAGAGCCACAAAGGTCTGTTGAATAAATGTACCAGAACAAGGTCACTTTCCATTTAGGACCAAATTGAGAAGGCAGCTGCGAGAGCTCAGGGCGCATAAGCACAGGAGGGTGGGAACCGTGTTCTGCCACTGAGGTGCACCCCCAGCCCAGTTGAGAGAAATTACACCTCAATTCAGTCACAGCCCAGTCCCACTCAAACCTTGGCAGAGCTTTCAACTTAAAAAAAAAAAAAATAGGGGAGAAGGGCTGGGGTTGTAGCTCAGTGGTTGAGAGCTTGCCTTGCATAGGTGAGACACTGGATTTGATCCTCAGTGCCACATAAAAAAATAAATAAATGAAACAAAGATATTGTGTTCCACCCTCAAAAAAATAAATAACCATTTTTTAAAATAGGGGAGATCAAGCCCCCACCCCAGCTGATAACCTAGCCCCGCATAGGGACAGCTTGGGGGGGGGGTGCGGCAGGGAGGCTGAACTCCCCCATCTGGTCACGCACCCAATAGCAACAACAGAGAGAAATGACAGCTGTGGTGGACACCCCTCCAAGGAAGCCCAGCACAGGCTGCTCCCATTCTCCTTCGGACTGCACTTTGCTGACGAGTGTGGAAGCGGAACCACAGCATGCACCTCACACACATGCCCCACTGTCCACACCACGCCTGCCTGGGCTTGCAGAGGGCCCCATACCTGCAAGACCTACCGGGAAAGGGGGCCACTCAGGTCAGACACAGCACACAGCATCAGCAACATAGCAAGATGCTCAGCAGCCTAGTGAAATCCTGCCTCAAAATAAAACAAATTTTATAAAGAGACCTAGGGTAAAGTGCCCCAGGTTCAATCTCTGGTAAAAAAAAAAAAATCATATGGATGCACAGAGGACCTAGAGTAGTCAAAGCAATCCTGAGCAAAAAAGAGCAATGCTAGAGTCATCACATAACCAGATTTCAACATATATTAGAGTCATAGAAACAGGTAGAGGCACAGGTAGAGTTTTCCTGAATAGACTTAGCTCAAGAAATAAAATGAAATAGGATTACATCAAATAAAAAGCTTCTTGAGCTGGGATTGTAGCTCAGCAGTAGAGCGCTCACCTAGCATGTGCGTGGCCCAGGTTCAATCCTCAGTCACATAAGAATAAAGGCATTGTGTACAACTAAAACACATAAATAATTAAAAATATTTTAAAAAAATAATAAAAAGCTTCTGTACAACAAAAGAAACAATCAGCAGAGTGAAGAGAAAACCTACAGAATGGGAGAAAATATTTGCAAGCTATACGTTGGACAGAGGATTAATATCCAGAATACATAAAGAACTCAAAACTGTCAACAAGAGAAGAATAAGTAATCTCATCATAAAAGGGCTACAAATCTGTACAGGGACTTCTCAAAAGAAGTACAAATATTGGACCGGGGTTGTGGCTCAGTGGTAGAGCACTTGCATCACATGCATGAGGCCCTGGGTTCGATTCTCAGCACCACATATAAATAAATGAATAAAATAAAAGTCCATCAACAACTAAAAATAAAGTACTTTTTGAAAGTCTTTAAAAAAAGAAATACAAATATATAAAAAAAAATGTTCATCATCTTTAGCCAACAGATATATGAAAAAATGTTCTACATCTTTAGCCATCAGGGAAACGCAAATCAAGACTACACTGAGATTCTGTCTGACCCCAGTCAGAACAGCTCGTATCAGAAGAACCAAACATAAAAGATGCTGGTGAAAAGTGGAGTAAAGGAATGCTTGGACATGGTTGGTGGGAATGTAAATTAGTACAGCAACAATGGGGAAAACAGACGGAGGCTCCTCAAAAAAAAGAAAAGAAAGACCTCCCGTGTCTTCCAGCCCTACTACTCCTGTGTATATACCCAAAGGAAGTGCAGCCAGCTCACAAGAGGTGCCCACATACCCTTGTTTATTGCAGCACCATCCAAAGTCGCCAAGATATGGAATCAACCTAGGTGCCCCTGCAACAGATGGGTGGATGAATGAAATTTCGTATATGTGCACAATGCAGTATTACTCAGCCATAAAGGAGAGTGAAATCATGTTGCTTGCAGGAAAATGGATGAAGTGGGCATCATTGTATTAGGTGAAATAAGCCAGACACAGAAAGACGAGTTTCATGTTTCCTCTCACGTGTGGGCACCAGAAAGAGAAGATGACCAGAAAGTAGTAGAAAAACCAACAGGGGAAGGGAAGTGGGTGGAGAGAAGAGAGGGCAAGAGGGGCGTTAGGCAGGGAGGATAAGAAGCATGACACGTGCATGTATGGAAAGGTCGAGGAGAAACCCACACATCTGTAGGATTAATGAGTTCATACTTATAATTTAGAAAGAAGAAAAATGAACCAGAGATACTGAGACTTGAAGCAAGTCTCCACAGAACTCAAAGTCATAGCATCCTCAGTATGTTGTAATTAAGCTCTAGTGACTTCTACGGGTACAAGCTTTTCTTTTGGAGTGATGACAATGTTCTGAAATTAATAGTGAAATTAATGAATAATGTCATGAATATACCAAATTTTGTTAGTGATAAATTTTATATTATGGACATTTTTACCACAATAAGAAAAAAATGAGGGTATAGAATATTTGAATAATATTAAGATAGTCATATACTTTGTATATATAGAAACCTACAACCAACCAATACAGAATACTCTTTTTTTATTATTATGTCTTAGTTGTAGTTGGACACAATACCTTTATTTTATTTTTACGTGGTGCTGAGGATGGAACCCAGGGCCGCGAACGTGCTAGGTAAGCGGTCTACCGCTGAGCCACAACCCCAGCCCCCGGAATAGTCTTTTTTAATTTTTTTTTTTATAGTTGTAGACGGACAGCATGTCCTTATTTTATTATTTTTTTTAATGTGGTGCTGAGGATCAAACCCAGTGCCTCACACATGCTAGGCAAACACTCACCACTGAGCTACAACCCCAGCCCCAGAATACTCTTTATCCTATGTAAGCTGCCTGAAATGGCCAGCCACAGTGCCGTGGGAGGAAAACTCTCGGAGGCAGAGTAAAGCTACTACTACTTTTACTTCTACTTTCTTAGAGAGAGCTTAGAGAGAAAGATTAGAGATAGCTTTTTCTTCTTCTTCTTCTTCTTAGAGCTTAGAGAGAAAGATAGAGCTTTTTCTTCTTCATCTTCTTAGAGCTTAGAGAGAAAGAGAGAGAGCTTGAAAGAGAGAGATTTCTTCTTTAGAGAGAGAGAGAGCTTAGCTTTTAGAGCTTCTTTCTTCTTTATTTATTTATTTATTTATTTTTTTTTTTTTTGTGGTACCGGGGATTGAACTCAGGGGCACTCGACCACTGGGCCACATCCCCAGCCCTTTTTTGTATTTTATTTGGAGACAGGGTCTCACTGAGTTGCTAAGTGCCTCGCCCTTGCTGAGGCTGGCTTTGAACTCGCGATCCTCCTGCCTCAGCCTCCCAAAGTGCTGGGATTACAGGCGTGCGCCACCGCGCCCGGCCTCTTTCTTCTTTCTTCTTTCTTCTTTCTTCCTCGGGAGCCTCTGCCTGACTCTGACCAGGAATTACTTCTTCTATCTGGTTTCTCTTCTGTAACCGCTCTGCCTACGTTCTGGCCGCTCTGATTCTTTTCTTCTTCTCCGACCCGAACTCTTCTTCCGACCGAGTGACTGCATGACTGACTGAATGAATTCATTCTTCTCCTGACTCCGACCGCTTTCACCCGGTTATATACCTTTAGCTTTGCGGGTGCCTCACGTGCATTTACAGGTGCGTCACATACATACTTATTATCAGGTGGAACTTATGGCTTCCAGCTGACCGCAATAGCCATCTCCCTAATTGGGGCTTCTTCAATCCTAAATAAATTTCCCCATCTCTTCAATGGGACATTAACAGATGTACCTTATAGGGGTAGGTTTAGGTGACACTAAAATGAAGGCCTGCCCATGGCCGTTGAGGCCTGTCTGAGGGTATTGTATTGCCAAGGACCAAGTTCAGCCTCTGACTCCCTGTTGGGGTTTACCAGATGTCCAGTGGGCCATAAAGTCTGGGGTCTGAATTTTGGCTGGGGAGTGGAGCCCAGAGCTGAGGCTTGGGTGTCAGGAGCTAGAACATGAGGTTCAGAATTGAGGCGTCAAGTCTGAAGTCAGAGACGTGCGATCCTGAGCTTGGAGATCTAGAACTTGACGGGTGGGGTCTGGGTCATATAAACTGATGCCTGGGAAAGACACGCTTTGAGAGACACTGCTAGCAGGGTGAAAGACAGGGAAGGAACCCCAAGCTCTAACTCAGGCAGGAGACAGAGGACAGCCAGAGAGGGCAGCAGCGGGCGGGAGGTAGTGTTACCAGGGAAAACTAGATCCTGGGCCAGCTTGAAGGCAGCGGCAGCCTGAGCATAGGCTGGGGTGCGTCCCCGACAAGGGCAGCCCCAGCCTCTGGAAGAAAGAGAAGCAGATCCCTCTGGGTGAGGGTCTTTCCCAGTCCCGGGGTGGGCTCCCAGCACTCCCACCAAGCCAAGCAATCAGCAAACACCAAAGAAGGAAGCCATCACGCCTGAGGGTGAGCAGAATAGTCAACAAATATGGGGCGTGGAGGGTGGTGGAGATGGAGCTGCTGCGTTGGGAACAGAGGACACCCAGCGTGGGAGGGTTTCCAGAAAGCAAAGAGACAGAGAATTCGTCTGCCAAATGCAGGCGGCTGGTTGTGTGCCCATCATGATTCACATAACCCAGTGACAGAAAGAGAGAGAGACAGAGAGAGACAGAGAGAGCAAAAACAAAGGAGGTTTGAGCAAATTTGACATCTAATTAACGAGATGCTTTCAGCAAATCTTAAAGAAAGAACAAATATAACTTATAGAAATTAAAAACATACTTGTAAAACTTTTTAAATCTATCAAAACATTAAAGAACACATTTGGCAAAGCTGAAGAGAATATGAAAGATGGTAGAGTAAGTTCTTTAGAGTGCAGAGAGAGGAAAGAAGATGGGTAATATCAGAGGGATGTTAACATATTTGGAAGCAGAGTGTGCAGGCAGAGAGAACACCCCCAGAAGGGAGAAGAGAGAAGGGAGGAAAACGATTCTTAAAATGACAATAAAATTCCTGGAGGGCTGGGGTTGTGGCTCAGTGGTAGAGCGCTCGCCTAGCATGTGCGCGGCCGGGGTCCGATCCTCAGCACCATGTAAAAACACAATGTGTACAACTAAAAGCAAATAAATAAATATTTTAAAAAATTCCTGGAACTTCTGGATCTAGGGAGCCCAGTGTATGCTGAGCAAGAAAACAATAAAGTTCCTTGTCTAGGCACACAGTAAACTACAGAGGACTCAAACAAGGAGACGCTAAGTGTTGGATTCCAGGCAGAGGCTGCACCTCCCAGGCAGAAGGCCACACCTCCCCAGGTGCCTTGTGAAAAACTACAGCTCCCAGGATCCTCAGCGTGACCAAAAAACCTGACCAGCAAGTCCCTTGTCCACTACCCCTACCCCCCCCCCGACCTCTGCTGGCCTATAGGACAAGGACTCACTCCAAGGGGGTTTTATGGCCCCTACTCTATTTAAGCCAGCCCCGGACTGAACTCTGCCCTTGTTCCTGCTCTCTGTTCGCGCTTGCCCCTTGTTCCTGCCTGTCCCTATTCCCGTCTATCCCTACCCCCCTTCCCTTCCCTTCCTTTCCCTACCCTTGCCCACGTGGCACCCCAATAAACCCTTTTATTTCACTAACACGGTGTTCCCAGCTAAGTTAACTATGTTTCAGCAGTTTTCTAACATTTGGTGCCGAAACCCGGGAAGGAGACGAGCGTCCAGCACACGTCTCCGTTTGTCTGTCTACCTTTCTACACCATCGCTGGACTTCGGTAAGCCCCCATCCACCCCGAGTTCCTAAACCTGTTTGGCCACTGCGCGGCGAGAATTGACCGTCGAGTGTCCGGCAATCTCGCCCGTGGCCTTTACAGGGGGGCCACACCCCACCCAAGCCTTCAGGGCGACGGTGGACCCCGGGGACTCTCCCCCCCTCCCCCACCTTTATCCGCCCACTTTAAAATTTCCAGCTGTAAGACTACGGCTCTCGGCTGTCTGTGGCTAGGAAAGTTCCCCTCCGCACTCCAGGCTTGAGCTTCCGTTTTTCCGTTCGGAACGGAAAAAATCTGAAAACCTCCATGGAGTAAGCTCATAGCTCCAGCCGACACGCCTCTCAATTGCCGCACCTCCCCTGTACGAGCAGCCTCAGAGGCTGCTCCAGACCGCTCCCCCCACCCCAGCTCAGGCTTTAGATTTTGAAATTGGCGGGCTTCCGAGCTTAGATCCTCCCCCTCCCTTTGTCTTCATCCTTCGCCCCCCCCCCCCGCTCCTTCCGCTCCGTCAGAATCCTCCTCTGTAAACCCTCCCTTTCCCTTTCTTTCACGTCATTTCCGGTGCCTTCCGCCGTTACCCCCGCCCACTCAACCTCCCGTTCCTAGCTCCAAGCCTCTCCCGCAGTTATCCCCGCCCCCAGCTTCCGCCGCTTGGTTCTCCACGGTCCCCCGCCCTCTTCGGCCATGCAGGCGTTACTGGACGCATTGCCCCAGACTTTAGCCCCCACTTCCGCGGATTCTGCGACGTGTCCTTTACCAGACACGCCGCCTCTGGCTTTGGCCCCCTCCCCGCGCTTCTTCCTCAGCGTCCTCCATCCTCAACTCTGCGCGCTTTCCCCCTCTCCCCGCCAGCGAATGGTGACCATGTGTTCGCCATTCATCCAAGCTGCCACCGCTCAGCGGCGCGCTCCCCGCCTGCGCTCCCAGCCCGCTGCCACTAGAGCCACAGCGGGCCCCTTGCTTGCTTCCTCTGCTCTCTTATAGGTCCAGCTCTGACTGGAGCCGTCCCGCTCGCTGCGCGCGGGCCACTACCCTCCGATAGCCGAGCGCTTCTTCCCGCACGGGCCAAATCCCCACCCCACCCCCATGCGTCCTCCGCGCCACTCACAAAGGCGCAGGGGCCGGCCACCGGGCCCTCGGCTCCCCCCCGGCCGCCGCGGGAGCCCCGACCAATGGCCACGCCGCCCGCCGGCCCGCGCCGCCAAGCCCTGGGCCAGCCCCGCACACGGCGACAGGCGCGTCCCCGCTCGCCTGCAGGCCGGTTCCCCGTCTGCGAGTCTGCACCACGCGAGGCTGCCCGAGCCAGCGCAGCGAGTCTGCGCCTACATCACGTATAGCCCCGAGCCCTCACCCACTTCTCCCTTTGGTTCAAAAGGCTGTATAAAGTTTCTCTTCAGATAACAGTCCCCTCCCTCCCCCTTCCTCAGATCCGCCATGTTCTTCCGCCCAAATCTGTCTCCAAACCAGACCCCCCCACTCCGTTCCAAGACCGAGAACAGCTGGCCTTATCCTTCACCATTTACTTCCTCTGTCCTCTCTCTTTTCCAGCCCCTGCTAAAATCATATTTGCTTCTTTAGCTCCTCGCTTCCCCTTCCAAAGTGTGCAATAAATAAGGGTACCTCAAACTTCAAACTTAATTCACAAGCTTTTTCCAAGACTTCTCTTCAGCAAAGAAAATACCTGATACTATTCAGCCTCATATTTTCGTATTTGACATGAGATTATTCATTTGTAACTAACTTTATTTGTTAAACGTCTAATTAATTTACAAGGTTAAAATGCTAACTGTTAAATGTGCTTCAACAGGTATAATTCTACATACTTGAACACTGTGTTCTCATGAAATGGGTACCAGATGTGTGTAATTTTATACACAAAGGTTTATAAAAGATTAACATGTATGTAGAGGCTCAAAGGTTTTTTATTCCAACTAAAAATACCATAAATAACAAAATGTTTTTATTAAGATAAAATAATTCGTCTAAATTCAAATCATTATAAAGATTGTTTCAAAGGATGAACATAGAAAGGAGTTAACACATGAGAAAAATAAATTAGAAAGTTAGAAGTGTGGAAACCATACTCAATAGAAAGAAAAGGAAATATTTCAAGATAAGAATGTCTTATAGTTAAGTAAATAAGAGGGTTTAAGTAAATGATGTAAGGGCCTGTGTAAGTTGGTTAAATAAGTAGATGAAACAATCAGCAAAGCTATGTAATTTATCCATAATGTTGTGTTTATTAATTTCCTTACTTTTGAACAAGTAATCCTAAGAAGAAATTAAAAATTGTATAGCTATGGTTAAACAACAATTATTTCAAAATATCATGTTCTTTCTTTAAGAGCTAAACTTGATTTATGGAAACATCAATGTAATTATATATTGTAAAAACATTTTGCCATTTTTCCAAAAAGGTTAAATACTCTCAAAATTTCTTTAATCCATTCTAATTGTAATATTTTGTCAGCTAAATGCTCTCAGCATTTCTTTAACAGAAATCAAACTTCAAAACTTAAACACCTGACCTTCGAAAACCATCAAGACAGACAGGTACCACAGACCCTGGCTACTGTAAGTTTATGAATTAAAGCCCAATGTTCTCAATTTAAGATTAGCTTACTGGATGGCTAAGATCAAAACTTTTAAATTAATCAAAAAGGGCCAAGAAGACCAGTATTTGGTTCTTGTCCCAGAGTCTGCCTGTGAGGAAAGAGGAAACATCTCCACAGAGCTTTATATCTCTGGGTCACATGATCTCTCGATAAGAGGGATAAATGAGACCGATAGAGGAAAAAGCCAATCAGTGCTCTTGCTAAAAGGAGGGTCCATAAAAAAGGGAAAAACATCCCTAATGCTTCTGAGGAAAGCCACAAGGTCAAGCAAGACCTGGACCCATCCTTACAGAAGGCACCGAGCACAAAAGCTGCTCTCAAGTTTCCCCAAGATTCCCATCAGAAACAGCTGACTCTTACCAATGGTCAAAACAGAAGTCAGTTTGACAAATTTCATCCTAGACATCCAGTAACAGTTTTAAAACAGATGCACAACCATTTCTGAACATTTTAGAAGCAAAGGTAACTTCAGCCCTAAGTGAAGTGTTGTGTTTACATTCCCGATAACTCTGTACATGCTAAAGCTTTGAATTATCATCTTCATGGTATACATTGACGTTTCAGATGCTGCAACATTTCTTCGGTACTCATGTTTTTTGTTCCTCCAATAGAAGCTTCCGTCCCTGATGACGTTACAACCTTCCCCAGGCTTCAATCTGACCTAACTTCTACAAAAGGAACTCCAAACTACTGCCCCCATCACTTCGCCCCCGTTCAGCCTGAAGAAGCCAGATTCGGTCATCGACCCATTCCCTTACAGTGGTTAAGAGTTCCTAAGGTTAGAAGGGAAGTGAAGCCAGAATCTCATAGACAGTCAGCATATGTAGATAAATTGAGTCAGTTCGAAAGCCAATTTGAGTGAGCCAATTTTGGGAAGTTGGGAAACTGTCCCCTGAGAGATTGAAATGCTGATTCCCTCAGAGCCCTTCGTCCACCCTTAACAACCTGCCCCAACATGTTGCCAAGGTAACCCGTCTCAGGAATTGCCCCTCCCTACAGGGAGCTATCTCAGATCTTCTGCAGAAATGTTTTCTCAGATCCACCCATTCCCTTATAATATCACCTTCTCTGCAGCCCCTCCTTTTCACAGCTCGTGAGTACTCTTACACTCTTTTAAACTTTCTTTCCTCTCGTGGGTATCGTGTTTCCCCGTCTACCTTTCTAAACAGCTTGACCCCACCGTTCATTGATGAGCACCCTGTCTTCGGGCTCTGGCTGCTGCTTACCTACTTCTACAAAAAGCTAAATTTGGTGCTCATGTCACTATTGCCTCTCCTCACCATTTAAAGACTAACGTATAAAAGCCTTCAAACTCTCCTGCCCTGTCGTGCTCAGCTCCTCCCTCAACCTCATTCCAGTCCTGCTTCTCTTTACACCCAGTTTTCCTTCTCCCAGTCTCCCCAGAGCCCCCAGAACATGATTCTATAGAGATGCTTCAGGCTTAAACTTCTATAAGCCTCTCTTCTGCCCAAACTAATAGGGATCTCCCATTGTCCTTCACAACAAAGTGGAGACTCTCCCATAGTTCAGGGAAACATGAAGGCTGAAGCAGCACTGTCTTCTTCTCTTCTGGCTTCAGTCCAATCTACTACCCAGGCCCCCACATTCCCTGCCATACAATCAATCCTCTCCTATCTCCATTCACTTTTCCATCCCATTCCAAGGGCATAAACCTTCTGGAATCGCCGGACTCAGCCTCCGCTTATCTTTTCGACCGCAATATCATTAAATTTGGTGTCATTCCGGCAACATTTGCCTCTCAGCTGGAGACGGATACAGAGGTTCCTTTCCGGCCCTTTGGACTACTCCGGACTTGAGTCTCTCTCTTTCCTGTCCGGGACAGGACACGGAAAACCCTTGTGCAAGGTGGCTCATAGTCCTCCGATATCTTGAGCGGCTCATGATATCCCACGTCTGCCTGGCTCCAGTGACGACCGAGTCACAGACCTGGATCTCCCTCTAATACTTATTTTGAAAAGGACGCTTTTCAAAATATTGTATTAGTCGTTGCAACTTCTTAATCCATCCCGGCTGACACCCCTCTAAAATCCCTTAAATAATTGAAATTTTGTTTTCAATTTCTACTAACGGTCGGAAGTATGGGCAAAGATTCTTTTATATCCAAGCTTTCTTCCTCCTCTGATCAAACCCGATTCAGTTGTGCTTGTTGCACTAGTTACCCAAAATATATCTACTTCCCTTAACATTCCTCGGCATTTTTACATCCCGTATCACCCCATGTCTTCAGGGAAGGTAGAGAGTAATAGAACTCTTACTTCCCCTCGCCCTCTTTAGGCTCAGAGTCCTCCCAAAAAGCCCTACTTACTATCCCCTTTTGAGGTTATGTTTGGGCGACCAGCCCTTCCACCCGGAGTTTCCCCAACTCAGAGACCCTTACCCAAAGATCTCTCTTCTCCTCTCTTATCCTTCAGCAGACATCAGATATGGAAGTGCCAATATTTCATTCTGCCTGACCCAGGTAGACTCACTGCTTCATTCCCATTAATACCCGGTTCTTGGGTATATTTCTCCCCTCCCCAGGACACAGGAACAATCTCCTTTGTCCCAAAGTGCACAAGACCTTTCCACGTTGTGCTGTGCACACCCACAGCTACTAAACTTCATGAAACCTCAGAAAATTTGACTTCTTAGATTCATATTTCCAGACTGAAACCAGCTGAAGATCCACAAAAAGACAACTACTTCAGTGTACTTGCTCTCCCATTCCCACCGGTCCCCTAAAAATTCGTTTCTCTTGTGTTCCTGATACTGACTCAAAATAATCTTTTCTATTTTTTCTCGTTTTGAACCTTTAACCAGTTTTTCCCAGGGACTATCAACTGTTAAAAAAACCAACGAATGACCTTCCAACCAGAGACCCCTGCTGAGTCCTGCCCTTATGCTGCCACCAGACGCTCATTATGATGTGCTTCGCACTCTCCATTGGCCTCTTCACCGTAAGTCCCACCTGGTGGAACACAGGCCTATGGACAATAATCCATCTCACCTTCTTTCCCTTTGTTGCTTCCATAATAGTGTTACCTGCAAACTCGCAAGACCCACAATTTCTACATGCTCTCCGGCTGACTCCCTCAGTGACTTTCTGCAGAAGCCTGGTTTGACACCCTCACCGTCCTATGGCTTCAAAGAAACTTCATCCATCCCATAACTGGACAGATTCATCTTTTCCACGCCTACCTCCTGGGAATTTTTCCACCCTCCAGCTAGACCTGCCTGCCCACATCTCCCCCCCCCCAAAACTACCCCACGTCGCCCCACTTCAGCTCTGAAGCAGCCAGATCGAAACATGATGCCCCGCTTCCTAAGAAATCAAAAAGGGGGGAATGTTGGATTCCAGGCAGAGGCTGCACCTCCCAGGCAGAAGGCCACACCTCCCCAGGTGCCTTGTGAAAAACTACAGCTCCCAGGATCCTCAGCGTGACAAAAAAACCTGACCAGCAAGTCCCTTGTCCACTACCCTACCCCCCCCGACCTCTGCTGGCCTATAGGACAAGGACTCACTCCAAGGGGGTTTTATGGCCCCTACTCTATTTAAGCCAGCCCCGGACTGAACTCTGCCCTTGTTCCTGCTCTCTGTTCGCGCTTGCCCCTTGTTCCTGCCTGTCCCTATTCCCGTCCATCCCTACCCCCCTTCCCTTCCCTTCCTTTCCCTACCCTTGCCCACGTGGCACCCCAATAAACCCTTTTATTTCACTAACACGGTGTTCCCAGCTAAGTTAACTATGTTTCAGCAGTTTTCTAACACTAAGGAGAGAGAAAGGACCAGTCACCCACAAAAAAGCTGCAACTAGGAAGACAGCTGACTTCTCAGCAGCAACCAAGGAGGCCACAGAGAGGTGGCCAGGGCACAGCTGTGAGAACATAATAAATGTCATCTGAATTTCTCTTCAATTTAAGCAAAAAAAAAAAAAAAAAAAAGTAGCGTTGACAGTGAAGCAAGTGGATCCCCACGAATGACTCTGTCCCATCTTGCACCTGTGAACCTTTTCCAAGATAGACTTTATGAGGAACGGGGGAAGGGAAGTTCAAAACCACACGTGCCGCACACAGCTGACACTTATCTCAGTTCTACAAACAGAACTTTCCAAGAAAACTGTGACCTCCAGAAGACAAGTTAGCCATTAACAGGAGAAAAACACCTTGTGCGCTGTGGTTCAGTTCCTGCCTGCGGGCTCGCAGGGGCGCGGGCCATCACATGGAAGGAGGAGGAGTCCAGCTGCTCGGGCTCCGCCCACTCTTGGTTTCCAGGGCTCCGCGATTAGTTTTCCTTTATTTCACCCAACCGGCAAAACCGGACGGAAAACAATAGCTTGCAAGTGTAGGGGAAGCGGATCAAAATTAATGTGGTCTAAGGTCCTTGGTTGTTTGGAAGCAGGTGGGCACTAAAAAATGCATTCACTTTAGATTAAGATTTATCTGCATAAGAAAAATCAAGGGCTGGGTTGTGGCTCAGAGGTAGAGTGCTTGCCTAGCACCTGCCCCACCCAGGTTCAATCCTCAGCACCACATAAAAATATAAGGCATTGTGTACAACTAAGACCAATAAATAAATATTTAAAAAAAAGAAAGAAAGAAAAGAAAAAGAAAAATCAAGGGTAACCGTTAAAGAATGGATAGGGTTCAAATTCCAAACAAACAGAAAGGGGGAAATGAAGTAAGAAAACACACACACACCCACACTCACCCACACACAATCAATGAACCAAAGGTAAGAAATGTAGGAAATTCTGTCATTTGCAACAACATGGATGGACCTGGAGATCATTATGTCAGGGGAAATAAGTCAAATACAGAACGACAAGTAGCGTGTGAGCTCACTCAGAACCTAACAGGTGGATCTCACAGAAGTTGGGAGAAGAACAGTGCTTACCAAAGCCTGGGGAGGCAGCAGGGAGGGAGGCTGGGGGGAGGGAGACTGGGGGTAAGTTGGTTAAAGCTTAATAAGATAATTAGGCAGGAGTAAGGAGTTCTGGTGTGCTATTGCACAGAAAGATGGCTATGGATAATTGGTAATTGAAGGAGCCCTAATTAGGAAGGGCTGTTGTAGCTAGCTGGAAGCCATAGGTTCCACCTGATATGTATGTGATGCACCTGTAGGCACCCGAAAAGCTGAAGGTATATAACCGGGTGAAAGCGGTCCGAGTTAGGAGAACGGAGAATTTCGTCAGCCGGGTAGTCACTCGGTCGGTCAGAAGAATCAGAGCGGCCAGAACGTAGGCGAGCGGTTACAGAAGAGAAACCAGATAGAAGACAGAAGAGAAACCAGATAGAAGAAGTAATGACTGGTCAGAGTTAGGCCGAGACTCCTGAGGAAAACAGAAAACAGAAGAAAGAAGAAGGAAGAAAGAAGAGAGAAGAAAGAAGCTCTAATCTTTCTCTAAGCTAAGCTCTATCTTTCTTTCTCTCTAAGAAGAGAAGCTCTATCTTTCTTTCTCTCTAAGAAGAAGCTAAGCTCTATCTTTCTTTCTCTCTACAAGAAGAAAAGCTCGCTTTAATCTTTCTCTCTAAAAATCTTTCTTTCCCTCTCTAAGCTCTAAGAAAGTAGAAGTAAAAGTAGTAAAAGCTTTACTCTGCCTCCGAGATTTTTTCCCGGGTTTCGCTACCAGGTAGCTTACAGGTAATGTGCTGTAAATTTTTTGATATGCTAGAATAAAATATTTTTAATGTTTTCACAGTAAAGAAATGATAAGTGTTTGAGAAGTTAGATGTGTCTCCCCTGATTTGAACATTACATATTGTGTTCATGTATCAAAACATCTTATGGCACCCCACCAATTATGCACATTTTTATGTATCTGTTAAAATTAAAATCTAAGTATAAAAAAGAGAGAGCACATATCCAATGTATCAGTAATCACAATAAACGCAAGTGATTGCATTCATTATCATATTAATTTAATTTTTAAAGGCTGTTATAGGAGACACACCAGAAGCACATAGAAAAGTTGAAAGCTGGGCTGGGGTTGTAGCTCAGTGGTAAAGCACTTGCCTCGCACACGTGAGGCCCTGGGTTTGATCCTCAGCACCACATAAAAATAATAAATGAAAATAAAGATATTGTGTCCATCTACAACTGAAAAAAAAAAAAAATGTTGAAAGCATTAGAGGAAAAAAAAAAGATTTACCAAGAAATAGTGCCCATGAGAAAGGTAATTTACCTTTATTAAAATTGATCAACTTTGGCATTAATATTAGAACCATTATTAGACACCCTGAGGGTAGCTACAGTGCAGTAAAAATTTATTTACATTGAATTTTATGATTCTACACTCAAGTATCCCTAATAAAATAACCTTATCAAAATTAATACAGAAAAGAAGGGGCTGGGATTGTGGCTCAGGGGTAGAGCACTCACCTCACACGTGCGCAGCCCGGGTTCGATCCTCAGCACCACGTAAACATAAATGCATTGCGTTGTGTACAGCTAAAGCAAATAAATAAATATTTTAAAAATTAATACAGAAAAGAAAAAGAAAGGAATAAACACATTCACCACACAGACATGTAAGTTTCCAACATAACTGTCAGTGAGAAGAGTTTGTAGCACACAGTCAACTTTCCCCAAAACCGTAATATTAGATCGTTAAAACTTAATGAATAGGAGGCTGAGACAGGAGGATGGTGAGTTCAAAGCCAGCCTCAGCCATGGCGAGGCACTTGGCAACTCAGGGAGACCCTGTCTAGAGACATGTTAATTAGAATAACATGCAAAAAAGGGCTGGGGATGTGGCCCAGTGGTCGAGCGCCCCTGAGTTCAATCCTGGTACAAAAAGAAAGAGGTGGCCATGAGAGGCGGCCCCAAGGAGACAGAGTATGGAGAAAGAGGCCCCGAGGAGCTGCCTGGGGCGGGCAGGGGACCCCTGCTCCAGGCCCCTGACCCGACTGGAATCAGGGCAGCCATGGGAGTGGGCTGCGAGATTGCCCACTGCACAATGTTCCTGCCTGCCCCCGGGGCAGGCGGCCTGAGCTTGGAGTCCCCGATGGTCCCTGAGAAGGGGAAGCAGACACAGCACAGCTCAGTGCAGGACCCAGGAGCAGAGACACCCGGGAGGGCAGCCAGAGTATCCCCGCGGCCAAGCTGCGTGTCTGTATGACCCAAGCTCTTTGGGTTCAGCCTTTTTCTTGTTTCTGTCTCTGATTGTCTCTCTCCCTTTCTTTGACTCAGTGGATACTGAAGCTTTAAGACCACAGTCTCTGGTGCTAGACTGCCTGGGTTTCCACATCAGCTCCTCCACTTGCAGGCTGTGTGACCTCAGACAAGTTGCTCAGCCTCTCTGGGTCTCTGTTTTCCTCTCTGTGCAATGGGGATAATGTCAGGACTTGTGAGGTTGCTATTTTAAAACGAGTCACTGCATGTCGAGTGCTTAGAACAATGTTGTGCCCTGAAAGTACTGCTGAAACATCTCTAGTTCTGTCCCCGTGTCTTGGACACTCGCTCGCCGGTCCTCCTCGTGTCTCCTTCCCCACTGTCCCCAGGCTGGACCCCTGGCTCTCCCAACCCTGGTTCCGACTCTCTGTCACCATCTACAGAATCTTTTCTGCCAGTTCTCGTCCCCCCAGCTCCCTGCCTGGCCCTCCCATTGCAGATGTGGCTCACTGTCTTCTCCCAGGGGACATGGACAAGGAATGGGACTTGGGCTTGTCCCAGTTGGTGGGGAGGGTTCTGCTGGCCTCTAGAGGGCAAAGACCAGAGCTGCTGCAAAACACCCTCCAAGACACAGGGCGGTGCCCACAGCAAGGGTGCGGGGTGGGCTGGGTGTGGCTCAGCGGGGCGCTCAAGGCCCTGGGCTCCATTCCCAGCGCCACACACACACACAGATGTCAGAAGCACTGAGGCTGCCGTCCTGACCTAGGTTGTGGTGGCAGGGTCAGGGTGTCAGAGCCTAGGGTGGAGAAGGTCCTTCACGCTGCTCCTGCCCAGGGAGGGTAGGGGGAAGAAGCTACAGGACCAGAGTGACCACACCCCCTCGCCACCGAGTGGGAGAGAGAACATATGAACCAGTGAACATATGAATCAGTGTGTAGCTGCGTGTGGTGTCTATCCAAAAATGTGTCATCACACCCTGCCCACCAGGGTCCTGGGGCCACCGTGCGGCACAGTGGTGAGGAGCACAGGCTGTGGAGCTGCGGGGCTACCGTTCAAAGCCAGCCTGACACGTCTTAGCTGTGCTACTCTAGGCAGATCCCCTAATGTCTCTGTGCTTCAGTTTCCCCCTTTCAGAATGAGATAATGTGACAGCTCACCTCAGAGGTGATCTAAATAGATAGGTGAGGTAAAACATAGGCGTGTCATCCCCAGAGCGCCAACCCACAGGCGAGTTCAAACATCTTAGCCGTAATTATCCTTGCAACCAGTGCTGCCAGCCAGCCGTGCCCTCCCTGTGTGTGTGGCAGGGCGGGTGAGGGGCTCTGCACTGCGCTGCTCCAGGCGGGGTGCTGCTGGGTGCTGGGCTTGCTGGGAGTGCGGGGCCCTGGCAGAGTGCGTCATCCTCATCCAGTGGGTACATTCTGCTTCCTGGTTCTCTAGCTCCGTGGGTGTCCACTAGACGGGACGCAAGACTTGATGGCCTCTGTCCCCTGCATGCAGGAGACGTTGCATAGGCCGAGGGCCCTGTGGGGGAAGGGAGGGTGTGTGTGCACAATGACGTGGGGCTTCAGTCTAGTTTTGGGACTGTGGCTGTGGGCAGCGTAGGAGGAGGAGGTGTGGGATTAGAGCGGTCAGAGCAGGGGTCTGGGCCTTGGCCTTAGACTCTGCCTTGAGCCCTACCCAGCCCAGCCCAAGCAGCAGACCCAGAGACCCCATCCTGCTTCAGCCTCCTGACACAGCCTGCAGCTTCCAAGTGCTGACCGGCTGCAGGAGCCCTGTTTGGGGAGATAGCTAAGATTGTGGTTGTCTATGGGCCATAGACATTTTTGGGCATTGTCGCCTTCCGTAGTCTCACGGGACTTGGCCCAGGATCTCGAGAGATTTGAGCAGTGACTCAGCAGATCAACATTTTTGGGCATTGTCGCCTTCCGTAGTCTCACGGGACTTGGCCCAGGATCTCGTGAGATTTGAGCAGTGACTCAACAGATCGAGCGAGCGGGATTCCTGCTCGGGCGCATGGGATGAGACCAGAGAGAGAAAGGACAGGGTTATCACTATTGTATAGATATATTGTAGTTTCTTGTAAGAGTACGTGGCTTGGTTTCTTGTGAGAGTGTGTATGTAGTCTTAGAAATTACAAGAGACAGAGACAGAAAGATTAAAGAATTTTTTCGTCTCCATCCTGTCTCCGGACTCCTTCCCGCGGCGCTGCCGTTCCAGGCTGCAATCCCTTTCCCGCGGCAAACAACCGGCCACTGACCCCCCAGGCCTTCCATTTGTGCCCGGAGGATCCCGGATTCAGCTCCCAGGTGCTTTGTCCATTGCCAGCAAAATACTTGTCGTCGGTGTCCATGAATGCACGCTGTACTCCACCCTAGCAGGCAGCCCTGTTTGTGAAACATTACTTGCTCTGTGGGGACGTCCGGTTGCATCCACAATGGGTGCGGTCCTCAGTGCACTGCTTCCGGAGGCCAGTGCTGAATGGGGCCAGGAAGCATGCGCCAGTTTAGCATGAAGTTTCGGGGGGAGGATTTCAGCAGAGCAGAGACAGGGGTTTTAGGGGCGGGGATTGAGGGGCAGGGCTTGGCCAGGGGTGAGGCTTGAGCCCCAGGCGGAGCCTTGGCCCAGGGCGGAGCCTTGCAACAGCCCAGGGGCTGAGCCAGGGGTGGGACTTTAGGAGGGGCGGGGCTTGGGGCGGGGCTTGAGGGTCGGGGCTTGGCCAGAGGTGAAGCTTGAACAGCAGGCGGAGCCTTGGCCCAGGGCGGAGCCTTGCAACAGTGCCCAGGGGCTGAGCCAGGGGTGGGACTTTAGGAGGGGCGGGGCTTAGGAGGGCGGGGCTTGACGGGGCGGGGCTCGAGCTTAGCCTTTGATTGCTAGGTGGGAATGAGAAGTAGAGACTCCTCTGAGTCTGCAGTGATGAGGGCGAGGGTAAAGAACTGTTGGAGACCCCGGCTTGACCCAATTATGGAAGCGCATAAAAGGAGGATAACTTGAGAAGCAGGTGCTCAAGGAATGAGGAGGAGATGCAGTAGGAGGGGCGTTTTCTGAGCATCGCCTTTCAACCTTTCACTGGCGGTCAAGGGCGGAGGCGGGCGATGAAGTCAGGGACCAGGATGGTGTCCACCTGGGCAGAGGAGTGCGGGTAGTTGGGGGCCAGGGTATAAGCGAGGCCAGAGCAACACTTACCTTGACTGCAGTTTGAGGACTCAATCAAAAATATCACTAATCAAGATTAATATTTTAATGTAATATTTTAAAGAATAAATATTCATGCAAAAATCCACATGAACCCATTTTTAAATAGAGACGGGATCTGACAGACCTGAGGTTAGGGGGAGGTGAGTAACACGAGTCAGGCAGGGTCATGTGCTGTCTTTACTTAGAATTTTGATAATTTGTTCTTCATGGCTTTTTAAAATTAATTTTTTAATTTAAAAATGTTGTATCTAACTGTTATTTGTCTTGGTTGCTGGGTGTTTGGGCTCCCTTAATGTGGACCTGAGGCAAACGCCTCATTCACCCACCCTAGTTGTTGGGATTTGGGGTGAAGTTAGGAGTGAGGGTGGAAATGGTATTTAGATGGTACTGATGGGTGAGGTAGGCATGGAAACGAGTCTGGGCATCGGACCCATGGTTGGAATGGGGCTGGGAGTGGGATAGGAGCTGAGAATTGGTGGAGATGAGGCTGTGGTTGTAATGGAGTGGGATGTGAGTTTGGGGTTGGAGGTGAGGATGTGAGTACCATGTACTGACCTGCCCTCTGGCCCCCAGCTCCTACACCACTGGCCTGCACAGCCCTGACTCAAACCAGGATCTAGGCAGCCAGATGACCAAGGCTCACTGCTCTGTGCAGCACCCAGAGTACGAGGAATTTCAGGGTGCCAGCGACCTCACGCTCATCTGGCTGTGGAAGATAGCCACAGCCTCTGACTCTGTCAGCCCCCGTCCCGTCCCTGGAACCAGCTGCGTGGTCTTGGGCTGGAGTTGGCTGTCCAACAGTGGGCTTGGGTGTGTCTGTCTCTGGGTCCACCTCTGTCCATGGCTGTCCCTGTCCAGCTAGCATCTCTGACTCTGGGTCATCCACCACAGGGAGCCGCCCCAGCGTTCTGCAGTGTCTGGCTGTCCTGGTGAAGTCCCAGGAGTCCTGCAGAGCAGCCTTCCCTGAGTTACAACATTCCAGCATATTCTGCACTGGTGGTCAGGACAACAAGGACTCTCGTGGTGTAAGTGACTGGAAGAGGCAGGGGTAGCGTGTGGGAAAGAAGGAGGTAAGAAACACACAGGTGCAAGAGAGCCAGAGAGAAATAACACAGGGTCAAGAAGCCACAGAAACACAAGAAGAGCCCGAGAGGTAAGGAGAAGACACTGGAGGATGAGGGGTAGGGAGGCGGCCCTGGGGAGGTGACCAGAGGTGTTGGGAGGAGCAGAAACCAAGGCGAAGGACACAGCTGGGACACTGTACTGACTGGCTGTACCCAGGAGCCCAGCCCTGGTCCCCAGCCAAACACAGCCTGCCCTCAACTCCAGCCCGGACCCCACTCCATGCCCAGCATCACCTCCAGTCCCCCCCCCGAGGAGGAGCTGCTGCCGGAGTCTGAGAGCAGGCGGGTGGGCTCAGAGCTCCTCAGTGAACAGTCCCAGGGGTAGACCTGGAAGGCGGGAGGCCAGAGCGGGTTTGTAGGCAAAGGCCTGTCCCCGCCTGCCTGCATTTCATGGCGCCACTGTTCGTGTGTCAGACAGCATTCCTGCTGTAGCGCCCCTGGTCTCTCTGACTCCCTTGTCTTGGGGCCTCGCAAGGGCTGGAACTGTCATCCCACCACCTTTCCTATCTGACTCCATGTGTCCTGGATCCTGCTGGGTCTGGCTTTTGCAATGGGGCCCTTCATGGCCTCGTGTCCTGGGGAGGGCCCAGGTGTGGCCAACCCGCGTTCCAGGTGTCTACGCCAACCTCTGCAGAGTCAAAGAGTAGATGTGGCAAACCATCAAGACCAGATAACCACAGGTGGTGCTGTGACCATGGACCCAACATTGGCTTCCAAAACCCACCTTGGGGCTCCAGAGCCCTACCCCACCTCCCACAGACCCAGGGGTCCAGATCCCAGTTCCCTTCCTTAGACCCAGAAGTCCAGTCCCCAGATTTCCTCCCTCGGACTCAGAAGTCCAGGCCCTGTCCCTCCCCAGACCCAGGGATCCAGACTCACAGCCTCTCTTCCCAGTAGCTGGGCACCCTCCCCACCCCTCCACAACCCTCCTTGTCAGGACAGGGGTGCAGCTACTGGTGCCCCAGCAAGACAACACCGGAGGAGGAGAGGATGTCCAACCTCCTCTCTCTCCCTCCCCAAGTCAACCCCAAAATAAAAAGATGGTTTAAAAACTTGTGGATTCAGTAGCCTCTCTACTCTGCCTCCCTCTCCATTTGAGGTCTTCCAGAATCTACTGCCATGTCCATTCAGACCTACATATTTTCTCTCTGGAGTCAAACCCAGACCATTCCAAACCCCTAACCACGACCTCCTAAATCTCCACCACACCATCCAGTGGGTGCTCATCCCACTCGACCCACTCCACTGCCACTCGCGGCTCTGTGGCCATCTCCTCGCCTCTCCCAGCATTTCCTCTTAGCCAAAGGAAACCAAACTCACTCCCTCCACCCGCCCTCACTCCTCCCCTCCACTGATGAGCCCTCAGCTCAGATCTGCTCACACCTGCCACGCACCAGAGTTCTGGGTGGTCCTTGCTGCAGAACGATGATGTTGGCCCAATGCCACACATTGAGGTCCCACGTGGACCCTGTACTTGAGGCAGACCTGTAAGTTCAGTCACCTGTCCTGTTTGCTCAGAAGCCCTGGGTTCAGGTGTCACAAGGCCCTTCTCAAGCAACCTGTGTCTCCCTGTAATCCCAGAGGGCACAAGTTTACGGTCAAGGTGTGCCATGCATGCACTTATACACACTCACAGGCGCGCGCAGCGCGCACACACACACACACACACACACACACACCCGGAACTCTATCCCCCGGGCCCCAGCACATTCTTCCTCAGGACAGAGGGGTCACTCCTCACCCCACTCAAACACAGGAGTCCACATCCCCAGACTCTACCTCCTCCAGACACCAGGAGTTCCCACTCCCCACACCAGAGTCCTTCAGGATGCAGAGTCCTGCCTCCATACCCTCCCTGTATGGCCCCAGGCAGCACCCAGGGTGGGGGCGGAGCACGAGGCACTGCAGGTCTGGCCTCCACATTCAAAAAGGCACTTTGAGTCAGGCACGGTGGCTTACACCCATAATCCCAGGGGCTCAGGAGGCTGAGGCTGGAAGATTGCAAGTTCAAAGCCAGCCTCAGCAAATTATTGAAGCCCTAAGCAACTTAGCAAGACTTTGTATCAAAATAAAAAGGAGCCGGGCGTGGTGGCGCACGCCTGTAATCCCAGCACTTTGGGAGGCTGAGGCAGGAGGATCACGAGTTCAAAGCCAGCCTCAGCAATGGCGAGGCACTTAGTAACTCAGTGAGACCATGCTTCTAATAAAAATACAAAAAAAAAAAAACGGGCTGGGGATGTGGCCAAGTGGTCAAGTGCCCCTGAGTTCAATCCCCGGTACCAAAATAAAATAAAATAAAATAAAATAAAAAGGGCCGGGGATGTGGCTCAGTGGTTAAGCACCTCTGGGTTCAATCCCTGGTTGTGTGGGATTCTGACCATGGAAATACAGAGAAGCATTCCTCTGGTGAGCAAATTCCCAGGGGGTAACTGGCACTGTTTCCCACCCTTACAATGCCCTGTAGTTTCTCCTAGGAACTAGAACCATAACTAATACGTGTGCTATGCTTAGCTGCTATGGCCGTGCCACTAGAGTCTTATCAGCTTTAACCTTGATCTCAGGCACAAAGCTCCTGGGAATAAAGGAACTCTCTTGTTAGATAAGCACAATGTTTCACTGAGCCTACAATGGACTTTCCTGAGAGCTCCACAAAGTTCCTAACATTGCACATTGTAACTCAGTATGTGATAGATGGGCAGGAACCAATAGGCTGTCAGGTCATCAAAAGTTCACCCTGTTCCACAGGCAGAAGGCCAAAAGGTTGCTCTGCTCTCTGGGAAGGATGTTTCATCATCCCCAGGCAGGAGCCAATAGGCTTCAAGGCTGCCCTCACCCCATGGGCAGGAGCCAATAGGCTTTCAGGTCATCAAAAGTTCACCCCGTTCCACAGGCAGAGGGTCAAAAGTTCGCTCTGCTCTCTGGGCAGGATGATTCATCATCCCCAGGCAGGAGCCAATAGTCTTGAAGGCTGCCCTCACACCATGATCAGAAGCCAATAGGCTTAAAGTTCGCTCTGTGAAGGAGCCCTAATTAGGAAGGGCTGTTGCAGCTAGCTGGAAGCCATAAGTTCCACCTGATATGTATGTGACGCACCTGTAGGCACCCGAAAAGCTGAAGGTATATAACCGGGTGAAAGTGGTCCGAGTTAGGAGAACGGAGAATTCAGTCAGCCGGGCAGTCACTCGGTCGGTCAGAAGAATCAGAGCGGCCAGAACGTAGGCAGAGCAGTTACAGAAGAGAAACCAGATAGAAGACAGAAGAGAAACCAGATAGAAGAAGTAATGACTGGTCAGAGTTAGGCCGAGACTCCTGAGGAAGACAGAAGACAGAAGAAAGAAGAAGGAAGAAAGAAGAAAAAAGAAAGAAGCTCTAAAAAGCTCGCTTTAATCTTTCTCTCTAAAAAATCTTTCTTTCCCTCTCTAAGCTCTAAGAAAGTAGAAGTAAAAGTAGTAAAAGCTTAACTCTGCCCCCGAGAGTTTTTATCCCGGTTTACGGTACCAGGCAGCTTACAGCTCTGGTACACCCCCCAACAGTAATCCCTATATAAACTCCCGTCCATTAGAAGTTTGAGAGCCAGGCGACTGAGAAGAGAGATGACTAGATAGCCAGCCAGCGAGCCACACGACGAAGAGAGAGCCAGACACCAACAGAGAGCCAGACACGGACAGAGAGCCAGTGAGACGAAGAGCCAGAGATGTTGAGAAGAGAGAGACTATGAGACAGAAGAGGATGGAGACGGAGAAGAGGCAGCCACTGCACACTTACCCACCATCTCCAGCCCGACAGCAGCTGCCCTAGCCAATATCTCCAGAGACCACAGCTGGCACGACCAGACTCCTACCTTCCGTTCCGAGCTTGCACACTCTTCCACCAGAGTTTGCACACTTCCTGAGCTTGCACACTTCCCTCTCCCTGACCCCTCTCCCTGTTCCTTTTATACCTTTAACTAACCATAAAGGCCAGTTAATAAATGCCTTGGCTGCACAGCTGTACCCAGTGTGATATTTGCCCTTCAGTATGTAACTGAGGAATAAGCTGCATAATGTTGCTAAGTCTGTAACCTGCCTAGTAATACAATGAACAATATGCACTCATGATCCAATGACCTGAAGTAACCTATTGATATAAATACAGCTGGCAGCTTGGCCTCTGCCATCTTTCTTTCCTGCCTCTGCATCTTGTCTCTGTGTCTTATTATTTTGCTTATACCTGACACCAGAGAGAGAGAGAGAGAGAGAGAGAGAGAGGAAGAGGAAGGAGGAGAAGGAGAAGAAGATCATTTCCCAGGTTGGGAAGGGCACTCACAGCCTAAGTCCCTGGACAGGTTCACCTTCCACTGGGCGCGTCCTTGTCACGCCTCATCTCCTCCCCAGCCCTCTACCTGGGTTCTCTCCTCCTGTGCCTTCCCCTCCATTTCTCCAGCAGTCCCTGATGCCCTGGTGTGTTTCGTGATGGCTGTTGTCTCTTCTCTGGAACTGTATCCCTCTTTGCCGCCCCCCACCCTCATCTTATGCACTATGGATCCCTGAAAGAGAGAGGAAGGGAAAGGACCAAGGGTGAGAAGTTCTCTGGCTTCGTGGTGGAGATGAGGACACTGGAGATCTAGTGGGTTCAGCAGGTGGCCACTCATGTCATGGATACGAAATGCATGTGGCACTCGGTGTGTATGACTGGGGCTTGGTCCCAGAGTTTGTGCATCTCTGCAAACTCTGTGTCATACGAAGTCACACATGTGGCCATGGTCAGCCATGGACAACTGGACCTGCACACTTAGGTTCTGACAAGGACAGTGCTCCAAGCAGAAACACACCTGGCGGGTGTCAGGTTGCACTTTTAATAATGACAGCATGGACATTCACATGGGAACGCAGCTGGACCGTTAGAACTTGGACACACACACACACACACACACACACACACACACACGCAGACCTGTTGCCGCCTGTAGCGATTGCTGCTTGCAGCAACGACGCTGCGGGAGAAAATTCGGAGGCAGGATGGAAATGAAAAAGTTCTTTTTATTCTTCTCTCTTCTAACTTCTCTCTCCGGCTCCAACAACCTCTCCAACTCCATCTCCAACCACCACTCTCACTCACCCTCACCTGGTTAAATACTTTTTGCCTTAACAAGGACACGTGCTAACAGCTCGAGCTTACAGGTGCATCACGCAGTGTTCACGGGCATAAAAAGATTCTTTTTAGATAAATGCATGGATATCAGGTGAAAATACTTGAACACCTTTATGGCTCTCAGCTAGCTGCCATCTTAGCTATCTCCTCAATTAGGGCTCTTACACAGACCCCATCCAGCCTCCAGTGTGGCCAGGACATTGATGTCACCCAGGCACATGCCACACACAGGAGCTGGACGTGCAAGGGAAGGTCTTACTAAGGTGCACAGAGAGAGACACCAAGGTGCCCTCGGGCCCCAGAGGGAGGCAGTCATGGGTCTGCGGTGGCCACGCCCAGCGTCCTTCCCCTGGGTCCACACACACCAGCTCTGAATCCTCCAGAAAATCAGTTGACCACCGTGAGCTGCCACCTCCTCATCTGTTATGTGGGGGCTGTCGAAGGTTAAAGGGGAAACTCTGCGTGTGTGTGAGTGTGTGTGTTTACACATCTGGATGAGTGTGATAACACCTGCCATATCAAATCTGCTTCAAAACTTTAGTCATTTTAATCAAAGACGCATCATGTATTTAAGGGCACATGTATTACATTCACATTGTGGAAATCAATTTGGCCCAAGTCAGACACATGCTCAGAACCAGATGAAGAGGGTCCAGGTGAATACTGCTCTTCACCCACACAGCTTCTCAGGGAGGGGTGCCTCAGAACCACAGACCCAAACCCCAGAGCCCAGACGTCCAGATAGGACCCACCAGGCCAGAATCCAGGAACCCCCAGGAACAGAGCTGGACACTGAAGGTGAAGGGCACACCTGGGAGACCCGGGGCCGGGGACAGGAAGTACTCCTCCATCGCCAGGTCAGGCCCTAAGTCAGGGACGTGATGTTGAAGGCCACTCATCAGGCTTCCCGTATGGGGACATGGTCCACGCACATGGGCAGGACCTGCATGCACATGCGTGTACACACACACACACACACACACACACAGATGCACAGATACCAAAGAGGGGCTTTTCAAGATCGAAGGGTCACGACCCCCTACACTGTGCTGCATGGATCCATCCTCCAAGGTCAAGACCACCAATGAGGCGGGGCTCACACCTGCAGATCCAGTCCCCACGTTCTTCCTGCCACCACTGGGAAGTGGGCCTGGAGCCTGATGAGGCTGGGGCTCGTGGTGCTCGAGCGGCTTGAGGACCCAGTGTGCGGGCGTCCTGCAGGAAGGTGGGGTTCGAGCTGAGTGGTGAGGGCCGAGCAGCCCCAGGGCCTCTCGCGGTTCTGGGTGGCTTCAGGGGAAGAACAGGCCCACGCTCTTCTCTGGACGTGTCCAGGTGCTGGCCAGCAGGCGCTCCTGCAAGCAGTGTTTCCTCCAGAGCTATCCCGGATGCTGTGCCTCTCCCAGCAGGGGGTGTTTACTGTTTAGTACAATAAACACGACACGCTTCTCTAGGCAGGTCTGCGTGTGCTCGGGATGCCCCTGCCCAGAGAGACTGAGAATGATGCGGCCCCCACCTTCTGCACGCCCGAGTATGAAGGCCTTTGACCAGGATCTGGTGGTCCCTCTAGTGTCCAGGAATCCAAGGCAGGACAACTTTTTTGCTTGTGGGTCAGTAAAAGCTCAGACCCTTCGGAGTTCCCCATGAGAGCTGGGCACTGGGGCTGCCCCTGGCCAGCTGGGGGTGGAGCTGAGAGGGAGACCCAGCTGGCTGCAGCTAGAGAGGGGACTAGGCTGAGCTGCCCTGCAGGTGGGGGTGTGAGCCTGGACCAGCAGGCTCCTGAGTCACCCTGGGAGGATGGGGAGGGTGGTGGGGGGAAGAGAGGGTGGGAAAGCCTGCAGGGCAGTGTCCGCCTGTAAGCCCTCCGCCCCCACCAGAACCCACTCCCCAAAGCAGCAGGAATTCTAGCAGGACAGTGGATGGAGCCCTGGCCAATGGGAAGGGGCCTCAGATTGCAGGAGCCCTGTTTGGGGAGATAGCTAAGATTGTGGTTGACTATGGGCCATAGACATTTTTGGGCATTTCTGCCTTCCGTAGTCTCACGGGACTTGGCCTGGGATCTGGTGGGACTTGGTCGAGGATCTCGAGAGATTTGAACGGTGACTCAGCAGATCGAGCTAGCGCCATTGCTGCTTGGGTGCATGGGAAGAGATCAGAGAGAGAAAGGACAGGGTTATCGCTATTGTATAGATATATTGTAGTTTCTTGTAAGAGTAGGTGCCTTGGTTTCTTGTGAGAGTGTGTATGTGGTGTTAGAAATTACAAGAGACAGAGACAGAAAGATTAAAGAATATTTTCGTCTCCATCCTGTCTCCGGACTCCTTCCCGCGGCGCTGCCGTTCCAGGCTGCAATCTCTTTCCGGCGACAACATCAGATTCCTGGTCCTGCACAGGGAGGCAGGGTCCAGGAGGACAGTCCCTGAAGACAGGGGAGGAGCAGACCCTCACCCCTCCAGGGACCACCTCACAGGCTGCTCTCCCGGAAGCTTTTCTGGCTAGCCCCTGCCCAGGGCACTGGGGAGCCATGGAGGGCTGCGAGCAGGGGCTGGGCAAGGTCGTTTCGTAGAAGGCCCCACTTGGGCCTATTGGGGGATGCAGTAGGGGATGAGAGGCTGAGGCCAGGCCTGTGAGGAAGTGGGAGTGGGCTCCAGTGGGGACAGGACCAGGGGCCTCCACCCAGGTCAGCCCACCGCGCTCCCTCCCTGACACCGAGCCCTCCCTGCACTCTGACCCCACACAGACGCCAGAAGGAGCTGGTGACCTGGAGTCAGACCCTGACCCTCCCGCCCAGCCCCATCCACCAGCCTTAGCTCATCAGAAGAGGAGCGGGGTCTCCCCACAGCCCAGCTGTGTCCTGTAGGATGGGCCCCTCTCGGAGGCCCTCTCCCTGTCCTCTGCTCCCTCCTGCAGCCTCAGACCCCTCGCCACCCCCACGCCCTCCAGCACCGTGAGCCTTCATGGAGAAACATGGAAATGGCCTCAAGGTCAAAGCCACACGCATGCCACCAGTGGGGCAGCGTGCACCTGCCGAGGTCACCCCGGGCCCAGATCACTGTGAAGCTGGGGAACACGGATGTGGCGGATGAGGAGGACAGGCAGGTGGACAAGGTGCTCCTGCTAGGAGGGAGGAGGACACGAGCTGACTGTGTTGGGGACAGTTCTCCACGAGTGTCTCGTGGTGCTGGGTCTCACAGCACAGGCATTCTTCCCAGGGCTGTGCTGGAGATGGCTGTCGAGAATATCTGGCCAGCCAGCACTCCCACACGGTCATCGCCACCAAAGCGGCTTTGTTTGTTGTCCTGGGTAAGAATCATGTGTCCCCAGAAGCGCTTTGCATCGTGTCCAGGACAGTAAGTATAACAGGCCCCTTAGAGCCGTTGTGTTTGGCTTTCAAGACAATAAAGATAGTATCTTCATCAGGGCAAGCTGGGCAGGTTGGCGGGCAGCTCCTGCCCTCGCAGACTCTCAAGCTCAGGCTCCTCACCAGGGGACAAAGCACCATGTGCACAGAGTCCTCCTGGGCAGCTCTGATCACCCTGCGGGACTTGGGAGGCCCTGAAGCTAGGGATGTGGGCAGGTCTTAGAGTGTAAACCCGCCCTCACATGCCAATCTCCAGAGCTTTTAGGTCCCTTCTTCTGTGGTATAGCAAGGCAAAACTAGCACCTCAATTTTCTTTAGTACAGGTCACCTTTTGGTCACTGTTTCCACCAACCAATCTGTTAGAGCCCTCCTACCCACAGATCTGCAAGATGAAATGCAGACTCTTGTTTTAATCAGCTCCTACCAATAAATTCAGCCTGCTCCAACGTAAGGTCCTCCCAAGATCACCCCAACACCTCATGCTTTATATCCCTCTCCACACCCAGATTCCTTCTGTTTCATTGGAAAAATAATGCAGCTCTTCTGCAGAGTGACAGGCGTCCTCTCGGGTTACAATGGATAGCTTCATTTCTAGGAGTCTGAGGAGTCTACTTACAAGTCCAGGCAAAGAGGGGTGGCGGAGGGGGTACCTGGGGAGAACCACACACATCGTGCAGGGGAGCTGTCTCAGGCAGGAGTCGCAGGTCCCTGACTTAATGCCTATAACTGGGAGGCCTTGAAGAACCACAAGATCTCAAGTTCTTGCCAGGTATGCCCCGCACCGGGCTGCTCTCCCTACCAGCTGGTTAAGCCGCACAGAGAGCCTCAGCCCGGTGGGCTTGCCAACCCAGGGGACTGTGGAGTCCCATCCTGCTGTGGGACCCAGAGTTCTCCCACCTCCTCGCTACTGCACAGCATGGCTCCCACAGTCCCTCTCGTTATCCGGCCCTGGATGCAGTCCCCGAGTGATCCTGCATGGTGTGGGGCGTCCCCCCCTTGGGGCTGTGAATACCTGTGACAAGACACTATTGTCGATCTCATATGTCCAGCCATCCTCAAGGGGTGGAAATCCCTCCCCCACCCACGGTGTGAAGAGAAAGCAAATGAGACAATCCTCTGCCCTCGGGGAGCTCAGTCTTCCCGGGAACCTGCTGCTACCCTGGTTCCCCATCCTTGGGGAGCTTCCTGGCCCACCCCATCACAAGACCAGCCCAGCCCGCAGGGCGTCTCCTCCCCCTCACCCTCATCCCTGCCCAGTAGAAGGCTAACTCAGAAGGGGCTCCATTCCTGCATCTTCCCAATAAAGGACTCCCTCGAGTGGCTTCCTGGGGACAACCCCAGAGCCTTGGGATTCTCTGCCTGAGAGTGCCTGGGGCCAGGCCAGATGCTTGGGCTAACAGTGTGATTTGGGGCAAACGGCTGATTTTGTACACCTGGAGCCCTGGGCCATGCCCTGCAGAGACTGGAGAGTGAGTGGGTGGGGTCAGCCACGTGGGGACTCCCAGCCTGCTGGACAGATGCCCAATAAAGACACTGGATACGAAGGCTCAGGGGAGCCCTCCTCGTTGGAAATACCCCGTATGTGCTGTCACACGTCATTGTCCAAAGACCCGACTGGGAGAGGACCGCTGGAGTTTGCCCGTTCCCTCCACACTCCAGTCAGGGGCGTTCCCTCTGCTGGTTGTAATCTGCATTCTGTGCTGTAACTAACCACAGTAGGCCACAGCACCACGGCTCTTCTGAGTTCTGAGTCCGCCACAAAATCGCTGAGTCCGGGGGTGGTTTGGGGACCACAGACACCCTCCCCCATACTGGATCAGCTTCCAAGGCCGCCTGTCTCCCTGAGTCCACAGGACACAGGGGGGCCCTCCCTTCTCTGCTCGGTCTTCTTGAGACTTCTAGGTGCCCCCAGGAGGAAGCAGGTGACATTTTAGTGCCACCCTGCTGTGGTATGTGTGCTGGTGCACAGGCTGCCAACTTCCGGTCAGTGCCCCACGGACAGCGTCCATCTCGCATGTCACTGTCCTCTCCAAGGGTGGACCAAGCCTGCCCTGCCTCTCTACCACACACGTGCCACAGCCACCACGTCCTTCTGCGTGTCCCGGGGAAGGTGCGTGAAAAGATGTCTGCAGACACCGTCAGTGTTCCCCAGGGAGCAGAGGACAAGACACTCACCCCCGATAGAGGACCACTGGTTCACACCTGCTCTGCCTCTGCCTCTTCCTCGCAGCCCTGACCACACCTGGGGCCCCAGGTCAGCAGAGATGGGAGGCTCTGGTTTTGGCCAGTGAGCTCTGAGCATCCGGTGCCCTGCGTCTAGAAAGGTGGGAGATGCCAGCACTTGGTGTGTACTCCACTTTACTAGGGGTAGGGGTGGGGCGGGGGCGCTCAGGTGTTGGCCATCATGGTGTCCTCGATCCACTTCCGGTAGGCCTTCAGCTTGGTATACAGGGCAGGCCGCTGGGGCACGGCACAGGGATCGCTGCCCCACGACGTGAGACCTTGCAGCATGCCATTGCAGATGAGCGGGCCCCCCGAGTCACCCTAGAGGTTGGGGGACAGAGAGAGAGGAAGGTCAGCCCATGTCCACCTGGGAACCCACCTCTCGGACCAGGGGTGGCAGATCACCAACAGCTTAGAGGCCGGGTCCCCCCACTCCTTTCCCTGAAGAGACTGGGGGGGCCAGCTCACCCCACAGGTGTCTTTGCCACCCTGCCAGCGCCCAGCGCACAACATGGTGTCTGTCACCTTCTGAGAATAGGCTCTGCTACAGACGCCATTGGGCATGAGGGTGAGGTCCACACACTGCAGAGTCTCGGGGCTCAGGACTACGGCCGGGGAAAGACGGTGAGCCGGGACCCGCGGGCCAGGCTCCGGCCTCAGGCCCGGCACCCGTCTGGCCCAGACCTACACTTCTCTGGCTGTATGCTGCCCCAGCCCGAGGCCAGGCAGGCGCTCCCCACTTGTGGCTCCTGGGTGGGCAGGTCCAGGACCTGCACGGCCTCCGTGATCCGGGCGGGCTCCGCCAGGCGGAGCAGCATCAGGTCGTGGCTTCTGTCCTCCTGGCTGGTGGCGCTCTCCGGGTGGCTCTCGTTGTAGAGCGGGTGTGGGAAGGCGGAGCTGACGGGCACAGACTGGGATGTGTCCTCCTCAGCACGCAGGCTGTGACGCCCCAGAGCCACCTGCACCTTGCTGGGGAAATAGAGGGACGGAGGGAGGGAGGGAGAAGAGGGGTGGGGGGCAAGGGAGGGTCCCCAAAGCTGGCGCAAAGCCCAAGGTTGGGCCGCCCACATGGCCCCCTCCTCCCTTTTCCTCCCTCCTCAGTTGTCCCCCCCAGCTCCTGTTCAGCCCTGCCCTGTGTCCCCCCAAGGGGACTGGGGGTCACACGGGAGGGGCAGGGCAGAGCGGGAAGCCCCCTCCCAGACACACGGGTTGGGGTGCATGCCTGCCTTTTCTCAGGGTGCCCCCTGGGAATGGGGGAGAGGAGTGAGCCAGAAACCCAGAGAAAGCAAGAGGGGTGGGGGGACGTGTAGTGACCGAGATGGTGGCAGAGACTCAGAGACAGAAGGAGACAGACCAGCACACCGCCCTGCGGAGCAGCCGGACACCTGGGCCACAGAGAGGATCCCCGGGGAGACGCAGAAAGCGGCCAGGCAGCCACGGACAGGGAGGTCCAGCCCCGGCTCTGCCCCTCCCCGGGCCACCTGGATGGCACCGCCTCTCTGAGTCCCACGCCTCACTGAGGTTACCTGGAGGAGGTGCCCGGCCGTCGTCCCTGTGGGGTGCAGATGCCCCTCCCAGACTCCCAGGCCCCACTCACTTCTGCGGGGGGTGGGACCCCAGTCCCGCACTTGCTGGGGGGTTGCTCTGCCACCGAGCTCCACCCCGGCCCCCTACTCACTTCCTGTTGCAGTGGGCAGCAGTGAGCACCCACTGGGGGTGCACCAGGACGCCCCCGCACACTGCATAGCCGCGGTGGTACAGAGCCGCCTGCCAGGGCTGGGAGTTCTTCCGGCACTCCCAGCCCCCGATGATCCGGGACTGCACGGGGGGCGCAGCGCCTGCAGAGAGGGGGGCCGGCAGGGCTGGGGCTGGAAGAAGGGGCGGTGCTGTGGACTCAAGGGGGCAGAGCACCAGGCCTGGGCACTCGGGGCGTGGCAAGGGGTGCTGAGAAGGGACTGGTGTGAGACCACCCCCTGGGTTTGTAGGAGGTGCTCCTGACGGGGGAGCAGAGCAGAGCCCAGCGCGGGGCAGGCGGTGGGCCTGGGCTCAGGCCATGTGGGGCCGTGGAGGCTGGCAGACGGCGGTAGGGGTTTCTAGAAACCCAGGAGAAGCTGCCCATGGGAGAGGAGGATTGGGAGGATTGAGGGTCCCAGGCTGAGGGAATGGTTTGGGTTTTGAAGTTCTGAAAAGACGCGGATGGAGGAGTGCACCCTGGGTAACTGGCAGCTGAGCGTCTGGGGCAGAGTCAGGGCACGAGGGGAGATTCTCAGAAGTCACGCCAGATTGGGAGACTCTTGACTAGAAGCCTAGCTCTGGGAATAAGCAGGGGTCCTGATGGAATCTGAGTTTCCCAGGAGCAGATAAGGGGGCTCAGGGTTCAGGGCTCTCTGCTGGGTGAGAATAATCAGCTGCATGTAGTCGGATCTCTCAAGGGGGTTGAGAGGGGGACCAGGGTCTCCAGTGTCATTGAGAGAGGTCCTTGGGATAGACAGAGAGACAGAGACGGTCCAGGATCTGTCCCTTCAGAGAAGTGGCTGGCGGCAGGGAGTAGGACTCAGGAAGGGGAGTTCCTGGGAGGGAGCAGGGACCTGGTGTGGAAAAGGACTGTGACAGATGTGGCCACATAGAGAGAGGGCCCAGAGGCAGGACTGTGAGAAAAAGGAACAAGTCTGCAGGGACAGGCTGGGAGGTGGGTGGAGGAGGAAGGACTCGAGGAAGGCAAGAGTGGGGGGCCCTCCCCCTCCTGGACTCCCCACTGTCTCACCAGTCCCCCTCAGGGACAGGACGAGGTACAGAACCAGGAACCACATGGTGGCAGAGGCATCCAGGGGCAGGTGGCAAGCTTGGGACTGAGGAACTCCCTGAGGAGGCTTATGAAGTCTTCGGTCCCCCAAGACCCCACCCCTGCTGCTGGGAGCTGGGCACCGCCCTCCACACCATGAGCCCTGGAGGGAGGAGCAGCCAGTATTTGATGTTCTGGACGCAATTCCAGGGCCAGAAGCCAGGTGGACAGGGCCTGTAGCCCAGAGAGACTTGATCTAAAAGGGGAAGAAAGGAGAGGCCTGGGGTGAGCAGGGGAGAGGACTGCCCCTCAACGCAAAGCCCCATGTGCCCGAACCACAAGAAAGGCCTTTGCACCCCAAGACCCAGTGTCCCCTGAAATACCATCACCATGGGTTACAAGTCTCCCTGATGCCTAAGCCACCCTGAGCCAAGATGTTAATCCTCCAACTTCTGACGTCCCTGAAATAGAAGCCTTGGATGCAGAACTCGGATCATTACACTTCCACACCCGGAATCTGGGTCCCTAAATCTACTGTTGTTCTTATAAGAAACCTTAGGGTCCTACAGATCCACCTGCCAATCCACAAATATGAGTCTCCTGGACTGAGTTCCCTAGCACTTCAAAATCCAGTGTTCTCCAAATGACGTGGGTTTCCCATGGCCCCTATTCTCTCTCTCTCTCTCTCTCCCTCTCCCTCCCTCATTCTCCAGCTCTGTGCATTCAATCTGCACATCAGGGATTCCTGTCATGCCCGCCCAGGTCAGGAGCACCCCCATGCCAAGGCCACTGTCCTCTCCCCAACAGCATATTCCAGGAGCCAGGTTTATGCACCTCAATATTAAGTGGCATTTAAAATCGCATTTGAGGGCCACAGAAGAGAATCCAGAATGAGAGCCCTGCCCTCTCCACTGTCACCCTGTAAGACTTCCTATAGTGCCACCGGCTGGGTTAGTTCAGCTGCTCTGTAAAACCAGCACAGCTCCCAGGGATCCAGCGCTGGCTGCGTCTCAGGAACGTGGGAAGGTCTTCCCTCTTTTCTAAGTGAGGGACAAGTAAGTTCCAAGTGCTGTGAGGGTGACGGAAGAGGGACAATCACAACTGAAGACCTAAAGACGGGGATAGAGGGATATGCTCAACCAGGGCCTGCCCCTCATGTAGGTCAGGGTGCCCTGCAGTCACCCTGGGAGAGGAAGTCCACCTCTGCTTGAGTTAGGACCCCTGGATCTGCGGACCCCAAGTATCGGCCAATCCCCACCCAACCTCATCCAGACCTGACCCAAGCCGGTTCACACAACCCAATCCAACCGCATCACACACCCCCAGCCCAACTCAACCCAACTCAAGCGAACTGCTCCGTCTCCCCGCATTGGAAACGAACCCAAGTTCATGCCATCCTCACATCCCACACCACTGGCTGTCCACAGCTGCCACTCTGGACCCCAAGCCAATCCCCACACAGCTCCCCTCCAACCTCAGAACAAGCCCATTTCCACCCAGGCCATCCTCAGCCACCCAGACATCATCAGTCCCCAACCCCACAAAAGCACAGTCTTATCGCCACCTCTGACCCTACTCCAACCCTACCTCCAGGCTCCCTGATCTCCGCGCTCCAGCCTCAAACCTGTCCCCAGCATTTCACGTGGCAAAAGAAAACCAAGCATGGAGTCCTGACTCCAAAACCTGCCCACACCCCTCCCACACCTCCCGCAACAGCACAGGGGATCCTGCCTCTGCCCTCCAGGCCTGTGTGTGCACCCTGGTGTCCTCAGGAAGCCCAGCTAGTCTTCCCCCCCCCCCCCTTTTTGGTACCAGTGATTGAATCCAGGTGCACTTAACCATTGAGCCACATCCCCAGTATTTGGGGTTTTTAATTTTTTTTTCTATTTTTTTTTTTTATTTTGAGACAGGATCTCGCTAGGGTTGCTTAGGGGCTCACTAAGTTGCTGAGGCTGCCCTTGAACTTGCGATCCTCCTGCCTCAGCCTCCTGAGTGGCTGGAATTGCAGGAGTGCACCACCACACGGGGCCCTGGCTGGTCTTTGTTCAAAAGATAAGGCTGAGATAACTCTGATTTGAGCACAAAGCAAGAGACCTGGGAGACCCTGGGGAAGACAAGTGGAACTGGAACAAACCCAAAAGTGCAGGCCCCTCTTCCCTCAGCCAGAAGCCCTTGAGATTTCCCTCCTTGGTGGCACAGGACCATTGGAAGTGGGCAGTGCGCATGCGCAGATTGCACTCGCTACGAGGAGTAGATGGAAGCCTCAGAGAATGGGCCGCCCTTGGTCCTCCGGGCCTTTGGAGATCTGGGGGGCAGGGGAAGGTCCCATTACCCTCTCCCCAGACCCTCGGCCAAAGGTTCCAGCCCTGCCTCTCTCTATACGGGGAGTAGCAAGCCCCACACGCCCGGAACTCGCCCGTTAGGGTCCAGCCCCGCCCTCTCCCCAAGCGGACCCCTCTGCCATTCCCACCCGGAGCCCCACCCAAACCCAGAGTCCCCCAGGATTCTGAGCCCCGCCCTTATTGTGGGTTCCCCAGTGGGCTGCCCACACGGGGTCTGGAGGTGCACCTGGAACCTTGGTTAGGCGGGAAAGGTGGGACTGCCCAGCTTGGCCAGGGCCGCAGGCAGCAAGGCAGTCTGGACTGGTTTCTGTGCAAAAGCGAGAACATCTCCCCAGCCTGGACCGCCTTTTCAAGGATGTTTGCGTAGAGCAGGAAGCCTTGCCAGATTCCGTCTCCCTCGGTCTGGCTTCTTACTGTCCCGAGTAATGAAGATGACATCTCTCCTACAGCAGACTGGTTTACTGTTTAGGATAGTAAATAAATGTCTCTCTAGGGCAGGTCTGAAGACGGAGCTCCGTCAGGGACACAGGCTGGGCCGCTTTGCCAGTAGCCCATATAAGATTAAGGATTCCGGGCTCAGGTTCCGGCCGGTGGCTGCACAGAAGCTGCCTGCGCTGCTCTGATCTCTGACACCCCAGGGACATGTGGTCACAGCTCCAACAGACACGAACAGCTCCTGTACCCTGCCTGCCGTGACTAATGAAGTCCTTTGACCCAAGAGTCTCCCAGCATCTGGGAACCGCAGCAGACTTTTTCTTTGCAAGTGAGTAAAATCTCAGTATTGGCCAAGCATCAGGGCACTGAGGCTGTTCCTGCGAGGGAGCTCCAAAGAGCGGCAGCTGGGTGCAGGGGCAGGTGAGAGGGGGCATCAAGAGGGTGGTGGGACTTAGTGCTAGGGGCAGGTGAGAGGGGGCATCAAGAGGGTGGTGGGACTTGGTGCAGGGGCAGGTGAGAGGGGGCATCAAGAGGGTGGTGGGACTTGGTGCAGGGGCAGGTGAGAGGGGCATCAAGAGGGTGGTGGGACTTGGTGCAGGGGCAGGTGAGAGGGGGCATCAAGAGGGTGGTGGGACTTGGTGCAGGGGCAGGTGAGAGGGGGCATCAGAGAGGTGGTGGGACTTGGTGCAGGGGGCAGGTGGAGGGGGCATCAAGAGGGTGGTGGGACTTGGTGCAGGGGCAGGTGGAGAGGGGCATCAGAGAGGGTGGTGGGACTTGGTGCAGGGGCAGGTGAGAGGGGGCATCAAGAGGGTGGTGGGACTTGGTGCAGGGGCAGGTGGAGGGGCATCAGAGAGGGTGTGGGACTTGGTGCAGGGGCAGGTGGGAGGGGGCATCAGAGAGGGTGGTGGGACTTGGTGCAGGGCAGGTGGAGAAGGGGCATCAGAGAGGGTGGTGGGACTTGGTGCAGGGGCAGGTGGGAGGGAGCATCAGAGAGGGTGGTGGGACTTGGTGCAGGGGCAGGTGGGAGGGGCATCAGAGAGGGTGGTGGGACTTGGTGCAGGGGCAGGTGGAGAGGGGGCATCAGAGAGGGTGGTGGGACTTGGTGCAGGGGCAGGTGGAGAGGGGGCATCAGAGAGGGTGGTGGGACTTGGTGCAGGGGCAGGTGGGAGGGGGCATCGGAGAGGGTGATGGGACTTGGTACAGGGGCAGGTGAGATGGGGCATCGGAGAGGGTGATGGGACTTGGTACAGGGGCAGGTGAGAGGGGCATCGGAGAGGGTGGTGAACTTGGTACAGGGGCAGGTGAGAGGGGGGCATCGGAGAGGGTGGTGGGACTTGGTGCAGGGGCAGGTGGAGAGGGGGCATCAGAGAGGGTGGTGGGACTTGGTGCAGGGGCAGGTGGAGAGGGGGCATCAGAGAGGGTGTGGTGGGACTTGGTGCAGGGGCAGGTGGGAGGGGGCATTAGAGAGGGTGGTGGGGACTTGGTGCAGGGGCAGGTGGGAGTGGGCATCGGAGAGGGTGATGGGACTTGGTACAGGGGCAGGTGGGAGGGGGCATCGGAGAGGGTGGTGGGACTTGGTACAGGGGCAGGTGAGAGGGGGCATCGGAGAGGGTGGTGGGACTTGGTACAGGGGCAGGTGAGAGAGGGGCATCGGAGAGGGTGGTGGGACTTGGTGCAGGGGCAGGTGAGAGGGGGCATCGGAGAGGGTGATGGGACTTGGTGCAGGGGCAGGTGAGAGGGGGCATCGGAGAGGGTGATGGGACTTGGTGCAGGGGCAGGTGAGAGGGGGCATCGGAGAGGGTGGTGGGACTTGGTGCAGGGGCAGGTGGAGAGGGGGCATCGGAGAGGGTGATGGGACTTGGTGCAGGGGGCAGGTGAGAGGGGGCATCGGAGAGGGTGATGGGACTTGGTGCAGGGGCAGGTGGAGAGGGGGGCATCGGAGAGGGTGGTGGGACTTGGTGCAGGGGCAGGTGAGAGGGGGCATCGGAGAGGGTGATGGGACTTGGTACAGGGGCAGGTGAGAGGGGGCATCGGAGAGGGTGGTGGGACTTGGTGCAGGGGCAGGTGGGAGGGGGCATCAGAGAGGGTGATGGGACTTGGTGCAGGGGCAGGTGAGAGGGGGCATCGGAGAGGGTGGTGGGACTTGGTGCAGGTGAGAGGGGGCATCGGAGAGGGTGGTGGGACTTGGTGCAGGGGCAGGTGGGAGGGGGCATCAGAGAGGGTGATGGGACTTGGTACAGGGCAGGTGAGAGGGGGCATCGGAGAGGGTGATGGGACTTGGTACAGGGGCAGGTGAGAGGGGGCATCGGAGAGGGTGGTGGGACTTGGTGCAGGGGCAGGTGGAGAGGGGGCATCGGAGAGGGTGGTGGGACTTGGTGCAGGGGCAGGTGAGAGGGGGCATCGGAGAGGGTGATGGGACTTGGTGCAGGGGCAGGTGGGAGGGGGCATCAGAGAGGGTGATGGGACTTGGTACAGGGGCAGGTGAGAGGGGGCATCGAGAGGGTGGTGGGACTTGGTGCAGGGGCAGGTGGGAGGGGGCATCAGAGAGGGTGGTGGGACTTGGTGCAGGGGCAGGTGGAGAAGGGGCATCAGAGAGGGTGGTGGGACTTGGTGCAGGGGCAGGTGGGAGGGAGCATCAGAGAGGGTGGTGGGACTTGGTGCAGGGGCAGGTGGGAGGGGGCATCAGAGAGGGTGGTGGGACTTGGTGCAGGGGCAGGTGGAGAAGGGGCATCAGAGAGGGTGGTGGGACTTGGTACAGGGGCAGGTGGAGAGGGGGCATCAGAGAGGGTGGTGGGACTTGGTGCAGGGGCAGGTGGAGAGGGGGCATCAGAGAGGGTGGTGGGACTTGGTGCAGGGGCAGGTGGGAGGGGGCATCAGAGAGGGTGATGGGACTTGGTACAGGGCAGGTGAGAGGGGGCATCGGAGAGGGTGGTGGGACTTGGTGCAGGGGCAGGTGAGAGGGGGCTCGGAGAGGGTGGTGGGACTTGGTGCAGGGGCAGGTGGGAGGGGCATCAGAGAGGGTGATGGGACTTGGTACAGGGGCAGGTGAGAGGGGCATCGGAGAGGGTGATGGGACTTGGTGCAGGGGGCAGGTGGAGAGAGGGAGCATCAAGAGGGTGATGGGACTTGGTGCAGGGGCAGGTGAGAGGGGGCATCAGAGAGGGTGGTGGGACTTGGTCTCGGGAGCTCTGAGAGAGCCCGGGGCAGTGTCAGGGAAGGAGTTAATGAAGTCACCGCCACCTTCTTCAGGGCAGAGGTGGACACTGATCATAGTCTCTGAAGACCCCTGGACCCCCAGTGACCTTGAGCTAGTGGATGCCCCTCTCTGAGTCCCTTCTGCTGTCAAATGATGCCAGTAGCCCCCACCTAGAGGGATGCTGTGAGGAGGATATGAGTGTCTACAAGTGCTGAGGGTTGGCCTGGCCCAGGCTAGGCGCTCAGCGACACCAGCACACACAGTCAGGTGCTGTCCCGGGCCAGGCGACTGCCAGTCAATCAGGCTGAGGGAGGCCAGGGAGAGCTGAGTCTGACCGGTTCTCTGGCTGCTGAATCTGCACGCATGTGCAGACTTGTACATGCACTCCTGCACCTGCCCCACTCTGCCGCCCCAGTCATTCATTCCATCATTCATTTTTAAGTACTGGGGACGGATCCCATTAGTCCCTCCTCAGTAGTAGCCCTGGCTGAGCCATATCCCCAGCCCTTTTATTTTTATTTTGAAACAGGGTTTCACTGAGTTGCTGAGGCTGCCCTCTAACTTGCAATCCTCCTGCCTCAGCCTCCGGGGTCTCTGAGATTACAGGTGTGTGCCACCACACCCAGCCCTACCTTGCCCCCTTGTAAAAAGCTTTCCTGGCTCCTGAGATTTTCGGAAGATGAAAATTTGAAGAAAAAAAAAAAAAGTTTCCTCTATCTTCCTTCACAGCCGACTTCCATAAAACCCCCATTTTCTTGCCCCTTTGACCCTGAGTCTTTGTGGAGCCCCACAAGCGGTGGTGGCCCCCGAGACAGCAGCAGCACCTCACACACACCTGAGCCTCGCTGGGACCTTGTGAGGGAGAGTGTGCAGCGGACGGCGGACCTTGCCCAGAGGGTCAGGACTTTGCCCTTGGCTCCTGAGAGGTCCCGTCCAAGCCTTGGGATTATCCTGCCTGATTAAAGTGCCTTGGTTGCCCGGGGCCTGGACCCCTCCCCCAGGAGTCCGACAGTGTGATTCACGGTGTGGCTTTGGGGACTCCCGTCAGCCAGACTTCTGGAGGGCTGGACACTGCAGGTCATTCATGAAGGTGGCCCCCCATGTCTGTGCCACCCTGCCCCAGCTAGACGCAGGGCCCTGGGGCTCAGTCGAGTTCCCTGGTCAGCAATGCCCTACACGTTGTCACACGATAGCCAGGACTTTGTGTGCCAGTGGTGTCCTTACTTGCCTGTGTGACTCCACTGCACACCTGTGCTGGTGTCTGGACCTGCCAATCTGTGCGTGTGTTCCCGAGACCAGCCTGCTGCTGTCCTTCCACACTGTGACACCAGCTCTGTGACATCTAAACATGCTCATGTCTGTGTGTGTGACCCACGTATGTCAGTGTGTTCCCGCAGGGGTGTTGGTGAGAGGGGCCACACCTGTGAGGCTGTGCAATGCTTTCCTGTCCCAGCGGGCAGACTGAAGGAGGGTCACTAGGTGGCGCTGTAGACACCTGTGTCTCCCTGAGAGAAGGAGGGTGGGGGAGAAAGGGAGGGAGCAGGTCCACACCCCTTCCAGGAGCCCATTTAATGTCACATCATGCCGGGCACAGTGGCACACGTCTGTAATCCCAGCGACTCTGGAGGCTGAGGCAGGAGGATCGCAAGTTCAAAGCCAGCCTCAGCAACTTAGTGATATCCTGCCTCTAAATAAAATACATAAAAAAAAGGGGGGAGGCCTGGGGTTTGGTTCCATCCCTGATAACAAAAAAAAAGTCATATCATTAGAACGAAATGTGCTCCTATTATCCAGGAAAGACCAGGAAACATACTTCTTAGTACCGCACACCAGCAGGAGGTAGCCAGAGCCGACCCCTGGGCCACGGGTGGAACCCACCTCCAGCCCCGTCTTAGAGGCTTCTCGCCTCTTTTCTCCTGCCTTCTGCTCTCAGGAGTTCTATGGAAATGGGGCCGGCGTGAGGCAGGCAGGTTCTGGAGAGAACAGGCAGCGGCACAAGCTGGAGCAAGGACAGCGGTCCAGTTTTTAATAATAGAGAGTCTGCAGAAATTCATGGCGGCATCTGTGAAGAAAAAGCAGGGGGAAGGGCGGGAAGTGTCCGGTTTGGGGACAAGGGAATCCTTGGCCCCTCTCCAGGTGGGGTTGGCCTGAGGGCCGTGAGGCCCGGCACTGGGGGCTGGGCTGGTGGGTGGTGTGGCTCCTCTGTGCTGCCCCCCGCCACGCCCCGTACCCAGGCTGGCCCTGGGTAGGACTGAGGTGCAGAAAGCCTGGATCACAGGGGAGGCAGGAGCTGGGGTCTGGGCTGCTGGTTGTGAGGAAGCAGGGGGTCCCCGACTCCTGGGTTGTGACAGCCCCTGGTGTAGAGGGACATGGGACTTGGTCCCACAGGTCCCTGGGGAGAAAATGGAGGAGACTAGGAGCAGGGCGTTTCCTGAAGTCCTGATGTGATAATGATCTAGAGGGTTGTCACCAAAGACAGGTGGGTAGGAGCCTGGAGGTGGGTACCAGGGGCATGTGGCAGGGGACACCATGGCCCCTGAAATACACAAGCTGGAGCAGTGGCTTCAGAGCCTTGGGTGAGGGTAATAGGATCCCGAGAGTCCCACAGGGTCAGTGGACCCAGGTGGCCTGCTCTGGCCTGTTCCTCACTCAGCTTGCAGGACCCACCCCACCCCACAGCCCCGAGAGTGCACCTGGCGAGGACAAGGTGCCCCAGAGCGACCACCCAGCGCCACCTTGGGCTGCTTCCCACGGCCGCTCCAGGACGCCCGGCTGATGGGACAGGCCCTGCCCACGCACCTCTCCAGCCACGTGCCTCCCCAGGTGCTGCCCACACCAGACCCCAGTGGGAGTGGCCTGCATGGTGCCAGCTGGGGCCTGGCATCGGAGAAGGGACCCCGGACTTCAGAGACCTCCGTGCAACACTGCGCGTGAGAGGACGCAAGTGCCGGGATGGGGATGGGTCAGACGGCGTCAGAGAGAGGTCGAAACAGACACAGGGCGGAGGCGGCAGGCAGCAGAACCCCAGACGGGGGACACTGAGCGGAGGAGAGACACCTCCAGGTGGCTGAGGGACACACAGGCCACTGAGCTGTGTGGGCTTTTTCTTTTTGTTTTTGTCATTTTAGGGCTGCATTTTAATAGAATGTGAACTTGAACTCATACACTTAAAACAAACCCTTAAAATTACGATTGGTTCAAAATGGTTTTATGGGAAGATTAATCTGTAACAGAAACGTGCACTGAGTGCGGGGGCTCCACCTGTTTTGAGCAAGGCATGCAAAGGTTCCAAGGGGCAGGATCGAGAATGAGGGACTTGGACATTTACAACAGCAGGCATTTTCTCTTCCTCTTCTTGACAGGGGGTGGGCAGAGAACTGCTCGGACAGCTTCGCCAAACCCTGTCTTGAGGCCTCGCTGTGTGAGCGCTGAGCACTCCAGGTACTTTACAGCACCAATCTCCTGGGCCAGGGCTGACCCTTGTGGGTAGGTGACAGGAGTCAGCTCCTCTCCTTCAGCTTCTCAATTGTGTCTTTATCATCCCTAAGACCAAGTTTCGTTCCCACTAGGATGATAGGAGTGTTGGGACCATGGTGTCGCACTTCCAGATACCACTTTGCACGGACATTTTCAAATGATGCAGGACTCCCAAGGGAAAAGCCAATTAAGAAAACATCTGTTTGTGGATAGGAGAGGGGCGCCACCTGTCATCTTCTTCCAGTCCAGCAGTATCCATAAGCCCAGATTCACTGGTTTCCCATCTACCATAACGTCGGCAGAATAGTTGGCAAAACCCGTGGGGACAGCCTCTCCGGGAAACGCACTGGTTGTGGAACTGATCAGTAGGCAAGTTTTACCTACAGCTCCGTCTCCCACCACCACAGACTCGATGGCCTGCATCTGGGCCACTTTAAGGTCTAGCTGAGGTGTGTGTAGGTCCAGCTCCAGGGCTGCAAATGCCCCAAGCATACTGTTCACACATCCCAAAAGAAGATTGTGGAAGACTTTGGCCATGCTAATTTCCACAATGTAAGTATTGATACATATGTCCCCCCGATAAATCATGTGTCTGATTAAAATAACTAACATTTATAAAGCAGGGTTTTGTTTGTTTGTTTTGGTAGTGGGGATTGAATGCATGGGCACTTAACCACTGAGCCACATCCCCAGTCCTTTGTTCTTTTTTAATTTTACTTAGAGACAAGGTCTCACTGAGTTGCTTAGGGCCTAAGTTGCTGAGGCTGGCTTTGAACTTGTGATCCTCCTGCTCAGCCTCCCAAGCTGCTGAGATTTCAGGTGTGCACCAGCACACCTGCTATAAAGCTGTTATGATATGGCAGGCATTATCACACTCATCCCAATGTGTAAAACACACACACACACAATTTCCCCTTTAGCCCTTGACAGTCCCCACATAACAGATGAGAAGATAGAAGCTCATGATGGTCAACTGACTTCCTCGAGGATTCAGAGCTGGTGTGTGTGAACCCAGGTGGGTGGACGCTGAGCGTGGCCACCGCAGACCCATGACTGCCTCCCTCTGGCCCGAGGGCACCTTGGCGTCTCTCCCTGTGCCCCTTAGTAAGACCTTCCCTTGCACGTCCAAGTCCTGTGTGTGGCATGTGCCTGGGTGACATCAACGTCCTGGCCACACTGGAGGCTGGATGGGGTCTGCGCGTGTGTGTATGCGCGCACGTGTGTGTATGTGTCTCCAAGTCCTTACTGTCCAGCTGCATTCCCACGTGAACATCTGTGCTGTGATTATTGAAAGTGCTGTCCTTGTGAGAACCTAAGTGTGCAGGTCCAGTTGTCCATGGCTGACCACGGCCACATGTGTGACTTTGTATGGCACTGAATTTGCTGAGATGCACAAACTCTGGGACCAAGCCTGTGCCATTCGTGTGTGTGTGTGTGTGTGTGTGTGTGTGTCCCCAGCACCTGCTCTCTCCCTCTGCCTGCCAGTGACATCTTACCTCTGTGTGGTCCAGAGGAACAGGTGGGGGAAGAAAGGCGTGTGTGCGTCTGAGGAAGGATGGGGGTGGAAGTCCTCTCATTTTCATTGTTTGTGTTTGGTGGGGGCTGGATGAGGGAAGGGGAGGGTCTGTGTTAGTCAGTTTCCCAGAAACATAAACCCCACAGGATTTACAGACGCACAAGAGGACACTGACTACGGGAATCCGCTCTGGTGATTATGGAAGCCAAGACGTCCTGCCATCTGTCTGTGACCTGCAGAACCAGGAAGCCAGTGGTGTAATTCAGCCCAAGTTCGAAGGACAGAGAAGCAGGAGCACCAGTGTCCAAGGGAAGGGGAGGACAGACGTCCCAGCTCATGGAGAGAGGGACTTTGTCCTTCTTTTGACTTTTTCTTCGGTTTCCACCCTCGATGGACTTGATGATGGCCACTCACATGGGCGGGGCCAGATCTTTTTGCTCAGATGCTGATCTCTCCCAGAAATACCTCAGAGACACACCTAACAGCTGCATATCCTTAGTCCAGTCACGTTGACCCCTAAAATTAATCAGGGTCCAAGGGAGGGGACTGGACCCTGGACCGTGGCTCAGACTAAGCCTTTGCCTGAGACCCAGGAGATGGCTCACTCCCGTCTCCTCGCTCCTCTCTCTCCCTCGCTGCTTCCTGCAGAGCCTGGACTCGGCCCAGGAGCCCTGGTCAGCCAGCCACGGCCACCTCTCCCTGCCCTGCAGCTGGCTTGTTCATCCCCACAGAGGCCAGCTCTCAGGGCCACAGGGGCGCAGAACAGGAGCCCCCCAGTCCCTGCAGGGAGAAGACCCCAGGGCAGCTCGGGGTGTGGGCGGGCAGCCGCGGGAAACTGCCCTGGGAGTCCTTCCCTGCGTGTGCTTCCTTCCTGCTTCTCGGTCTGGCTCTGTCTGCAGGTCCATCAGGGTGACTCTGGAGCCCCGTGGAGGGGTCCCCTGAGGGATACTCTACTCGCCCAACTGTACACCAACCTACGCCTGCCACCAGCTAGGTACGACAAACCTCAGGCCACGCAACCACGGTGCTGACCTGGAGTCTGACAAACCCCAACACCTACTCTCCGCCCCAGGTTTTGCAGTATTTCACGCACCTACCCCTTGCCCAGACCCTCGAATATACTGCTGTTCTTGTCACAGCCTCCCCTTACTTCAGGGACCCTGGACTGCAGAGCCCCAGCCCTCCTCCCTCAGACCCAGGGGTCCGGGCCCAGCCTCCTCCCTCAGACCCTGGACTACAGAGCCCCAGCCCTCCTCCCTCAGACCCAGGGGTCCAGGCCCAGCCCTCCTCCCTCAAACTGTGGAAAGAACCTCCTATGGACAAAACTCTGGCGCCTCCTAGTGGCAGGACTCTCCCAGGACAACAAGAAGAAAGGCAGGTTTCAGGTCTCCTCCAATTTTCCCCAACGGGGCCCAAAAGTTAAAATCTTAGAGAAAAGCTATGCTCTGCATGTGGAAGTCTTCCCATTCGATGTCACACTCTCACACTCGGGTCACACGCATGCATCTTCTCTCCCTGAGCCTCAACTTCCCCATCTGTTAAACATGGTTCTTGATAAAGGGGGTCGGGGGATTCTGAGAAAAGTGCCATCCCAGGAGACCAAGAAACAAAGTTCCCTCCAGTCCTGGATCTGCTGCTGCCAACTGTCACCTGAGGAGGACCCCCTCATTCCCCAGGAAACAGGACTGATAAGTGTTCAGGCTGGGCGCTGTGGCGCACGCCTGTAATCCCGGCTTCTCCGGAGGCTGAGGCAGAAGGATAGCAAGTTCAAGGCCAGCCTGTACAACACAGTGAAACTTTGTGTAAAAATAAAATAGAAAGGGCTGGAAATATAGTTCAGTGATAGAGCACCCCCGGGTTCAATCCCCACCACTAAAAACAAAAAATGGTTTAGTGTTACTCTGCACTGACTATGCATCAAGCCTTAATGCCTCCTCTACAGAGGAGGTAGAGGCAATCGCCACTCCCACTTAATAGATAGGCAACCAAGGCATGGAGAGGCTGGGCTATGTGCCCAAGGGCACACAGCACTGGGTGGCAGAAACAGGATTAACACCCAGCCCAGCTCGCTCCAGAGCCCATGTCTGAATCAGGTGCTGAGTTGACCGGTCTTGCAAGCGTCAGCCTGATTTTATAATTTACACACCTGTTCCGTGGGTAGTATCTCATCCAACCCGGGAAGGCCCCACCCCCTCTGCCCACCCCAACCTAAGACCCCCAAGCACCGACCAATAGACAGGTGATGCTTCTCACCCAAGAGACCACACAGGACCCCAGTCTCTTGACCCTCCAACTTCAGCAGCCTGTGTGGTCTTGAACAATTCCCACCTCCTCTGCTCAAGAGTAAAACAGGAGTGGACTTGGCAGGCATCAGGTACACGGCCAGCTCCTCTCCCTGCACACATTAACTTGACTCTCCTGGAAAAACTCGAGGTGGTCCTCTGATGATGAGGTTTATAGGGAGCCACCTCAGGAGAGGCTGTGAGCAGGGGAGGGGACGGGTATGGAAAGACCCTCTGTGGCCATGTGGCGGCTGCCACCACCACAGGGGACAGACTGCCAGGCAAGGGCAAGAAGACTGCTGGGGCCTGGGGCCAGGAGCCAGGGAGAGAGAATGACTGAGCTGGAGCTGGGCCAAGGGGAGAGAAAGGAGGAGAAAGGGGGGGGAGAGAGGCTGGGGCAGAAGGTCAGGACCGGGGATGGATGGAGGGCAGGGAGGGAGGGGAGGGCGGGCGGGGCTCTCCAGGGCCTGGTGATCTGAATGGGTGGATGTGGACCGTGGGGCGTCCCACAGGGGTCTGGAGATTGGAATGAGTTAGGGCAGGTGAGTGAGAGGCCCTAAGGACATTGGGGAGGGTGGCCCAGGAGCAGGCGGCTGTTGGAGGCCAGGGCAGAAGGAGGAGGGCGGCGAGCCTCCCGCAGAGCCTTCTCGAGGAGGAGAGGGGGTTGAAGGCTGGACTCAGGCCGCGCAGGGCAGGTGAAGGTCGTCTTCGGAGACAGCCTGAGCCCCGCGCGGGTCTGAGCCGGCCGGAGCGGGCGGGAGGCGGGTCGCTGAAGTCGCCGCGCGGGGGCGGGGCGGGCCGGCTCCCAGTGAGCCTGCGCTGCAGATCAGGTGTCCCTGTCGGAGTCCCGGGGACGCGGTCAGTACCTGCCTGCGTGGGCTGGAAAGAAAGGCACGTGCGGCCGTGATGGAAGGCGCTCAGCACAGGCCTGGCACGGGAGGCCTGTGGCTCATCTGTCACCGCCGCTTGCCAACAGCCGCAGGACGCCAGGGAGCCCCAGACCTTCAGGCATTCTAGCCGGTGGTGCCTGGGTGGGAGCGCTGGACCCTGCCCGTTGCCGCTTGTCCTCTGCATGACTTTGCCCGTGCCGCCCCTCTGTGGAGGCTGTTCAGGAGGGAGCCATCAAAACCCGCGGTCTGGGCTGTGGGGAGGGTAACTGAGCACGGGGGCGTGGCCTGGAGCTTGCAACTGAAGCTGTGGCCAAGAACTTGAACTTGGGGGAGCCAAAGGGTGGAAGGAGCTCTAGAATAGCTCCCAGCGGGTCTGGAGCTCACGTTCTAGAATGCCTGAAGGTCTGGGGCCCCGCACATTGGAAGCTCCAGAGTTTCAGGGTGTCTGGAGATCTGTGGTTTTAGAGGATTCTAAACTCCTGGGTTCCAAAGTGTCTTGAGGACCTACACTGCCCCGATGTCTTGAGGCCTGTGGTCCTAGAATCTGAAAGATTCTAGAGATTTGGATGGCCTTTGGTTCTGAAGAGGCTGAGTCCCAACCAAACCGCAGCTTGCCCAAAAGGAGACGCCTTCCCAGACAGAAGGAGGGGCACATATGTAACAGGTCCCATCGTTTGCTGGTTGACCTGAGGTGAGTCCCTCTTGCTCTCTGAACCTACTCATTAGTGAGACTCTAGACAATTGCTCAGAGCCCTCTGGGGTTCTGAGACACCAGAAGCCAGCCTCAAATACCTGAAGACTTGGGTCATCTTAGTGTTGGTCTCCAGAATGCAAATTTCAAGCTCCAGAACCCAGAATTAAGATCACAGAATCCACAATACAGACCTAGGTTCCCAGTCCCTGAATTCATACATTACAGTCAAGATCCTAGCAGTCTCAGACCTGTGGAAGCCAAGCCTGTCTCCCAGCGCAGTCTTTTAAATGTGCAATGTAGATCTGGAACGCCAGACTTCATGTTCCAAATCTCAGAGTCTAGAGCAGACTCTAGAACCAAGGCATCAAGATCCATAATCTACCACTTGTACCCCAGGCCCCAGGCTTCGCACAGCATATGCAAAGGTTTCTGACCTCAAGTCCAGATTCGTAATCTGGAGTCTAGATTCAAATACCTGGGATCCAGAATCCAATCCTGGGACCCAAGATCCAGATTCCAGACCTTAGACCCCAGAACTCGGGCTTCAACATTCACACTCCAGACTTCACATTATGAATGACAACTTCAGGACCCCAAAGTCTAGAACTCAAGCTCCAGATCTAGAATCTAAGCCCCACCTCCAGAATCCAAGATCAGGAGCCCTGCCCCAGGCAAAAGAAGTATGCCTCTAGAACCCAGCTTCCACACCCCACACCCCAAATTCCAAGCTCTGTATTTTGAGGTCCTCCAAATTTCCTTGCAGTTGCATTCCTGTTCCCTGTCCCTGGAAGAAAATTCCTCCTCAAAGACTCAGACAATAGCTTCAGCCCATAAATGCTCATTAAACCTAGTCCCCCACCCAACCAGCCACCAAGGCGTCCAGCCTGTAAAGCTGACTCTCAGACACCTCTCTCTCCACCTGCACCACCCAACCCGGAGACCCAGGTGGGGCTGAGACCCTATAAATTCAGGCATTCCGGTGCCTGCTTCCCTTCTTCTGCCATCCAAGCTGCCTTAGATGCTACTGGAGATCTGGAGGGGGTGAGATCTTTAAGAAAGAACCTGGGAAGCGGGAGCAGCAAGGGGTGACACAGACCACCCTGGGGGAATCGAGTGTTACGGGTACTGGATAGGTTCGTGTGTCCTTTACTGAGGCCCCAAGCTGAACCTGAACCAAGACAATGTCCTGAAGCTGCTAGAAAAGCTCCTATGGGGGGAGAGGAGATAGACTGACTGAGGAGGATGTCACTGAAAGCACTTGTGCCAGAGCCAAGGACGTGGTCAGGAGAACAACCTTCCAGAGCTTTCTTGCATGCCAGGCCCCAAGCTGGCTGGGGACACAGAGAGGACCTGACCTGCCCCCCTCTTCAGATCCCCCAAGATGGGGGAAAGGGAAAAGGCCAGACAGCATTTGTGGGTGTCCTGCTGCATTAGAGGCAGGAAGGGCCTCCATCCTGTGGGGTCCGGAAGACAAGCGTTGGGTACTGGGCCTCCCAGAGGAGACCGGGCTGAGCCTTGCAGGACAGGTGGGAATTCAGAAGATGAAGGGAGGACTGTGACTCACTCCCGGGGCCTCCCCAGGGCCAGTGGCCAGAGCCTGCAGCGGCAGGCTAGGAGTTCAGAATCAAGTCACTGGGGCCTGTTCTCAAGGAGCTCCCAGTCTGATGGGGGAGGGCGACACCACGGAGGGCCAGCGAGGTCAGAAAAGGCCTGGGGGAGGGGAGGGGACATTGAAGAGAAGGGCACGCCTGATAGGTGCCCAGCCTGAGCAAAGGTACGGAGCCATGAAGCTGTAGCAGGGAACAGCAGCACTGGTGTCTAGAAGGACAGGTCATGAGTGACCCAGCCAGACAGGCCGGAGGGAGGGCAGGAGCGCACTCACGTCCTCTAAAGTGGGGCTGAGGGGCTGGGACTTCATCCCGCCATCACTAAGGGGTCTGTGGGGGCTGTGAGCAGGGAGGGGCGTGGACGGCAGCTCTGGGAGTGGAAGAGCCCAGGGGGACCCCGGTTTGGGGACAGGCTGGGGAAGTGCTGGATTGGAGGGGACCCGAGAGGCCAGAGGAGAGGCTGGGATCGGGTCCTGGCCTTGGGGATGGAGAGATCAGGGGCTGTTGGCAGGTGCTGGGGCCTGACGGGCTGCAGGGGAACCTGGGGTCTGTCCTGGTGCCTAGAGGAACAGTAGCCCTCCAGAGATGGGGACCCAGCAGGAAGAGCAGGTGGGGGCCAGGGGGGAGGGGGTGAAAAGAAGGTTCTAAACCTTCTTTGGGGGTGGGGGAGGAATGAGCTGGTGCCTGGCGGCATCCTGGTGGGGCGGGAGGGTCCAGGTGCCGCCCGGTCTAGCTCTCCTCTCCACAGACGCCAGCTGAGCCCGGCCCTTCTCCACAATGCGGCTCCTGCTCACCTTCTCCTTCCTGCTGACGTCTGCAGGTGAGGGGCCGAGGGGGTCCCGCTGCCTGGGAGTGTGGTGCCCCTCCCAGAATGTGTAGGTCCTGAGACCAGAAAGCGCCTACCTCACAGAGACCACCAATGTCCCTGCCCCACCCCCATCCCATCTGAGCCACCTGTCAAAATCCCTGGGTCCTGGCTCCAACCAAAAAGCCACCAGGGCTCTGGAGGCTGTGCTGTTTGGAACCTCTGCCTGCCCTTGACAGTGAGCGAGGTTCTGGCATCTCACAAATCTGAGTTTGAGTCTTGGGCCTGCCCCTTCCTTGCTGGGTGACCTTGAGAAACTTGTTTTTACCTCTCTGGGCCTTAAGTACCTTCTGGATAAGACAGCAAGTATTGTGACAATAATGAGGAGGTCTCAGCAGCACTATGTAGGTGATGCATGTAATAAACACTGAACAGGGCTGGGAAGCCAAGGGCACAGACTCTGGGTTCAAATCCCACCTCTGCCATTTTCTAGTCCCCCAATGAATGATGGAGACAGCAGTCCTGCCCCCATGGGGGTTGTTGAGGATTAAACACGGGGCCCCACGAGGTGTGCCCGCCGGCATGGCACGTCCACAGGAAGTGGGCACCATGGCCCTCATCTGCCAAGGGAAGGGGCTGTGGCTCAGAGGGATGGCCACTAGGTCAAGGTCACCTGGGTGGCAGGTAAGTTCCAGCCCAAGCTCTGCCGTCACCCTTGGATAAATCAAATGTAACCTGATGCCTCCCTGGAGAAATCCACAGGTAGATCTGCTCACTAACCCCCTCCTGCCTACGGGCCCTCGCCCCTGGGGCCCCTCAGGCCTCCCCCATGCTGCCAGCCTCCCCTCGGGCTCTCCCTGTGCCCTCACCTCCCTGCCTCCCACCTGCCTGCTACACCCAGCTGGGGCCTCCGCCCTCCTCCAGCTCGGACTGGCCAGGTGCAGCCCGGTGCCCAGCTGTTCAGCCGTGCCCCTTCTTCATAGAGCGACCTCACCCTTCCTTTGTTAAGCCCCTCATCCACCACATCCGCATTCCCCCCGGCCTCACCCTCACCTTGGTGGGCAGAGTGGGGGCCTTTGGTCCAATTATGCAAATCCAGTTCCAGTAAGAGTGTCTGTGTGCATGGCTGTGACCTTGGGGGTACACCCTGCCCACATGCACATTGCCCATTGCAGGAGGTTGTGGTCCTGTGACCTGACTGTGTCCTTGTGTGTGTGTGTGTGTGTGTGTGTGTGTGTGTGTGCGTGGCAGGATTTGAACCCAGAGCCCACGCACTTGGTTTCTCAATCTTTATTGAGTGCTAATTATATGCGTTACCTACATTATGCTACTGAGACTTCACTGTTTTTGTCATAGGTGTGTGCCACTGTGTGTGGGGGGGGGAGTGCCCACATCCTCCCATATGCATGAACCAGGTCCCTGTTGGTGAGACCTGGTGAGTGACCTTGCCTGGGGGCTGATCAGGAGATGGATGAACACGATCTATCCCAGCTGTCTGTCTCCAGCTATGTCTTTGACCTTGAATGCCCAGCCCTATGTCTGGGTGTTGCCCTGGAGTTTGATCTGTTGGGTCCCTGTCTGAGTGTCGGTCCTCTAGTTTGGTACTTGAAAATTTGACTCTCTACAAAATAGCTTGTGGTTGAATCATGGTTTTGACCTTGGCCACCATAGGGAGGTCAGTGCAGAAGTCTGCCTGTGTATGGCCATATGTGTGCCCACAAATAAATCTGTGTCCTTTGTTAAAAATAACCAGCATTTACTAAGAAGTTCTCAGTTACAATGTTGCAGGCATGATTCAAAACACACACACACACACACACACACACAAAGAGAGGCACAGAGAGATCAAATAACTTGCTCCAAGTCTCACAGCTTGTATATTTGAACCCAGGTTAAGGACCCCACCTTCTTTGTCTAGACCTGGTATGCACATGTGCTTATCTGTGACACTGGGTGCCAAGACCCACACTGGAGACTACATTTAGGTCTGACCTGTATCCAGCGTTCTGTGTGTGCACATGTGTTTGTGTGCACACCCATGCGTCAACTGTTCATATTCATACAATATGAATGTCTCTGCTGTGATTCTCGAAGCTCTAAGCCATGCGCCTGCAGCTGATTTTTAGCTTAAAGTGCTCTCCCTGTCTGTGCCTATGCTTGCAAGCCTGGTGGAGTGTGTATGTGTGTCCAGGACCTAGGGAGCCAGCTGGTGTCTGGTGTAGTATAGTGAATGTGGCTGACATATACGGACCGTGGAACCAGGACTGTGTTTCATACCTATTGAGTGGCTACATTCACTTGATATCATGACACTTTGGTGACCCTAAATCACTAGTTCCAAGTGACCACCTGTCTGAGCCTCACCCCTGATCACAGAGAACTCCTTGCCCTCTGACCTTTCTCCTTCCTCCCCCTCCTAGGTTCTTTAGCAAGTGGGGCTGGAGCTAGAATTGCACAAGAGGCATTCGTTGTGAAAGCCAGAGGGGACTGCAGCTGATTTTTAGCTTAAAGTGCTCTCCCAATAAACAGCAGGGACCCTTAAGAACTTGGGACCAGGTGTAGTGGTGCATGCCTGTAATCCCAGTGACTTGGGAAGCTGAAGCAGGAGGATCACAAGTTCGAGGCCAGCCTTGGCAATTTAGCAGGACCTAAGCAACTTAGTGAAACCCTGTCTCAAGATAGAAAATACAAAGGGTTGGGGAAGTGGCTCAGCGGTTAAGCACCTCTGGGTATATCCCCTATAATAAGAAAAAGAAAACAAAGAAAGAAATTGATTGGGAAGGGTGTGGGTGAAAAGGATGGCCAGGAGGAGGTGTGAGAAAGGTGGGGGGATGCCTAAAGTCTTCAAGGATCTTCTGCCCCTCCCCCACCAGCCCAGGATGGAGACAAGGCGCTGGAAGGGGAGGAGTGTGTGCCCCACTCCCAGCCGTGGCAAGTGGCCCTCTTTGAGCGGGGGCGCTTCAACTGCGGGGCTTCCCTCATCTCCCCACGCTGGGTGCTCTCTGCAGCACACTGCCACACTCGGTATGAAGGCGGGGCTTGGGGTCCTGCCGGGGCTGGGGGACAGGGGTGGGGGCTAGGTTCGGAGGAGGTACGCGCTGGTGCCTGGAGTGTTGGGTTGGATGGGGAAGAGGGTCCAGATTCCTAGCTTCTGAAGGAGGAAGAAGCTGGCGGTCGCGGCTCTGGGTGTGAATTCTTAGGTCCCTGAAGGAGGAAAGAGGCTGGTAAGACCCCAGAAGGGGGAAGAGTCTGGGGAGCTGAGAATCCTAGATTCTGCGGAGGGAAGTTCTGGAACGTGGAGGCTGAGTTCCAGGTGCGCCCAGGCTTTCTGAGTCCTGGATCCCCAGGGGCAGGAGCTGGAACCTTTTGGCCTCAGGCACCTAGGTTAATAATGGCATCTGGGGATCCCCAAAGGGTCCGAGGATTCCAGGTTGCACACTTTTGATCCCTCTGTCTACTCCTTACTGCCTTTGCACAGCTTCATGAGAGTGCGTCTGGGCGAGCACAATCTGCGCAAGTGTGATGGTCCGGAGCAGCTGCGGGCCGTTTCTCGCGTCATCCCGCACCCGCAGTACGAATCGCGCAGCCACCGCCACGACGTCATGTTGGTGCGGCTAGCCAGGCCTGCGCGTCTGACCCCCCAGGTGCGCCCAGTGGCTCTGCCCTCCCGTTGCCCCCGCCCAGGAGAAGCCTGCAGGGTGTCTGGCTGGGGCCTGGTGTCCGCCAACGAGGCCGGGACCACAGGAAGCCCTGAGTCTCAAGGTGTGTGAAAGGATGGACCTGTCCCCCAGGGCCCTCGGTAGAGGGGACACGCGCCAAAATTCACTGTATGCTCCAAGTCTGCTGTCCTCCCCAGTGAGCCTCCCGGACACGCTGCACTGTGCCAACATCAGCATCATCTCGGACGCCTCTTGTAACAAGGACTACCCTGGACGCCTGACCAGCGCCATGGTGTGCGCGGGAGTGGAGGGCGGAGGCACCGACTCCTGCGAGGTCAGAGCCCCAGGGGCCGGGAGGCGGGAGAAAGCGGGTGGGTAGGGGCTGGAGAGTTGGGACAGGCTTGGATTTTGTGTGACTGGAGCCAGAGAAGATGCTAGAGTTAAGTCTGGGGTGTGTGACAGTAAGAGTGGTTCTAATGCTGGTGAGGTTGGAGTTGGAGCTAAAGATGGGAAGAGGGTTGGGTTGGGTTGGGGTGGATAATGTGGCATTTAGCTTGGGATAGCACGGATGGGTGTGAGAATGGGGAAGAGTTTGGTTTGATTTGGATGGGAAATATGTTGGGGTGAGGTGGGCTGTGGCGGATCTGGAGAGGAGGCGTTAGACGTGGAGCCCGGGAGTGAGTAGTGTTGGATGTGAGAATGGGCGTGGGTTGGCTTGGATGGATTGCGTTTCTTCAGGGTTAGCTGAGTAGGTTGGGCTGGGGGTGCCTGAGGGTGTGGCTGGACATGGGCTGGAGTTCCCAGGAGTTGTACTGGTTGGGGTTGGGTTGCATTGGTTTGGGTTAAATTGGCTCATGAAGGGTTGGGTTGGGGTTGCCTGGGATGGGGTGGGGTGGGGTGCGTTGAGATCGTGAATGGTGATTAGAATGGAGATGGGGTGGCTCTAGATCTCACTCAACCCCTTCCACCCACAGGGTGACTCCGGGGGACCCCTGGTCTGTACGGGTGCTCTGCAAGGCATTGTGTCCTGGGGTGATGTCCCCTGTGACACCACCACCAAGCCTGGTGTCTATATGAAAGTCTGCCGCTACCTGGAGTGGATCAGGGAAACCATGAAGAGGAACTGACTGACTGGCCCACCTGACCAAGCAGAACCTCCACAGCTGGCCAGCGGCCCCGTCCTGCCCTAGGCTACTCCTGCACCCACTATGTCCCTGTCCAAGTCCCCCAATGTTAGCCAAGGACTTGTCATGCCTGAAGCCAAAGCTGGTGTTCAAGGTCACCTGTTTAACACCAAGATAAGAGGTTGATTCAAGTTTCTCTGTAGGAGTTTCTGTCACTTTCTTCTGGAGATGAAGGGAAATGGGAGCCAGAAGCTAGGGTTGGGGGGACTGAGAGACATAGAACACGGGTCCACCTCAATCCTTGTCCCTCCAGTAGGTGAGAGGAGATGGCTTCAAGCAGGACTGTGTCCATGCAGAATATGTGAGCAGGTGCGTGCTGTTGAACCTCACTCACCCTAGGCCTGCCATCTGTAAAATTCTGATCATGACATCACTTGCCTTCCGGAGTGGCCATCAGGATAAACTGAGCTAATTCTTATGAACTGATTAGAATAGTGTGTGGCATTGGGTAAATACTCTGTATCATTGGATCCCAGAGAGGGACCCCCACGCTCTAGATTACCAAGAATGACTTCTTTATCTTAAGGACTTAGTTCAAGTTTTTCTGCTAGTCATGACAAAAAAAGGGCAAACGCCTCCTTTCCTTAATCAGATTCCTGGACAGCAGAGGCTGGGACCCTGTGAGCTGCTTTGATTTTACCAAAGAATTGAGAAGCTTTGGAAGCTTATGGGTTTACCATTGAAGGCTTTGGGAATCTCATTCCTGGTTCTCTTCAGAGATCCCAAAATGTGATTTTCAAGATCACGGGGTATGGAAACACAAGAACCTGGTTCTTAAGATCTATTTTTTTCTTTTTTTGGTACCAGGGATTGAACTCAGGGGCACTCAACCACTGGGCCACATCCCCAGCCCTTTTCTGTATTTTACTAGAGACAGGGTCTCACTGAGTTGCTAAGTGCCTCGCCATGGCTGAGGCTGGCTTTGAAGTCGAGATCCTCCTGCCTCAGCCTCCCAAGTGCTGGGATTACAGGCGTGCACCACTGTGCCAGGCTTGAGATCTACATATTACATTGGTGGAGTGGGAGTGGAGTTGGAATTTGTGATGATAATCATGACCCAGGAGGGCAGTTAATCCACATCCCTAGAGCTTTGGAGGATGTGACTTTCAGCACCCATATCTGGGAAAACAAGGAGTGAAAGGGTCATTGTGATCCCAACACTGGGGACACACTCAATTTGGGAATGCTGGAGAACTTGCCTGGGAGACCCTGGAAACTGTCCCTGTAACATGTCCCCCTAATTTTTATTAAGAAAGGACCAAGTCTCAGGTCTAGGAGTGCAAGCACAGGGCAGTGTGAATGAAACCCAGGGAGAGCTAGCAGCTGAGAAGCTGCTCTCTGGGCTCTGAGTAGTGCCCCGACCCCCGGAGCAAGTCCCCAGGAGCTCCAGGCCCTGCCCCACTTGGCCTCAGCCTGGACTGCATCCAGTGTGATCAGGGCACGCAGGACAACAGGTGCAGGTTCTCCCTCCCCCTCCACAGGGGTGGGCAAGGGTAGCCCTGCCCGCCACCAGGGGCAGGGCCTTGGCCAGCAGCTGGGTGCCAGCAGGGCAGGGGCGGGGCTCTGGGGGCATGAGGGCTTTTAAAGGCTCCCCAAGGAGGTTCCTAGCTCCTAGCTCACCGCCTGCCTGCCTCTGGACACCTCTGTCACCATGTGGCTCCTGGTCCTGTGCCTCGCCCTATCTCTGGGGGGGACTGGTGAGACGCTGGGGGCTGGGGGAGGGGACCAGGGCCCTGGCTCTCTGCTGCCCTCACCCCTGGGAGTCCTTCCTCTCCTGCCCAGCACCCCAGCCTTGGCCCTCCAGACCAAAGGCCCCACACCAGGGTATGAGGGCTTCCTTGCTCTCCCAGCCCTCCACACTGTCGCCTCCCTCACAGTCCCCTTCCCTCAAGGGGGAGGTCCCTGCGCCTTGCCACTTGCCCCAGAGCTTTCTCCTCTTCCCAAGTCCACAGCACATCTCTGTCTCTCTTTGGGGTTCTCCAGCTGCTCCAGGGAAGCCCCAATCCCGTACAGACCTTGGGACCCTGATCACCCCCTCCGACCCTCTCTTGCGGCCCGGGGGTCTGGCTCCTGAACCCCCAGGCCCCACCTCGCCCAGTGATCCTCCCGCCCAGCTGTCAGCAATCCGTCCTGTCCTCCAGACCCTGACATCCTGTGCCCCTCCTCCCAAGTCTCCCAGATCCCACCAGACAACCTTGCGTCCCCAGAACCCCGTGCAACAACCCCAGTCTCCCCTCCCAGGATGAGAACCCAACCCTCCACCACAGGCTCCCTCCCTACAGAACTCCCATCTCCCCGCGCTCCAGCCCTTCCCCACCAGGAGCAGAGCTCGGGCCTCCTGGGACTCCACCCCCAGGGCCCCACTACCTCCCTAGTTGGGCCACCCTGCCCTGACCTCCCCACAGGACCACAGTAACCACAATAGGTGATTCTGAAACCGCGCGTCAGGTGAGTCCTCTATCGCCACCTCCACGGCGGTTTGGCCTTCTCCGTGCCTGTCCCGGGGCCGCCTCCAAGATCCCCCAGCACCCTCAGCCCAGGAACCCCGTCCCCACGGGAAGCAGAGCCCACCTCTCACCCTGTCCCAGAAGGACCGTCACTCACCACTCCCTCCAGTGCCCCCATCCCAGCCCTGACACGGCCTCTTCCCAGGGCCACCTCCCACCAGAGGCCATTCTGCAACACAGGAAGGACCCCAAAACCTCACAGGAGCCCCCTCCAGCCTTAACCCTGCCCCTTCAACTTGGAAACCCCAAATTCTAACCCTTCAGCCCAGCTGGCCCCTTCCAGCCTGATCCGGTTCCCTGAGTCACCCCCAGAGTGCCCCTCCCAGATGCCATTGTCCTCCCAGACCTGGTTCCCTAAAGCCTCATCCTTTCCTGAACCTCAAGAGCCTGACCCAGGCCCTGCTTCCCAGCCTAGGAACCCCTAAACACTGCAAGTTCTTCTTCCAGCCTCTGATCCTCCGGGGAGGCCTGTGTTCGTGGTTTCTGGACTCCGTCCTCTGTCCACTCTCTTCCCATCCCTCAGCCCAAGACCCCAAGTGGCCCGACCTCCGGACACCACACCTGTCCCCTGTCTTGCTGCTTTCTGCCTCCGTTCCTGGGGCCAGCTCTGCTCTCAGAGCACACAGGACTGGCCGTCCACCCACAAGCTCAGGGTGACTCTTGAATTTGGGTCCTTTCCCCAAAACACTTGGCTCTGTCCCCGGTCCCCGTCCTGGCCCTCTACCCTCGCGTCCCTTCCAGCCTTCAGCACCGTTCCCTCTGAGCCTGGTCCCCAACACTCCCTGCAGGCGCTGCGCCCCCAGTGCAGTCTCGGATCATCGGTGGCCAGGACTGCCAGAAGCATTCGCAGCCCTGGCAGGTGGCCGTGTACCACTACACCAGTTCCAGTGCGGGGGCGTCCTGGTGCACCCCCAGTGGGTGCTCACCGCCGCCCACTGCATCAGCGAGTGAGTCGCGGCGGGGGCTGGGGGAGGGGCTCGCCCCACAGAACTGGGCAGCAAGGGCCATTCCCAGGGCGACCCCAGGCCAGGCTGTGCCTCAGGACAGTCTTGGCTCTGCAAGGAGCGGCAGAGCTGGGACTAAAGACCCCTTCCCCGCCTGGGGCTCTCTCTGTGTATTTAGCTCTGCGTGCGCGTGTGCGTGTGTCTCCGTGGCGGTGTTCTGGTCTCTGTCTTCCTTTCTCTGTGTATGAGTCTCTGCCACCATCTCAGTCACTGCACGTCTCCCCTCCACGTGTCCCCCCCCTCTTTCTCTGGCTCACTCCTCTCCCCCATCACTACCAGCCCCATTCCCAGGGGGCCTGAGGGGCGCCCAGAGAAGAGGCAGGCATGCACCCCAACCTGTGTGCCTGGGAGGGGGCTTCCCGCTCTGCCCTGCCCCTCCTGTGTGACCACCGTCCCCTCTGGGGGACACAGGAAAGGGCTGAACTGGAGCTGGGGGGACAACTGAGGCAGCAGGCAGGGGGAGGGGGAGGGCGGGGGGGGGTCTGACCTTGGGCTTTGTGCCCAGCCGCTGCCAGCCCGGCTGCAGCTGATCTGCTCCCAGGCCTCAGCCTCCTCTGTCACCTCTCCCCCTCCCTCTCTGCTCCCTGTCCCCACTCCTCCCCCCTGCGTTCCTCTCCCACCTTCTCATTTCACTCTCCTTCCTCTTCCCTTTGGCTCTCCCTGTCCCTGGCTTTTTTCTCCCCACTTGCTCTCCTTGGGGACCCCCCGAACTACCTGCCCCTCCTTCCTCACTCCCCCTGTCCTTTCCCCCAGTAATTACCAGCTCTGGTTGGGTCGCCACAACCTGTTTGACGATGAAGACTTGGCTCAGTATGTCAAAGTCAGTGGCAGCTTCCCACACCCGGGATTCAATTTGAGCCACCTGGAAAACATACACCCGCCAAGGGGACGAGGACTACAGCCACGACCTGATGCTGCTCCGCCTGGCGGAGCCCGCCCAGATCACGGAGGCCGTGCAGGTCCTGGACCTGCCCACCCAGGAGCCACAAGTGGGGAGCGCCTGCCTGGCCTCGGGCTGGGGCAGCATAGAACCAGAGAAGTGTGCGTCCGGCCAGACCATGCAGCCTGGAGCTGGGCACCTGTGGGCGGGCCCAGCTTCCCTTTGGCTCTCCAGCTGGGACCTGGCCACAGCCCTTTTTCTCTTTGGCCTGCAGTTGAGTTCCCAGATGATCTCCAGTGCGTGGACCTTGAAATCCTACCTATTGAAGTGTGTGACAAAGCCCATTCCCAGAAGGTGACAGACACCATGCTGTGTGCCGGGGACCTGCAAGGTGGCAAAGACACCTGCGTGGTGAGCCAGCCCCTCCCCCATGGTGTGGGAGGGCTGGGGTCTGAGCTCCTTGGGTTCTGAACTGGGGTCTGAGAGCTAAGCAGGCATCGCTCCTCTGCTGCCCAGCTGCAGCCCCTGCCCCACAGCCTCAGCCTCCTCGGCACCTGCTCCAGCATGGCCACACTCGCCCCTCCACACCAAGTTCACTGTTCCTCCAACAGGCAGGCACTCTAGTTAGAAGCTCCCTGGAGAGCAAGCTCCAAGACCCGCTGAGGGGAGTGTCCCTAGCTGGTCCCACTCCTTCCTTGCTGCCAGGTCTGCAGGCACTGGCCTCCTGGACCATGCCCCCTCCCACCCTGTGCAGGAGACAGACCCTATGGCCCCTTGGCCAGCCCTCTGTCCCTCTGTTGGAGCCCCCGCCCACCTTCTTCTGGGAGTGGGCTGTGGAACCCCCAGGTCTAGAGCTGGACTTGCAGCCAGAACCCAGGCCCTGCAGACCCTCCTCACTCCCCCGCCCTCTCATATTCCCAGGGTGACTCAGGAGGCCCGCTGGTCTGCAATGGTGAGTTCCAAGGTGTCACGTCATGGGGCCATGTCCCATGTGGCAGCCCCAATAAGCCTGCCATCTACACCAAAGTACTGCACTATGTGGCTTGGATAAAGGACACCATAGAGAACAACCCCTGACCGTCCCACACTGTCTCCTACGCCCAGTAAAACTGAATATGCATCAAGTGAGTGTCAAGTTCTGGTATGATTTGGCCTTCCGGATGCTGGGTGGGCACCTCCATGCTCAGGAGCCAGGGAGCAGAGGTTAGAACTTCCCCATGGGTCCCAGTCTTGCGAGCAGTCATGAGCAGGCAGGGGACAGAAAGGGTTCCTAACCAAGGTAGACCAACAGGCAGGGGAAGGCTCAGACCCCAAAGGGCAAATCAGGAGTGCTGCAGCCATTAGTCACATTGGGCCCGACCCTAACCTGGGAGGGCAGGTGGGGCTGGGGAAAATCAGGCAGGGAGAAGCTAGAGATCCTCAGGTTTTATTGTGGTAGGGACCAAGGGATGCGCTCCTAGGGAGGGACCAGTTCCACAGAAGGGTGAGGCTACACCAAATGCAGGGCAGTGGCGTGTCCCCAGGAGCAAGAGTGGACTTCCACATACCGGGTGGAGCTGGACTTCTGGGAGGGGAGTTCCGATGCCTACTGCCAGGGCTGAGAGGATGCCAGCGAGGGCTGGGCACCAGGGGCGGGGCTACACAAATGGCCACACTGCCCGGGCTTGGCAGGACAAGGAGGACCAGTCCCAGCGGCAGAACCCCAGGACAGAGTCGAACTTCCGGGGCGGGGGCATTAAGAAGACCCAGTGGGCGGAGACAGACCGCGAAGGGCGGGCCCTAGAGCAGGGGGCGGGGCTTGGCCCTTGCCTCGGGAGGGCAGGCCGCCCGCTGTCAGCTCCTGGGGCCTTCAGGGAGGTCGAATGTCTGCAAAGTGGCCACGCTGCACAGGCCGGCCCGGCACCCAGCAGCTGTTACCAGTGTCCTGAGAAGCTCGGGCAACTGCCCTGGATGGTGCGAGACTGGGTCAGGTTCAGGATTTGGGATGTGCGCTTCAGCGAAGAACGCTGGAAGGGCCATCGGCGACTGCTGGCCGGCCGCTCCAAGGAGGACGTCTGTCGGCTCCATACGCCCACTTGGTTTAAGTAGGACAGTATTCCTGGGAGAGGGGGCTGGGTGGGCGCTGGACTCTGGGCCCTATCCTAGACCCCGCCACACCCCTGGAGGCCAGCTGCCTCTGGTCCTCCTGGGCCCCGCCCTCAGCCCTGCCGGGGCCCTGCCCTCCTTTCCGAACCTCGCGCTCACCGGCCCACAGCATCAGGGCGCTGGCACACCAGCACAGGTAGAAGGTCATCAGGTAGGATACCTGTGGCCTCGGGCGCAGTATTTGGCAGTTGACTGCAAAAAGCGTCAGGCTGAGGAAAATCAGGAGCCCTGCACTGAGGTGGGGCCAGAGATGGACAGGAGGCTGACAGTGACCTCCAGGAATCCCGGTGAGAGAAGAGACAGGGAGACTTCCTCTCCCACCCTCTAGGACAAGCAAAGAAAAACACACACACACACACACACACACACACACACACACACACACACACGCCAGGTTGGGGGTGGGGGACAGAGATTCCAAGAGACATCCCAAGACCAGCAGACAGCAAGACAGCAATTCCAGATGAGCCTCATCAAAGCAGGAGCTCAGGGGCACCCCTCTGCCCAGCCCACACTCACCAATGCTGATGCAGATGGAGCTGAAGATGAAGTCCAGCTTGCTCAGGCGGCGGAAGACCGGCCGGAAGGAGAAGCCCATGGAGAGGAGGAGGAGGAGGCACAGGCCCATGGCCAGCATCATCAGCCCCTTACTCATGTGAATGAGAACTGGAGAAGTGGCGACAAGTAACTCAGTCACCGCCAGACACTCAGGCCACCTTCCAAAGCATCCACACTGACTCCCACGAGCAGCCCAATAGGCACCCTAGGCCGAACACAGATGGCCTCAAAAATCACCCCTACAAACTCCAGAATAACTCCACTCTCACTAACAGTCACCACTGGCCACATCAGAGGATCTCCAGGGACTCCCCCAAACCTAAGATCTTCCCCCAGAGACTCCTGGGAGACCTCCACCCCAGTCACTTCCAGGACACATCCAGAGGCCCTACAGCCCGTGCAGGGTGACTGACCGATGACCTGGCCAATGTTGGGACACTTGTGCCTCTTGCAGTCGGTCCAGAAGCCCAGGTAACCAGTGTAGGAGCCCTGCAAGTAGGCCACCTGCCCATCCACCACGCTGAGCACCATCAGGGCAGAGAGAGTGCTGAAGACCAGAGACCAGCCCCACAGGAGGAGCTTGCGGTCCTCCTCCCAGGAGAGCTGGGCTGTGGGGCAGAAGAGAGTTCTGGGGCTGGATCTTTCTCCATCACTTTGTTGTAGCCTAGTCTCCATCCCCAAGCTCACCTTTCTGAATCCCCTCCCACCCACAACCATCCCCCACCCAACGCAGACCACAACCACAGCCTCATCCCCAACTGCTCCTGCCCCATCCCCACGTCACCTCCAGCACTACCAGCAGCCCGTCCCATTCACAGTATTCTCCCCCTCCTAACCCTCCAGTACAGCCTCATCCCCACCTCTGATTCCAGATGCAGCCCCATTCCCATCACTAACCTGATGTCAATTCCACAAACCCATCCTAAGCTCCAGCCTATTTGTCTTGTGTCCAACCCCATTCTCTGGTCCCTGTTCCCCAAACTCCAGCACAGTGCTGTTTCTAGGATTCCCGTTTCAGACTCAAAAACTGGGGCAGAGAGCAGAAAAATGACAGCTATAATGGAAGCAGACTGCTGTCTACCTGTCACAGCACACGCCCAAAGGTCTGGAATTGACAGGGGCAAAACTGCCTGACTAGACTTTCTGCTAGCTGAGGTCTCACAGCAGTGTACCCAAGGAAAGGAAGACACAAGGCACTGTGAGAGACAGAGAGAGAGAGAGAGTAAGAGAGAGAGGTTAAATGAATGGATGTGGGATGGTTGGATGGATGGAGATACAGATACAAAGACACAGCTATATCTGCAGATTTTCTTTCTTCTTACCTCCTCTTGTACAAATTCTGTTTTGCCTCTTCTAAATGAAATCAATTAATTACTTTCCCTTTTGTACAAAGAAAAAGTCATATACTAGAATTATATATGTGTTCTGGCAGCATTTTCTGAGAATAAACATCAACATTCTTTTTAAAAAATTAGTTCAGGGGCTGGAGATATAGCTCCACTGGTAGAGTGCTTGCCTCACATGCATAAGGCCCTGGGTTCAATCCCCAACACCACACACACACACACACACACACACACACAAAATACCTTAGTTCAGAATTTCTAATTATCAAAAGAATATTATAGGAAAAAGACTAGAAACAAACAAACAAAAAAGTCACTGCTATGAAAGCAAAATAATCACACTAATAGTTTATTTTTATTTTTATTTTATTTATTTATTTTTTTTTTTGGTACCGGGGATTGAATTCAGCGGCACTAGACCACTGGGCCACATCCCCAGCCCTAGAGACAACTGAGTTGCTAAGTGCCTCGCCATTTGAGGCTGGCTTTGAACTCTCGATCCTCCTAAGCCTCCCAAAATACATGCGCCACACTAATAGTTTATTCATTCAACAAACACTTATTGAACAACACCATGTGCTAAGACTAGTACCAAGTGCTAGAAATAGAACTGAAGGTCAGACAGTTGACCCTAGCCCTTGGGGAGCTCACAAGGAATCAGAAAGGCAGGCGTTACACTAAAAATCACACACAGATATCAAGACCAAATGTGATAAATGCTGAGAGCTGAACTAATCTAAATGTCCAACAGCAGGGGATTCATCGAAAACACAACAAACAGTGGGTAGCAAAGTCTGCTGGTCCTCCACTTATGCACTAGAACAAAAGCTGAATAGGACAGAGCTAAACTCTAACTGGGCAAAGGCATACCTAGAATGGCCGTGTTGCCGAGTGCTGGTGAATGGGGTATGAATACAAGTGTTTCATGCTCTAAAAGGGAAGGGTCTTATCATTTCCCTTCTTTCTTTCCCTGGATGGAATGTGAACAGGATAAAGGGTTAAGTAGTCATATGGAGGTCGAAGTAAAAAAGACAGAAGGAATGCAGGCCCCTGCACCAGGACTTATGGGGGAGAGAAAGAACTCTTCACAATTTAAACCACTGTTACTTCATTTGAGACCCTGTTTCCGTGGCCAAACAAATCTCTCAACAATCCACAACAGAAGACCACATTTCACTGATTCTAAAATGCACATTTTTTTTTTTTTACATTTTTAACACCCCTGAAATTAGGATGCATCATAAAATCAATAGTATCTCAAAATCACCTTTGGCTAATTTTTTATTTCAACATCTATTAAAATGGCACCTAGGTGCTCTGTGAAACACAATGTTACGTAGTCATCAAAATCTAGTAAAAGGCTGGGCGTGGTGGAGCGTGCCAGTAATCCCAGTGGCTCAGGAGGCTGAGGCAGGAAGATTGCAAGTTCAAAAGTCAAACTCAGCAACTTAGCAAGGCTGTAAGCAACTCAGCGAGACACTGTCTCTGAAAAATATATTTAAAAGGGTTGGGGTTGTGGCTCAGTGGTTAAGTGCCCCTGGGTTCAATCCCTGGTGCCCAAAGAAAAAAATCTACTGACTAATAACACGGGGCTGGAGAGGTGGCTCCGTGGGAGAGCACTTGCCTGCATGTTCCATGCCCTGGATTCCATCCTCAGCACCTCAAAGAAAAAAAAAAATCTAATGATATGGATATTCATGAAATTAAAGACATTTAAAAGTTTGTGGGGTTGGTTGTGTTGTTGTGGTTCTCAGATTATCACAAAAGCCAAAGGAAAGAGTGGGAGACAGGGATTTGAATAGTCCCCACCCCTCACCAGTAGGACGGGTCACACATAGAGCTTGGGGCACCTGCGCCCCTGGTGACCCCTTTTGAGCCCCCTCAAGCCATGGCTGGCTCTTCCTCCTCTCCCCAACCCTAAACTGCAGGTCTTTGAAAGCAAGCAGCGGACTTCTCTGCAGCTCAGGGAGGTTGAGCGGGCAGAGGTGGGGGGAAGCAAGAGAACCAGGAGAGCTATGGGCTGGGGAAGGCCACCAAGGGAAGCTACACAGAAGCCCTGGGAGGGGCGAGGAAAGAGGCTGGACAGAGAAGGGGTTACAAAGGCAGATCTCAGGCCCTCCAGAAATTGTCAGAATTCATCTGGGACATGCCCAGCTCTGCCTAGTCGGGACCCTGGCCTCGGCATCTGACCCTGCCCCCTCCACCCCGCCCCACCATCTCACTGACCCCGCCCCCACCATCTCACTGACCCCGCCTACCCCTTCCTGATCCAGTCCTGACTCGGCTCAGAACCAATACCGAGCCCAACCTGACCCACCGCAGCCTCCATGTCACTCACGAAAGGGTGGGGTGAAGTCTGAGGCCATGGCCAACGACCTAACCTCCTGGAACCCCTCCAACTGTCATAGAACCTCCCCCCCAACACAATCCGTCCCCAGCTGCAGGCCACACTGAATCCCTGAGCCGTGCCTACCGCAGGCGGAGAGCGGGAGAGTCGCAGACAGAGATGCAAATGCCAAAGGGCCGCTCTTGAACCCCAGAGAGAAACCAACCGGCTTCGGGGTGGCCATGGAGGTGCCCAGAAGGAGGGGCTGAGGCAGTTTGGGCAGGCTGAATGCACTGCGACTGGCCCTGTCCCGCGCCGCCGCATGTCCCAGCCGCCTCCACCCGAGCCCCGGAGCACTCAGCAAGCAGCCGCCGACACCACCCACGCTGAGACCCAGACCTCTTTCTCAGCTATCCTTGATCCCCAAGACCACGCTCAAGAGTCTCCGCGGGCCACCAGCACCCACGGGGGCAGCAGCCAAGAGCCTTCTCATACCACTGGCATTCTCAAGCCCTCCAGCCACGAGCCTCCATCCGCCCTCGGCACTCGCCGGGTCAGCAGTCCACCCTCAGCACCTGCCGGGTCAGCCAAGAGCCTCCCCAGTCCGCCCTCAGCACTCGCCGGGTCAGCATCCAAGAGCCTCCCCAGTCCGCCCTCAGCACTCGCCGGGTCAGCATCCAAGAGCCTCCGCCATCATCCCTCAGCACTCGCCGGGTCAGCATCCAAGAGCCTCTGTCAATTTTGCAGAGTCGCCGGGGCAGTAGCCAAGAGCCTTCCCTAGACAGCAGCCATCGCGTGTCTAGTACCCAACACACGCCGTCCATTACCTACAATAGCTGGGTTGGTGCCCGAGATCAGCGCTTGAACTCAAATAGCCAAATCTATGTTCAAAATGTCCGGACAACAGAGAGAACCCGCCAATTCTTCAAACAAAACCGGCTCAGTGTTAAGGTCCCCCCATCCATTACCCACAGCCCCGAGGCCAGTATCAAAAGTATTGAGTCAATTGTCTGGGGCTCCCAGGAGAGTTGCAAAGAATGTGGGCACAGCTCCCAAGTCAGCCAAAGCACCCTGGACAACATGCACAACTCTGCTACCATCAGCTCCACCAGGTAGAGGCAGGGCCCCGCAGACCAGATCTTGGCTAGAATTTTGGGGGTGGGAAGCAGTCAAAGGTCAGGGACAAGAAGCATAGCTGGTGCATTAGACATTGGAGGGTGTGACAGGCCTTGGAAGTTGAACCTCAGGCTGGTCCTGGAGGGGACACGACATCCGGTGGGGCCTGGAATGGACACATGACACAGAGGGTCTGAGGCTGGATCTGGGATGCCCGGGCAGGGGGGCTGGCCCCAGTGCTGACAGTGGTGCTGTGTGATCTGATGCAGGTTTCAGGACAAATGGAGCCGCCAGTCACTGTTGCCCATAGGCTGGCGACTGCTGCATGAGGCCAGGAAGATCAGCCGCCAGCTGGGCCTGGTGCTCACCCTGGCTGGCATGGTGATCATCAGTCTTATTTCTCTGGGCCAGCCCTGGATGCACTTCCAGGTGCCACTGAAGCCACCAGGGGACCCTGGTGGCCCCCCAACCATCCCCATCGACACCATCTTCTTTATGCAGTGCCCCGACGTTGTCTGCATGTATGAGTACGACCAGAATGCTTGTAAGGCCGCCCTGTCCTGCCACCTGGGATTCACCTCTCCTCCCCTGGCCCAGGGACCCGTTCTCCTGTCCCGAAGTGGGTTTTCCCTTCCCTGGGATGATCCTCACTGCCCACCCTACTCCCACTATCCAATAACCTGTCTGTTCTGACCCAGAGGTGTATACTGAATGCTGGCGGCACCAGCCTCAACACTAGTCCTCTAGAGCCCGATTTCCATTTCTTTAACATGAGAAGAGTCTCCACGGGAGGGGTAGAGAATGCTCCCACTGGTGACCCTCTCCCCATGCGCAGAGACTAAAAGACAGTCTTGGTGTCCTGACTCTCTTCCTCCCCAGACTTGCTGGACCTTTCCTGGACCTTCCTCGTTATCTCCAGCATCACCGCCTTGTGCCTCTGTGTGGCCCTAATAAGCACCCTCTTCTTCACCAGCTCCAACCTGCCATGGCTCGACTTCTTCCTCTTCATCAGCAGCATCATGACAGGCACAGCACTAAGACCCTTCCCTCAGGAACTAAGGCGGGGAGTATCTTGCCCAGTACTGATCATGAAACCCAACCCCATCTATACCATACTCCTCACCTTTATCCCCAACCCTAACCCATCTCCTTACAAATCTACAACTTATCCCAATCAAAATATCAACCTTCAACCCAACTCGACATTCAGCCCCAATACCAAGCTCCACTTTAACTCTTGCCTCCATTGCCAACAATTCTCAGACTCATCCACACCCCCTCCCTCAGATCCATCCCCAGCCCATCCCATCCCAATTCTATTTTCTTTTCAAACCAATCCCATTACTATCTCCAACCTCTTTATGAATCTCAACACCCAACTTGTTCCCATTCCTGATTATGCTCAACATTTGTTTCAAATTCAACCCAACCTGTCACCTGTGAACTTCAACTTCCCTCCACCTCCACCCCCATCTCTAGCACCCATGAACCTCACTCTCAGATTCAACCCAACCAATTCCCAACTCCATCCTTTTACCCATATCCAATCCATCCCCTTCCCAACCACAATCCATCACCATCCTCAACCACAATCCCATCCCAACACAACCTCAACTCCAACCTTTCCACAATATCCAATCCCATCCCATATCCTGCCCCACCACCACTGCTCTCTGGTTTTGGTAAAGCTGCTTCCTCTTTCTGAGCCACTTTTCTCATCTGTGGGTTGAGGATAAAATTTCCTACTGTGTGGAGATGTAGTGAGGACTGAATGAGAAAACGTCGGTATTGGACAGGAGGGTGATCTGGTTGCAAAATCTGTCACCCCACTGACTGTTGGGTTGGATCGGCTGGTCTGGCAGACGAGCTGTGTGTCCACTCCCTCCCTCGCCACTTCATGTGTGTTCCTCCAAAATTGCATGCTCAGTAGAAGAGGACGACCCCCTTTAATCGAAAAGGGCTATTTTCTGGTCGAGGGCATAGGAACACTGTGCTTCCCTACTAGGACCCCAAAACACTCTCAGGGCCCACCTATAGGGTAGTCAAGTCCCCAAGACTTCAGACATATCCAGATGAGCTTCTTCCTGTAGCAATCTGCCTTTCAAAAGCAAAGAAAAATGTGTTTAACTTTGTACAAATCCTTACCAAGAAAATCCTCTCACCCCCACCCAAAACTCAAAATTGATATACTGATTTAAATGTTTAGTTTCCATTTGCATGCCACAGTTGCAAAAAGTCGTGGGGTGGGGATATTGCTCTGGAATGAGAAATACTGTCTTCCTGTCAGTTGCAGTAGCTGACCACAACTTTCAGTTGCTTTGGGAAAATATTTTTGGACACTGATAGTATATCCAAGAATAGGGACCTCTCAACTTCCTATTTCCTTGTTACAAACTGGTATTTCTCCATTTTGTCTACTAGTTCATCCTAACCATTTAAATATAAGGTACACAGAGTGGAAACCACTTTAATTTAAAACATCTAAAAGAGGACATTCTTCTATAAGAAAACCATTTCTGTCCATTCCCTCTTCTGGGGGGCAGATAAGAAGATACTGAGGATTTAACCCAGGGGCAATTTACCACTGAGCTACATCCCCAGCCCTTTTTTTCACATTTTTTTAAAAATTTGAAACAAGGTCTCACTAAGTTGTTTAGGGCCTCTCTAAGTTGCCAAGGCTGACCTTGAAGTTGTGATCCTCCTTTTGCAGCTTCCTGAGCAGCTGGGACTGCAGGCATGTACCACCTTGCCCGGCTTCCCTCTTTTAACTAAACAGAAAGCATCTCCTATATTATTTTTCTATATCACAAATTAGCCAGTACTCCACAGTCTGAAAAAGTCTTTTCCTTTTCATAAATTATCTTTAATTCATAACATTTCAAATTATCCAGAATGATTGAGATCTTTGTAGGTTGTGTCAGAAGACCAAAATTAAGGACTTAACATAATGAGCATCCATCTTTGAGGGCTTACTATGTGCCAGGAAATGTGCTGATCACAATATCTCCTCATGTTGATGCTACAGGATGGGAACTATGACATGTCCAGTCTTCAGATGAGAGGCTCAGAGAGATGGAGTGGTTGCCCTAAAATGAGGTGCAGAGGCAGGATAAGAGACCTGGTCTGCTAGTACAAAAGCCTGTGGGTTTCCTCAATGTTATTGCCCAGTTTTTAAAGACCAAGACTTGACTTCCAATACCCTCTAGCATGATATTGTCAGGAGGCAGTTTTCTCCTTGTGAGCAGAGGCATAAAGGTCGGGGAGGTCAACGAAAGAGGGGGAGATAATGAATAAGCTCAACTCTGAGCAGGGGTCCTCACACACCTGATTCCTGATCTCTTAACATCTGTGTTCATGCAGGGGCCAGTATCATATTGGGCGTCCTGTTCTACCTGATGCAGGCCAACAAGTTCCTGCAGGAAGGCATGACCTACAAGCTGGGCATCAGCTTCTACCTGGCATGGACTGCTGTCTTCTTCTTCCTGATGAATGGTCTGAGCTGGGAGGGTTGGGTACAGGCATGGCTTCAGGGATGCAAACATGTATTGTGTGGGATACTGTGGGATGGCGGTGGGGTTGCAGACAGCTCTAGGTAGGGTGGTTTTGAGGTGTGAAAATGGGGTCACGGATACATGTGGGGCTGGATGTGGTGTGGGTTCAAGTTGAAAAGTGAGTTGAGCCGGGCGTGGTGGCACACGCCTGTAATCCCAGCACTTGGGAGGCTGAGTGAGGCAGGAGGATTGCGAGTTCAAAGCCAGCCTCAGCAATGACGAGGTACTTAGCAACTCAGTGAGGCCCTGTCTCCAAAAAAAAATACAAAAAAAGGGCTGGGGATGTGGCCCAGTGGTCGAGTGCTCCTGAGTTCAATCCCCGGTACCAAAAAATAAAAAATAAAAGTGAGTTGAGAGTCTGGCGTGGTGGCACACGCCTGTAATCCCAGCACTTGGGAGGCTGAGGCAGGGGGATCGGGAGTTCAAAGCCAGCCTCAGCAAAGGCGAGGTACTTAGCACCTCAGTGAGACCCTGTCTCTAATAAAATACAAAAAAAAAAAGGGGGCTGGGGATGTGGCCCAGTGGTTGAGTGCCCCTGAGTTCAATCCACGGTATCGGGGGCGGGGGGGGGGGGAGTGAGTTGGGGACAATGTAGGAGATAAAGCCAAGTTTGGATTTAGGGATGGGTTTGGAGATAAATTAACAAATAAGGATGGGTTTGGGGATGGGATTAGATGCAATGTCAGGTCCGTGACTGGGGATTATCTAGTGAACTCTGTGTCTCACCCCGTGTGTCATCTTCCTCTCCCAGGTTTATTATCCTATATGAATTATATGAATTTCTGGTCCATCCTGGCGATCCAGGCCATCTGGGCTTAGGACAAGGGAATGAGCCCACAAATGGCCTGCTCTCATGGCTACTTGTCAAGCACCTGACAACCCAGCTGTCTAGCCCCACGCCCACCAAGAGTCTTGTATTTTTTTCAGTCTCCTCTGATCACCCCCAACTCAAATGAATAATCTATATTTTGAAATAACCTGTTTTCTGCCTGGATATTCTTTATTAAGTTCTGTACCTTGAAAGCATTTTGTGGAACTGCTATCCTTCTGATGCAGCCATTCTTGGGTTCTCTGGGTTGGAGGGACAGGGAAGGGAAGGGACTCAGAGGTAAGGGACCAAGGCACAAGATCAGCATGGACTGGACAATGATCCCTGGCATACAGACGGTGTTCAATCAATGTTTGTTAAGAGCTATTTCTCTCCCATGCCCTCTGTCTTCACCTTTGACTTCTGCAATCTCCAATATTTTACCTTTTTTGAGGTAAATTCTCTCTTCACCCTTAATTCATCTCTCTCCCTTATTGGCAGCTCTGACACCCACCCTGTCTTTCATTTCCCCCAAGTCCCTTGACACAAGGCTCTTCTATGTAGCAGCTTTTTGAAGGTTTGGGGCTACCATTTGTTGACAAGGCAGGTTGGAAACACAAATACAAAATTACATCACTGTCCAGGTGCCCCCACAGGACCTCGCCCTGGAGCCCCCCTTCATCTCCTCACAGAGTGGTCAAGCTGCCAGGCTTTCGGCCTGGGCCTTGCCACTTAGTAGCTCTGTGACCTGTGGCAAGTTGTTGAACCGGTTAGTCTAGGTTTCCTCATCTATAAAATGGGGGTAATAATAGTACATAAATCTAGGTAGAATTTGACAAAATGCCCCCACGATATGTGCTATTTTTAAAATATTTTTTAGTTGTCAATGGACCTTTATTTTATTTATTTATATGTGGTGCTGAGAATCAAACCCCATGCCTCACACATACTAGGTGAGCACTCTACCACTGAGCCACATCCCAGTCCCACAATATATGCTCTTTCAATGTGTTTACAATAACCTTCCCTTGTCTCCTGCTATAGGTCCCCAATTCTTTTTTAAAATTGATGGAGCTGCAACTATGTGCCGGACACTGGATCTATAGGAGTGATCAAACTAGACACAAACCCTTATCCTTGTAGAATTGACATTTTAGCAGAGAGGCCCCCAAAATAACCATAAACAAATAGTAAATAGTATGTTAGGGTATACGTGCTATGAAGAAAAACAACGGAGGATAAGGAATATGGGCTGGGAAGGAGAGGGCCTGACTGGAGTGGAGGCAAGGCAGGGGGACTCTATGCTAAGATGACATCTGAGCAGAGACATGACTGAGGGATGAGAGAGCCGTGTAGATTGGCAGAAAGAGTTCTAGGCACATTAAGACAGTAAGTGCAAAGGTCCTCAGTTGAAATGTACTAGGCAGGTCCCAGGAACACCAAAGAGGCCAATAAAGGGAGAGAGGAAGAAGACAAGTGCAGAGAGGGAACAGAGAGCTGAGATCACTCAGAGCCTTGAGGGTCCCAGTGGGAACTCTGCTTTTGCTCTGGAGTGAGGAGTGATGGAAATGTCTCTTATTTCCGAAAGGCAGAAACCTAGTCTTTTCCTTTCCCTTCAGACCACTAGGTTCATGCAAGGAACCTCCTCATCAGAAGGAAGAAAGCAATCCAGATGACCAGGGAGACCAGCTAAAGAAAGTATCTACTATTTACGAAAAAGAATGAAGTCTTTCCATATGTCCTTACATGGGAAGACTATTTGTGGGCCAAACTGGAACGAACAAAAGCATCTTTGGGTGTGGGCGCGCCCACACGCAAAAGTTGATAGTGGCAACCTCTGGTGAGTAGGTTTGGAGTAGAAAAGTTGCATTTATTTTCAAAACCATTTTTAGAATCATGTCCGTTGAAAGACACTCCCTGAATCTCCAACCCCACCAAGAATCCAGGACCATAGGCCTTGAGCCATCTAAACCGCGGGTGAGCCCCAAATCCAGTCCTTCTTCAGTCCCTGGAGTGCAGGCTTTTAAACCAAACACAGGGTTCCAGGCCCTAGCACTCCTCACTGAGAGCCCGGAGTCCCGCTTTCCCGGCGCCGCGTCCCCGCTCTGGCCCCGCGTCTCACCGCGCGGATCCCGCCTCTAACGCCGCGCCACGCGGAGCTTTCCCCACACGGTCGTCTGTCAATCTCCGCACTGGCTCCGCCTCCATTCTGCGGCGGGGACCCTTCTCAGGCCCGCCTTTCAGCGCCGGCCCCGCCTCTGCAACCGCAGCTCCACCACCGCGGCGCTGGCAATTCCAGTGGCTTCCCTTTCTGGCTCCACCCGTCCTCGGGGGCCTTCTTCCTGGCGGTCCTCGTTTGGTGCTGTCCTAAGAGATGCCTGCGGCGCGTGACAAGACTTTCGTAACAGGTGTCCCCTTCTTCCTGTTTTTTCCCGCCTACGTAAGCAAACTCTTCCCGGTTGCTCGGGAATATTCTCGCGGCGAGGGAGTTTTTCCTTTTCTCCACACAACGGCCAGGTTCCCCACGCAGGCGCATACATTGGATGCCTCAGGGCGGAGACCAGACGGACGCCGGGGCCTGAGCCTTGAGAGCGGCGCGTTCTATAAAGCGGGACTCGCTGCGGGGCGCGCGCGCCTCGCGGAGTGGGAGAGGCGGCTGAGGTGCGTGTTTTTTGCTCCGCGCCTTTCGGTCTGTGTGGCCGAGCTATGGGGCGCACGTGTTGCGAGGTGTCCCGGGCCGCGGCTAGGGCGGCCGTGTCGCGGGGACGGGGTCTCGGTCTCTACCGGGCCTCATCGAGGGCGCTACGGGTTGAGCCTGGGGCCTACCGCGGGGAGGGTGGAGGCGCTTAGGGGGCGATTTCTTCCACCAGGTGGGTCGGGCGCGGGGCGCCGGGCGGGCCTTCCTTTATCTGCGCCATTTCTGTGCCCGCGTCGCGGGTCTCCGCCATCTTGTCGGCTTTGCGGGGAGGTTCGGGGGGGGGGGTGCGTGACTTGGGAGTTCTGCTTTCCGGGCATTCCCACTTTTGTGCCAGCTGCACGTTTTCCTTAGCAGCGCGCTCTTGTTCAGATTCTGACGACTGGCGGTTTTGCGCAAGCTGGAACAAAGACTTAGGGATGGGATAGAAGAGGGTGTTGGGGTTTCTGTAGGGGCAGAGACAACCGAGGAAGAAGTGGGTCTCCGTGCGAACTACTGGGCTATTGCCGAGGACCAGGTAGGAGTAGACTTAGCAGAAAGGAAACGAGGCCTTTGCTCACCTTCGAGAATCCTGACGGGCGGTGCAAATGTCAGGGTGTTGTAAACTTTAGTTCTGGCTTGAGTCCTTCAGGTCTTCTGTAACTTGGGTTTCAAGACTACTGAGCAATGTCAGTAACCTGCCTGGGAGCCCCAGCCTGGAGTGAACTAGCTGATTTTCTTCCCCCTTGGATCTTCTCCTCCTCACAACCCGAAACTAGACTTCTGTCCCATCTATTCCCTCTTAATGCTTTTTAGTTGGGTTTTTTTTTTTTTTTTTTTTAATCGTTAAAATCTGGACCTATGGGAAAGTAGATGTTATTTAACAGTTGTCACATCTTGCTGTATTGGCAAGTAAATTTCATAATTCACCCACAATAGTTAAAACACTTGTTCCCTAGGGCTGGTGTGCTGTTAATGAAGCTGATTTCTTCATTGTCGCTATCTGCGACCTTCTTTGTGTTCACTGTTCTTATGTCACCTTAAATGACACTCACGGCAGATTTGTTTAAACCTCACTCAGTCAAGGTGTCTATGATCATTGCTTATATTGCTTAGTTTTGTTTTCTTCTAGAACATTTTCTTTTCTCGTGCCTCCCACTAAGTTCTTTGGAAAGATTTGCATTCATGGTTCAAGGTCATTAGCAGGTATAGCCAGTTCAGGAAACATTAGGGCCCTCTTCATGTGATGAGTTTGGAGGTCCATCTCAGGACCACTACCGTGTGGAACTATAGCAGTGGGAAGTTGGGGGTCTGGTGAGCTTTGTGTTTTCCTGTCTACATGCTCTGTTAGCTTGGCCTGTATTTGAAGGTAAGTGGCCTTGAGACCTGATTGCACAGGGACCAGGGTTCCCATGAGGTCTGGCACTGGGCTCTGATCATCCCTGATGACACAGTGCCCCCCAGAACCTTTGACACCTGGGGGTCTGAGGGACCCTGGTTTTGATGGTCTGAATATATGAACTGTTTTCTTCCACACCCTCATCAAGTCCTTCCTATGTTACAGGTGTATCTTCTAGCAGAGGGGGCTACCCACCATCATCCCATCTTGGTAAGAACTCTTGGTCTGATCCATCCATCTGTCTTGACCCAGCAGAGGAAATGAAACAATGACTCAGCATTATCATTGTTCTCACATTGCAGGTTTTGTGGACTGGGTACAGTGACCTTTAAACAGTAGCCCCCAGTCAGTCATTTGGATATAATTGGATAATTGAAGGAACCCTAAATTTACACAGTATCCATTGTAAAAGTATCAGGATTTATTTTTTTTTAATATTTATTTAAGCCGGGCGCGGTGGCGCACGCCTGTAATCCCAGCACTTTGGGAGGCTGAGGCAGGAGGATCGCGAGTTCAAAGCCAGCCTCAGCAATGGCAAGGCACTTAGCAACTCAGTGAGACCCTGTCTCTAAATAAAATACAAAAAAGGGCTGGGGATGTGACCCAGAGGACGAGTGCCCCTGAGTTCAATCCCTGGTACCACAAAAAAAAATTTTTTATTTATTTACTTTAGTTGTACACAATGCAATACATTTATGTTTACGTGGTGCTGAGGATCGAACCCGGGCCGCGCTCGTGCGAGGCGAGCGCTCTGTCGCTGAGCCACAACCCCAGCCCCAGGATTTATCTTGAGAATGTTGCATGTTTAAAAGGGCTACACCATAAGATAGACATATATTTGTTACTAGAAAAGAAACAAGTGTTCTCAGTTCTAGGATTTTTCCATTGTTCTTAGGGTAGGAGCAGAGAGGACAGTGGCTGTAGTGAAATAGACCTGGAAGGGTTTCTCTGCTCTTGGAGGCTTCAGATCTTCTGAATGACTTGATAATCCAGGGTGTCCCCTGCAGAGCACTGGACAGATGTGGGTTTAGGGAATTCCTGGAGAAAGGGAACGTGGTGCTGTTTGGGCAGGGATGTGAGGTGAGCAGAGGAAAGAAACCCCTTGAGGAATATGAACTCCGAACTCTGCCAGGGTCCCAGTGAAAGGCTGAGGCCTTGTCCCAGTTATCACAGAAGGGTCCTAGTGAGGTCACTTTCCAAGTTAGAGTAAAATGGCAGAGCCAGGTAGGGTGCAAGACTTGCTTAGGGAAAAGCCTCCCTGGCTTCCTGTCTGCCACTCCCATCACAGAAATGTCTGTAGGCTGCCCACCAACCCCATCCACTCCCACCCTCCAGGGGGAGGAGCAGCCTCATGGTGGCTTAGGTTAGTTGACTGCAGACCATAATAGAAGTAATATGTAGGGTTAAGCTGGCCCATGAGAGGTGGTCCAGGGGAACTAGGGGCTGTCATTTTCTTGCCTAAATCTCTGAACGTTAACCTGCAGCAGTCCTCTTCAGGACTGCGGTCACCTTGGGTTCTAAATAAGGGGGGGATACCAGGACCCCTGTGATGTCCAGCACTGGGCTCTGACCACTCCTTGAGGATAAGGTGCCCCCCCAGGACCTTTGACACCTGGGGGTCTGAGGGGTCCTGGTTCCTGATAGGGGATGGATTGGGGGTGCCAATGATTTGCCTGCACCCCACCAACATCTTCCTTCCTCCCCTGTTCCTTCCTGTGTACAGGTGGTTTCTCCAGGTGTCCTGCTGCCCCGTTTTCCCTCCTGGTAAGTGTTGGGACTATGTCTGCCAAGGGGCAAGGTTTGACTGCTTACCACGCCCTAAAGGACCGGGACTAAACCAAGGGGTGTGGCTATGACGTAGCGTGAGAGACTGAACCGCCTTGCTTGCTGATTGGTTAGTTCTAGGCCTATTTAAGTAAATGCTTGTTCAATAAATCTGAGGTTTTTTGGGCATCCCGCGTGCTATATACAAGACTCCCTAGGTGTGGCATGTTTTCTGAGGTAAGGCACCTAGCGATTTCTGTCCTTAAGCTCACCCCACCGGGTGAGTTGCAATCTTTCCTGCAGGCAGGAAAAAATTCCCTTTTAGGGCCCAAAGAGGGAAGCGCAACTCAGAGCCCGGCTCCATTCATAACTCAGCAACCCCAGCAACCCCAGCAGGTTGGCGCCCAACGTGGGGCGGGAACAAAGAAAAAAAAAATTATCGGTGGGCTTAATAAGGTTAGAGACACAGCGTCTCTTTCGCTGGCAGAAATACCCTTTTATTATGGGACAAATCTTAACATTCAGGAAATCACAAGACCCAGCCCTCGAGGCATGGCGTGGTATTTTAAGAAAGCAAGGTCTCCAAATATCTGATAGCCAATCGGAGATGATTTGGAATTCGTTAAAACGGGCGGCTCCCTGGCTCCCAAAGTCTGATTTTGATTCTTGGGAGACTTGGGACGAAATAAAACAAATTTTAAGGGACCGAGAAATTGAGTACGGGGAATCCCCGCCTCCGGGAGTTTATCCAGCTTTATCCGCCCTAAAAGCGTACTCGCTTTTACAAGAAAAACAAACACCTAATTTTTCCCGGTCCGCGAATTTAAAGAAATCTCACTCCAGGGAATTAGAAACTACAGCCCCTCCTTTAGAGATATATAACAAATTCCCTGAGAACAAAGGCCACCGGCCACGTGGCTCGAAACTTTATGAGAGGGAGCCTTCGGCGCCATTACTATACCAAGAGGCGCCATCGCCCTCTAGTGGGCTTTCACCTGTAATGGCATTTCCAGTTAATTTAAATCCGAGGGAAGACAAGCCAAATATATGGTATCCCTGGGAAACTCAAGAATTAAAAGAATTAAAAAAGGCTGTAGCAGAAGATGGTGTAAACTCGCCATGGGCAGAATGTATATTACAAAATCTCGCTCATCGTGCCTGTACCACTAGAGATTGGAAATATTTAACAAAAGCTGTGCTCCCAGGACCGTTATTCCTTAAATGGTGTGCATATTTTTCTGATGAATGCCATACGCAGGCTGAGAGGAATCAAACAACAAATCCTCCCATACCAATAACCTTTGGGATGCTGTCAGGAACTAGTGATCAGTATGCCACAGGAATTCAACAAGCAGAATTACCAGCTCCGTACCGAGAACAGGTGCGAGCTCTAGGGCTGGCAGCATGGAAAAAGCTAGAGGAAGGCCCCACAGAGCTTCCTATAGCTGGAATCACTCAAAAAGCTAATAAGGATTTAGCCACATTTATTGAGAGAGTGGAAAAAAGCCTTCAAAGGAAATTTCCACCTGGTACAATGAGGGACCAATTCGCAAAAATGTTAGTGTGGGAAGGAATGACCGCAGATCACAAACTGGCCTGTGCTGGGTTAAAAGATAGGTCCTTGGGAAGATGGATTATTGCCACCAAAGATGTGGGTTCAACAACTCACCAATCTCTGATATTGAGCACTGCTCTCAATGCCCACACTGTGGTATTAGCAACAGTTTTAAATGGAAAAGGAACCTGTTTTAAGTGTGGACGGCAAGGCCATTTTAAAAGAGACTGCCCTAATGGCCATGGTAGGCCTCCAGAATGCTCCCCTGGCCAGACTCAAAGTCCAGCTGCCCCTAGAACACTCTGTCCTAGATGTAAAAGAGGATATCATTGGAAAAAAGATTGCAGGTCTAAATTTGATATTCAGGGGAAACCTTTAAACTCCTAATGGGGCAGCCTCCAGCACCGTTACATCAAGGAGGTTCCCCTGCTCCCAGTCCCCCTCAGGTCCATTGGACAGTTCCTATTGTTCCAGGGATTAGACCAAAGATGGATATTTATATATCAGGAAAGAAATTTCGTTGCCTAATTGATACTGGGGCAGCAGATCGTACTATACTAAGGAAAGAAGAGATTCCACCCCAATGGGAACTAATCCCAGGGCCTCAGTTACTTGGAGTAGGTGGAAACACTCATTCAGAAGAGACCAAAAATTGGCTTAAATGGAGAGATATAGATGGAAACCAAGGGGAAGTTCGTCCCCTTGTGGCCCTTGGATTAACCTCTAATTTATTAGGTCAAGACATCCTAGGAGAAGCTGAGGCTTACATTACTACAACCCATAGAGAGCTTAAAAATGATATGGGGAGAAAAACTTCCAATCATCAAAAAGGGTTTCACCCCCAATCCTAAGGGCCACTGCTCCCCAAGTTCCTGCCATTCAATGGCGAGATGGCCCCCCAATCTGGGTCGAGCAGTGGCCCCTTCCTACTGAAAAACTAAACCATTTGAGGGCAATTGTCCAAGAACAGTTAGCCCTAGGACACATTAGACCTTCTCTTAGCCCATGGAACAGTCCTGTTTTTGTTAAGGCCACAGGGAAATGGAGGATGTTACAAGACCTCCAAAAAATTAATGATAGGATGTTCCTTGTTGGCACACCTCTGCGTGGCCTTCCCTGGATCCCTTCTATCTCAAGAGATTTAACCTTAATTGTTATTGATATTAAAGATTGTTATTTTTCAATACCTCTTCATCCAGATGATTATAAAAAATTTGCATTCTCTGTCCCATCAACCAATTGTCATAAGCCAGATGAAAGATATGAATGGATAGTGCTCCCTCAAGGTATGGCTAATAGCCCAGCTTTTTGTCAATATTATGTTTCATGTCTTCTGTCACCATTAATGAAAAAATCACAGCTTACCTTATATGTCTATATGGATGACATCATCCTGGGAGCTACTGATGTCCAACAACTAAACTCTGCTTACTTAACCCTTCGAGAGCTCTTAGAAAAAGGAGGATTACACATATCCAATGATAAAATACAAACTATTCCTCCCTTTAAAATATTGGGGACAAAACTTAGCCTAGACTCGGTTTGTCCTCTCAAACCCCAACTTCTCATTCAAAAATCTTATTCCTTGACAGAGTTACAAAAGCTATTAGGAGAGCTAAACTGGTTAAGACCTTGGCTTCATATCTCTACTGAGGATTTATTACTGCTACGGGGAAAATCCCCCTCTGATGTGATTTTACTAGAAGAAAGTCATCTGTCAATATTATTTACAAAAAGTCCAAGATGCCCTCAATTCAGCCCAATTGGCTCGATACCAACCAAAGCAACCTCTATATTTATGGATTTTCTCAGGTGCTAAGCTCCTGACAGCTGTACTAACCCAGATGGGAAATCCATTAGAATGGATACATTCCTCTGTGGGAGGAGCACCTCGAGTTTATTCCCAATTAGATCAATTAGCAGATCTTATAATAAAAGGAAGAGATACATCATTGAGGCATTATGGAAAAGACCCAGATATTTTAACAGTTCCTTACCGTTTGTCAGATTTTGAATGGATACAGAGAAACAACCCTAGAGTCTCCTATGCATTAGAAGGATTTCTAGGAAAAGTTGACTGTCATTACGGGTCAAGCAAATGGACTTCTTCTTTCCCCAAACTGGAGTGGACTCCCCCCATCTTGTTCTCTAGCAAGCCACTCCCCAAGGCAGTAAATGTCTTCACAGATGGAGGAAAAGAAGGGTAAGCAGTTGTAGCTTTTCACCCATCCACAGGCCAAAGGACACAATACTTTGAAGCAGTTACTGGTTCTGCTCAATTTAAAGAATTATATGCTGTTGCATTAGCCTTGACCCATGTCTAAGAGCCTATAAATCTTTTCTCAGATAGTTTATATGTAATTAACCTATTACCTACTCTAAATGCCTCATATATAAAGATAGATAATAATCCTATCACCCCTCTGATGATCCAGGTTTGATCCCTGTTAAAGGGGCGTAATGAACCTGTGTTCCTCCAACATCTTAGGGGACATCAAGGCTTATCTGGGCCCCTATCTGAGGGAAATCAGGCCGCTGACCGTTTGGCCACCACAGGTGTATTAACAGTTACAGTCCCATATCAACAAGACCTTCAGTTAGCTCAAGGTCTTCACAACCTTACTCATTTAAATTGGAGAGGTCTACATAATAAATTTCCTTTAGTTCCTATAAAAGATTTAAAAAAGATTATAAGGACATGTAAATCTTGTTTGCCCTTCTTACAGGTCCCACCTCTCCAGTCCCCTGGGGTAAATCCCAGAGGCCTAAGGCCCAACGCTATCTGGCAAACTGATGTAACCCATTATGTGCCATTTGGAAAATTAAAATATATATTTATGTCCATAGATACTTATTCACATGCTTGTTGGGCCACGGCACATTCTGGAGAAAGGGGCTAAACATGCTGAAAGTCACTTTTTACAATGCTTTGCTATTCTTGGATTGCCAAAACAAGTTAAAACTGATAATGGACCCTATTTTGTAAGCAAATCATTACAAAAGTTCTTCCAAACTTGGCATATTAAGCATACCACAGGGATCCCATATAACCCAAAAGGACAAACCATAATAGAAAGACATAATAAAACCTTAAAGGACCAATTAATAAAACAAAATGGGGGAAGCAACCCCCACGACCAGTTGAAAACAGCTATACTTACTTTAAATATTTTAAATTTTTCCAAACAGCAGCCTCTATCTGAGTTTCAAAGACACTGGTCTAACCAAACGCCTTATATAAAAGTTGAGGTCCGATGGACAGACCCATTAACTGGAGTCTGGAGAGGTCCTGATCCATTAATAAGTGCTGGCAGAGGTTTTGGATGTGTCTTCCCAATGGGGGAACAAAACCCTATATGGGTGCCTGCCAGAGATCTCAAATACTGCCAATCCGACCAAAATGACTACCCAGGAGCACAAGCTCTTGAGGAGTGATCCTTTCTTTTTTCCACAGAAATGAAAAAACTGTGACAAAGCTCCTGTCCTGCTGTGATTAAACTTCTCATCACATCCGTTTCAAAATTCATCAAAGACACTATCCTGGACTCCTTCTTTGTCAACATCTCAACCCTCTGCGATGAGAGAAGAAGGACTGTGCCATTCCTGTGACAATTATCTGGACTTTATGCTAGACAACTTCCTTTGGACTCTGAAAGAAGAGTGCTATATCTTAGGACAATTATCTAGACTTTGTGCTGGACGGCTTCCTTTGGACTCTAAGAGTCCCATTCCTGTGACAGTCATCTGGACTTTATGCCAAAAGGCTTCCTTTAAACTGAACTAAATAGATGGACTTTCTCTTTTTGGTGAAATCCCTGCTAAATGGGTGGACTTTCTCTTTTTGGTGAAATCCCTAATTGTCATTGTCTTTGTGTGCACCTTTAGCCCTATAGAACTAGCCAGATACAGCTGGGTGGTCTACTGTCACGCTGAGCTATAGCCCTATAGGCTTGGCCACGGTCCTTAACAGGATGCAGAGGTATGCCATCCAGTCAAGCCTTCCCAAAGGTGACTGTCATGTCCCGTGTGCTCCCCTTGGCCACTGCTGGCCCTAGGCATGTCCACCTAAAGTGCTAGAGTGATAGCCAATAACAGGTAAGATTTTTCCCAGAGAGGAGAAGTCGACCTAGACGGGCACACACTCTATGAGTTGGACACCCTATAAGATGGGACATCCCATTTAAAAATAAATGGAGAGACCCATTTTTTAAATAAAATAAGGGGAATTGTTGGGACTATGTCTGCCAAGGGGCAAGGTTTGACTGCTTACCACGCCCTAAAGGACCAGGGCTAAACCAAGGGATGTGGCTATGACGTAGCGTGAGAGACTGAACCGCCTTGCTTGCTGATTGGTTAGTTCTAGGCCTATTTAAGTCAATGCTTGTTCAATAAATCTGAGGTTTTTTGGGCATCCCGCGTGCTATATACAAGACTCCCTAGGTGTGGCGTGTTTTCTGAGGTAAGGCACCTAGCGATTTCTGTCCTTAAGCTCACCCCGCCGGGTGGGTTGCAATCTTTCTTGTAGGCAGGAAAAAATTCCCTTTTAGGGCCCAAAGAGGGAAGCGCAACTCAGAGCCCGGTTCCATTCATAACTCAGCAACCCCAGCAACCCCGGCAGGTAAGGGCGGAGGAGGCTGCCTGTTGGTAGGGAGCGCAGCTCTGCACCACGCACAGCAGTGGCTTCCTTAATCTCCACAGTAACCCTGTGCTGGGAGGGATGGGCGGCGGGGCTGGGGCTGGGTTGCTGTCCTGTCAGGGTTGTGCTTGGGAACCCCCATGATGTCCTGCACTGGGCTCTGACTGCCCCTGAAGATATAGTGCCACCCAGGACCTTTGACACCTGGGGGTCTGAGGGGTAGGGGCCCCACTCCAGGGAGGTGCTGGGTGGGGGTGTGGCCCTTTCTCCTTCATGCAGCTTCTGCAGCAGTGCCCTTCCTGACCCTCTTGCTCTTCCCTGCCTTGGGGCAGCTGTGGCCATGGCTGAGAGAGCGCTGGCACCCACCCAGCTGGGCCGGGGAGACCGCTACTATACATACACTGAGCTCCTGGCCATTTCGCGGCACTTCAAGCAGAACCCCAACGAGCTTATGATCACCTGGATTCTGTGGGTATATGACCAGGGGGGCCCAGCTCTGTCCCTGAATTCCAGGGAGCTGGCGCCCTGGGTGACCTAACCCATGACGCCATCTTCAACTACCACTGCAAGACACTGCGGGGTGGCTGCAGGACGCTGCTCACCTGGCTACCGCAGGCCTGGCGCCGGCGCTGGGAGTCCTTCCTGCACTTTGAGTCCACTGAACTGCCTTTCCGTCCCTGGACCACTATGGAGGAGGGCATCCAGCTGGTGCGTGAACTGGGCATGCTCGACTGGATCTACCGGGAGCTGCCCTCGCCACCCTCACCTCCTGCACCCGAGCATGAGGCGCCAGAGGACGTGCCTTTCACTCAGGGCCTGCAGCGAAGCCTGTTTACAGCTGCCCCCTTGGGTCTGGGGCTCTCACTGGTCAGCCTGCTGGTCAAGCCCATGACAGTGCTGGAGGCTGTCGTGGAGATCCAGACCATTGCTGATGTGGGTTTGCTCTGGCGCCAGAGCCAGCCAGGCCGCGCCAAGCTCATGCTGGGGCCCAACCCCACACGCAAGGACCTCACAGGCTGGCTGCTCAGCCATGGGGTGCCCAGGGAGAGGGTGGATAAACAGCCCACCAAGGTCCTCCTGGAGCTGTACATCAAAGAGGCCAAGCGCAGCCGCAGCCAGCCAGTCAATGGGCTAGGAGAGGAGCACCCGCCTCCACCCCCATACTCCGACCAGGCCTGTGGGGAGGAGCCGCCCATACGCCATGACTGACCCCTCCCAGCTGATGAGGGCACCCAGTGGGTGGGCTGGGAGGCCAATCTCCAGAAGAGCTGCTCAGCCTAGAGTTCAGGGAGGACCTTGGCCTGTACCTTTCCCATGCATCTCAAGCACTCTTAGGTCATGTTCAGGGACCTCAGAATAAGGGGGTGTCCTAGTCCCTGGCTACTCCCATTGCAGAGCTACCTTTGGAGTGGGTTGTGCCAACTTGTTGATCTCAGCCTGGCAGCAGGGTGATTGGGCACAGTAGTGGACCCACCCTCTGCCATTGGAGCCCCAAAGCACTACAGGCCAAGGGAACACCCCGTGGCCCACAACACCTGGCACCTTATTTTTAAAGGCAATATTTTTACTTTGTTAAGCATATGTGACACTTTGGTTTTAGTGAAGGTCATTGCCCTTTGTAGTGGTTTCCTTCTCAAGGTCCTATTTTTCTAACTTGTAATGCTTCCATTTTAAGGTGTGCTCTGCTGCCATCCCTCCAGGTGGGTCTGGTTTGTACATGTGGCCTTGGGCCAGTGTCTGAGGTAGGTTTAGGGGGATCTGGGCCAGGATCACAACTTTGGGGACAACTGGTGATTCTGCTTCATGGGCACCCATTAAATGGTACGTGCATCACCCTTTGTGAGCTGTGGTATTCACCGTCGTGACATGGGCTGGGTCCCAGGTACAGGAGGTTACAACTGGGCTTGTCCGCCTTTGGGCTCGTCTCCATGACAGTAGTCTGTTGAAGCCCAGGCCTGCCCTGGCCAGGTAGGAACACTGATCCTGGCAATAGGCTGGTCCCCCACCCCAACTTGAGTTTTGGAGCTGAACCTGCTCCAAGCAAAAAACAGCCTCCCGGGGCCAGAAAATACAAATGGGTCACAGCTGTGTTGCCTTCATTATTGGAGGACCTGTGACCACTGGGCACCTTTGGTCATGACAAGCAGGTTGTGGGCAGCGGGTTGCTCTAGTCTGGGGGCTGTGTAACCACTGGTTTTCAACTGGTGGGAGAGTGGAACTTGCCTCCTGGGGCCAGAGGTGGCTTCTCACCTCCTATCTAGGAAATGTGCTTTGGGAACCTTGACCAACCTGTAGGCAATCACATGTGACTGGGCCCTGGGCTTGCTGGTTTTAGATCTAAATTTAGCTCTGTGGTCCTTGGCTACTTTGCTGGCCAGCACCATCCTGGAGTGGCCAGCTATGCCCTGCTCTTTTCTTGCTACGGGCTACTGCCTGAGGTGCGTGGGGAGCAGTGGGTGGGTCCCTGCTGGTGTGGCCACAGTAAGCATGGGAGGGCAGTTGTGTGTGGCCTGCACACTGGCCTCCAGGACAGAAAGCCCGCCCAGCCCTGTTTTTTACACACACAGACACAGTGACAAGCCAGAGCAGCTGGTGAACACGTGTTGGGATCCAGTCAGCTGAGGGGAGGGGCTGCCCTGAGCTCCCAGCTCACACACACCCCCTAAGGCCCGCAGGCAGCCAGGTCTCCAGGCCAGCAGGCCAGCCCCAGGCTGAACACGGCCAGCAGGGCCACAGCTCCAGCCAGCAGGGGCACTGTGGTGGCTGTGGGAAGAACATGGGGGTTGTGAATCCCAGGTCTGGGGGACCCCCCAGTGTAGATGGCGGTCACCTGGGGGGGTGGCAGGCTCATAGCCATGGCAGGGGACCCCTTGAGCTGGTGGTCGGGCTGAAGCAGTCAGCTGGTGGAAGTGCCCTAGTGGGCAGGGGGCTGGGCACCCAGGGAGGCTCAGGGACAGGGGCAGGCGGGCAGAGTCATTGCGGTAGAAGAGGGAGATGGTGATGTTCCTGGAGGGAGAGATGAGACAGTGATTCCTCCCCTACCACTGATCAAGGGTGGGGGAAGAGCCCAGGTCAGGGGAGAGCTGCTGAGTGGAGGCTCCTGGCTCCAACCTCTGTTCTCGTCCAAGTGTCCCCTCCAGGCAGGTTTCTGAGCAGTGCCCTCCAACTGCATATCACCCCTCCTCTTGAGAGTTAAGCTCTGCCCATTCCCCTGGCCAATGCCCAGTCCTCACCCTCCATCTTCTTCAGGATCCCTGAGACGTTTCCGGAACTCGAAACCAAGGCAGGCAGCATAGGGTGGGGTGTGCCCATCATAGAGGCCCAGGGCCCCTAGGAGGGCCAGCAGGGTGCTGTCATGCTGGGGGCAGATCCAAGTGCTGAGACAGGGTTCCTCCCTGGATGGCTCTTCCCCAAACTCTGGTCTTGGGCATCTAGCTGCCTCCCAGATGTTCCCCAGCCACTTAGCACCAGCCCACCAAGCCTGCTCCTGCCTCCTCACCTGGGGGGGACAGGTAGCCACTAAATAAAGATTATCAAATAAAGGCAATATAAGTTTGGCCTCCTTGGTGAAAGCCTGTCTTTCCAGAGGAGCTAAATCTCCACACCATCGCCTCCCTCCTTCCAGAGTGTGCCTCTACCTACAGGGTCTGAGAGTAGGATTCGAGATGTGGGCACCCAAGGCAGAGAGCCAAGACTGCATTAGGACCACCACCTGATCCTCACCCAAACTGATGTGACCTTCATCCCTGTGCCCATGAGGCATTGCCTTCCCTTCCCAAGGACTCACAGCTGAGTACATGACCATCTTCAGGGGCAGTCCCAGGCGCTGAACGCGGGAGAAGTTGGCAAGGATGGCATCCAGCAAGATCCCTGGAAGCGGGGGGAACAGTGCTTAGAACCCACCCCCCAGGGGAAGGAACCTCAGCCCCCACCTTGCCAACCTCCAACCCCATACCTCACCCCCTGTCAGCTGGGCCTTCTCTGCTGCCCGGGGTGGGCCCACATGGGCCCCAATATCCAAAGCAGAGATCTGGGCCAGAGTTCTCAGGACATCGGGGGAGGCCCAGGGTGGCAGGGGGAGTCCATGAGCTCGCTGGAGAGACAGGGAAGACAGAGGGCACATCCAGAGCTGCCCTAGTGCTCCTGGGCCCCCTCCTGGTGCCTGCCCCACCCGGTTAACTGTGTGGATCCTTCCTGCCCCTTGGGGGCTAGGGCTGGGAGTCACAGTATGGGTAATAGTGATTGTTTTGTTTTGGTTTTTTGGTACTGGAAATTGAACCCTGGGTTGCTCTGCCTCTGAGCTACATCCTCAGTCCTTTTTATTTTTTTTTTTTATTTTGAGACAGTCTTGCTGAATTGCCAAGGCTGGCCTGAACTCACAAGCCTCCTGTCTCAGCCTCCTAAGTCTCTGGGGTCCCAGGCATGGGCCACTGCCCAGCAGCTATTGTCTGATTCTATAGTCTAGAAGCTCTTAGGACTCCTTTGGGCAGAGGCGTTTTGCGATCCAGACGTTATGGACTTTGGAAAGGTCTGGAGGGGCCTACGGCGGCCCCTGTAACCCCACACACTTCCCTCCTTGCATGGCACCACTTCAGGTCCACTCCTGCTGCCCAAGTTTTGGTTTCTGGAGCTTTCTGATCGCGGGATAGCAGAGAAAGTATGGATGGCCAAAACAGCCCCGCCCCTGTGTGGCCCCGTGTGCCAGCTGCTTCCATAAGCCTGTTACCACAGAGGAGAGGGGCTGCTGTTCCTGTTGTGCAGATGACATAACCAGGGCACAGGTTATGTCATTGGCCTGACGAAACCCAGTAGCATGGGGCAAAGTTAGGATCTGAACCCCTTGGCTGGGAGGGACATGGCGAGGGGCTTACCTGGCAGATAAGTGTGTCCAGAACCTTCCATGCCCTGTGCAGTGGCTCCCCAACCAGCGTCAGCCCCGTGAAGTTGCTCAGGCGAATCAGAAAGTCCTGGGTGCACAGCTGGGTGAGCCCAGAACCCGGCTGGCGCCCTGCCCCACCAGCCCACCACCCTGCTCACCGTCCAGCCCTCCAGGGCCTCCTGGTACTCGGCGGCCTCTGTGGACTCCCGCAGCAGCTCATGGTATCGGGGACAGCTGCGCATGGGGAACCTCAGCAGCTGGAGGAAACCGAGGCTCAGGACAGCAGTGAGCCCTGGGTCTCTCAGGCCCTGTCTCCCCAGTCTCTCCTGCATCCTGCTGAGTCTCATGGGACTGGTGGCTGGCCCACTCTGGACAGCTCAGCCCAGAAACAGGTTCACTGCTTTGAGCCATATGAGGCTTCTGGAAGCTGACCAACCCCCAAGCCTGGAGCCACCACCTTCCCTGTCCATCTCAAGGTCTCTGTCTGTTCCTCTCCCACCCCTGTCTAGCCCCGGACCTTGTCCTCAGCAACAGGCACCGTGTGCACGGGAATCGGCCTCCAGTCTGCCTCAGGGCTCCCCGGCGCTGCCTCGGGGAACAGCCCAGCCAGGTTGGCCTGAGCACTCTCCAGGGTCCGGTCGAAGTCTGTGCTCCGGATGTACACCTGGGGGGTCGCAGGGTCAGATGTAGTGGCAAATCAATGGCTTCAGATTCATTTTGGTGTTGCTTGAAGGTCATGAAAACAGGTTAATGATTAGGCATTTAAGGTGAGTTCAAATGTCTGGCCTTTAAATGTATCAGAGGTCAATGTTGGGGGGGTTGGAGGGCAGGTATTGGGTAGACATGTTGGTTGAAGGGACTCAGCTTGGGTAGATGAGGGTCAAGATCATCAGAGTCGTGGGACTGGAGGCAAAAGGTCAAACTGAGGATGGGCGGGCAGGGAATGGAGCCACAGTTAAGTATAGGATCCTCGCAGGGGTCAGAGGTCAGGAGGCTGATCCAAAATAGAAGACATCAGAAGAGACAGAAAAGGAAGGTTAGAATGGATGAAGGATTGAAGGATAGAGATCAAACGCTGGAGGCCAGGAGCACAAGTTGAAAAGAATCAAGTTTAGGAGTCAAGGTCTAGTTGGAGTCAGTGGGAGTCAAGACAAAGGTGAAGGCCAGAAAATAAGGTCAGAGTTGATGGAGGTCAGAGGTCGGGGTTCAGAATGAGGAGAGATCAGAAGTCAATGCGGATTTACTGTTGACTCTGAGGTCCCTGGAATGCAGGTCAAGTTGACAGAGGGCAAAGGCCAGAGGTGGAGCCCAAAGGAAGCACTGGTGTCAAAGGTGAGGTCAGGGGGCAGGTAGAGGTCAACGTGACAGTACCTCCTCCCGCCGGTACTGGGGACTCAGAAAAGACTTGTAGCGCCTCCTCAGGAAGTGGCCCAGCTCCAGCTGCTGGCGGACTCCCTCCTGGGGACAGAGCCGGCCTCAGCACACCCTCCTCACCCAGCCACGCGCCTCGCCCCCACGCCCACTTCTCACCTGGTCAGCTGGCCCAGGCCTCGAGGCCACAAGGCAGAGACGGCTTCCTTGTGTGGGTCTGTGGGGTAGGAGGCCAGCGGGGCCCGGTCGCCATGGCGGAACACCTGGGGACAAACGGGGTCAGGGCTGGCCTGGGGCAGAGGAGGGCCCAGGTGGGTGGGGGCAGCTCACCAGAGCCACGAACGCCAGGGGTCCTTCTGGCAGGGCCTGGTGCGGCAGCTGCAGCAGCAGCAGCAGGAGGGGCAGCCCCGCAGCGTGGCCCTGGAACCCCAGCCCGGCCATCTCCACGCAGCGCAGACGCTGAGCTCAGCCGCCGACTGCGCCTGGCCTCGCCCGCTCATTACCCTCTGCCGCAGCCCCCGGTGCAGGCCCCGCGCAGGCCCTGGCACGCCTCGCCAGCGCCGATCAACCTGTGTGCTCCCCACCACCGCCCGCGGAGGAGGGTCCAGTTACCATCACGCCAGCACACAGCCACAAGCCAAGGGGCAACGCCTGGGCGAAGCTGCCTTTGAACCCTGCCTGCCCCCCTGAACCTGGATATTGACACAGGAGGAGACCCCCCACACACTGCCTCAGAGTCTAGACTCCCCCTCTGTTCTCTCTGCCCTCTCCTTCCCCTACTCTGAATCTCTTCTTCCTTTCCTTGCTCCTGAATGTTGTGACTTCTCGGAGGCCTTCTTGGAAATTATCTTCTTCCCCCTGCAGCTGATCAGAACCAACAGGGCCCAGTGGTTGGACACACAAACCCAGTAACTGGACAGATTGGGTTCAAAACCTGATTTCACCATTTATATATAAACTGTGTGACTTTTGGCAAGTCATCCCACCTCTCTGTGCCTTAATTTCACAAACTGGATCAGATGAGTTCAAATATATTCAGCATTTAGAGAAAAGGGTTTTCAAAGAGTAACTACGAGAGCTGGCGGAAGTAATTACAAGGAAGTTCGTTGATTGGCTTGAGTTAGTAGGGACTGAATCTGGGGCAGCTAGGCAAGCACTCAACCACTGAGCTACTGTCCCCAGCCCTTTTGATTTCATTTTGAGACAGGGTCTCAGTGGTCACCAATGCTGGCCTTGAACTTTCCATCCTCCTGTCTCCGCCTCTTGAGAGCTGGGATCACAGGCTTGCACCTCCATGACCAGCTGTCTTCTCTTCTATGACAAGAATGCTTTTTCCTTAGGTGATGTCCTCTCTCTACTCAAATGTCCCCCAATTTCCCTCCAGATCTTTACAGTGGTTTTGTCCAGTCCAGAGCCCTGTCTGGAGCACCCGCCTAACCTGGTCATAGGTCTTATCGAATTTTTTAAAATATAGAAAATCTGTGAATAAAGAACCATCGCTTCATTAATAAAATATGTATAAACAAAACACATATTAATAAAATAAATATTTCCCCTAATATATACACAAATGCTCCTCAATTTACAATGAGGACATGTTCCAGCATCATAAGTCAGAAACGCCTTCAACACCCCTGACCCACCAAGCCCCACCCTGGCAGCCCCTTGCAAGGTGGTTGATGCCCAGGGCAGTGGAAGAGGATCGCCCTGCCCCGTCCTGGCCCAGGAAAAGAACAAAACTCAGGAGTTCAAGTTCAGTTTCTACCCATTGTGCGTGGCTTTAGCACATCCATAAAGTGTAAAACTCACAAGTCAAACTATCCTAAGCCAGGAACTGTCTGTCTATATATTTCTTTTTCTTTTTTGGCACCAGGGACTGAATTCAGGGGCACTCAACCACTGAGCCCCATCCCTAGCCCTATTTTGTATTTTATTTAGAGACAGGGACTCCCTGAGTTGCTTAGGTCCTTGCTAAGTTACTGAGGCTGGCTTTGAACTTGCGATCCTCCTGCCTCAGCCTCCTGAGCTGCTGGGGTTACAGGCGTGGGCCACTGTGCCCGGCATTGTCTATACATTTTCCAGAAGCAAATCATTGTATTTACTGATACCACGTTCCCAGGTACCCAGCATGACTACTGCAGGTAGTGAATAAATACTGAGGAAGACGCCCTAAATAACGAGACCATGTAGTCTTGCTTTTTGTGGTAGATGGAGACAGACAGAGACAGACACATACTGTGTGCATATCATAATCTTTTTTTTTTTTTTTTTTTTTTTTTTTTTTTGTGGTACCGGGGATTGAACTCAGGGGCTCTCAACCACTGGGCCACATCCCCAGCCCTTTTTTGTATTTTATTAGAGACAGGGTCTCACCGAGTTGCTGAGGCTGGCTTTGAACTCGCGATCCTCCTGCCCCAGCCTCCCAAGTGCTGGGATTACAGGTGTGACTGCCCGCCCCCCACTGCCCCACCAAGGTGCCGGAGCACACACTTCCACTCAGCCGGCCACTTCCTGCCCTGCGTCCCTGTGGGGCGTCACTGCTGGGAGTGGAGATCACAGGCAGAGCAGGCCTCCCCCCCCACCTCCACTGGGACCACACTTCATGCACCTCAAACCGGTGTCCTTTCTAGGCACTTGGGTGAGTAGCCCAAGGTGCCTGTGTGGGGACCCAGGGCACCTCAGCCGGGAGGGGGGGGGGGCAGCCTGCACAGGGAGCACTGATGTGCTTGTTGGTTTCTCCCTGTTTCTGGCAGCCTGGAAGTTCCTTCTAAACGAAGAAGGGACATAAATCATGACGGAGTGAGTGGGAGGCTGGCCCAGTGGCCCAGGCTGTCTCAGTCAAGGTTCGTCACTGTCCCTAAGGTCCAGAGGCAGGAAGCTGCTGCCACTGTCCACTGCCACAGTTCCACCTGACAACTCCCAGTCCCACCCACCACTGCATGGCTGTCCCTGTGTCTGGCGGACGCTGGAGGAGGGAGCTTCACCTGGGCCACCCTACCTGTTCTCCCATGTGCGTGCGTCCTGCACTCTCCCATCTTATTCATCTCTGTGCCAAATTCAGAGACCCCTGTGACATCTCACACCTGTGTCCCACTCTCCCCCAATCCCCTGTAGAAATGCCCCTCTACCCAGAATGCACTTCCCTGGTCGCCATGGCCACCATTCTGGTCTCCCTGGCGACCCCCTCTTAGTTCCAGAAGTTTCTCCCTTCTCGGGCTCAGAAGCCAGGGAAAGGGGGAGAGAGGTGCAGCTAAGAGCGGCCAAGGTCCTATGGCCATGAACTTCCAGGAAGTGAGGACCGGGAGGAAGGCCAGGGGCGGGGCCAGGACAGTGAGGGGAAAGGTCCTGACCTCTGACCTCCTTCCCTAGAATGTGACCCTGGCTATGGCAGTGTTCACCATCCTCGCCTCCATCTACTTCTTCAACAAGGTGAGGGGAAAGAGGGCGCAGGTGGGAGCAGAGGCTCTCTCTGCTCCCGTTTGATCATCTCCGTCTCTCTCTTCCTTGTCTCTGTCGCTGCGTTTCTTCCTCCCTCAGGCTCAGCAGTGAGAAGACACAGGCTCCCCCAGTCCAGGAGCCTGGTTTCTGACCACCTGCACCATGCCCCTGGCCTCTGACACCAAATAAACATGCAGCATTAGCAGACCCTGCTCCTGCTCCCCGCTCAGCAGGGCCAGCCCGCCTGCTAGTGGAAATTCAGCCCTCTGCGACTGAGGGAGGAGGCTGGGCCTGGACGCCTGGTCTGAGGGAGGAGGCTGGGCCTGGACGCCTGGGTCTGAGGGAGGAGGCTGGGCCTGGACCCCTGGCCAGAGGGAGGAGGCTGGGCCTGGACCCCTGGCCAGAGGGAGGAGGCTGGGCCTGGACTCCTGGGTCTGAGGGAGGAGGCTGGTCCTGGACGCCTGGGTCTGAGGGAGGAGGCTTGGCCTGGACCCCTGGCCTGAGGGAGGAGGCTGGGCCTGGACGCCTGGGTCTGAGGGAGGAGGCTGGGCCTGGACGCCTGGGTCTGAGGGAGGAGGCTGGGCCTGGACGCCTGGGTCTGAGGGAGGAGGCTGGGCCTGGACGCCTGGGTCTGAGGGAGGAGGCTGGGCCTGGACTCCTGGGTCTGAGGGAGGAGGCTGGGCCTGGACGCCTGGGTCTGAGGGAGGAGGCTGGGCCTGGACGCCTGGGTCTGAGGGAGGAGGCTGGGCCGGGACCCCTGGCCTGAGGGAGGAGTCTGGGCCTGGACCCTGGTCTGAGGGAGGAGGCTGGGCCTGGACTCCTGGGTCTGAGGGAGGAGACTGGGCCTGGACCCCTGGCCTGAGGGAGGAGGCTGGGCCTGGACCCCTGGGTCTGAGGGAGAAGGGCTGGGTCTGGACTCCTGGGTCTGAAGGAGGAGGCCTGGACCCTGGGTCTGAGGGAGGAGGCTGGGCCTGGACCCTGGGTCTGAGGGAGGAGGCCTGGACCCTGGTCTGAGGGAGGAGGGCTGGTTCTGGACTCCTGGCCTGAGGGAGGAAGCTGGGCCTCACCCCTGGTCTGAGGGAGGAGGCTGGTTTGGCCTCAGCTCTGGTCTGAGGGAGGAGAGCAATGGAACCTCAGGCTCTCAGGTACCTAATGTGTGAGCTGGTTTGGGGAATGAGCTGGAGTCTCAGGTGCACTGAGGGGGAAGGACATTCCCACTCTAGGCACAAAGGCACAGAGGGGAGAAAAACAGGGCAAATTTACTACCCAGAACTGAAACAGCCTGCTTTGTACTCCAGACTTGTTACTTCTCTCCAAACCTTGGCTTCCCTTTCCTGCCAGATAAAGGTGGGAATCTTTGTCTGGTGGGTCCTGGAAGGTCCGTAACAAGGATGAACTGACATCAAAGTTGTCAATGGACCTTCTAAATGGCAAAGGGTCTGTAATTACCACCATCTTATTCATCCTTATTTTATTGTTGAACACAACTTCCTCTTTTTTTTAACAAACTCTTATTCAACCTTGGACACCCACTCTCTATGCCCCCCCCTTTTTTTTGTTTGTTTGTTTCTTTTGTACCGGGGATTGAACTCAGGGGCACTCGACCACTGGGCCACATCCCCAGCCCTTTTTTGTATTTTATTAGAGACAGGGTCTCACTGAGTTGCTAAGTGCCTCGCCATTGCTGAGGCTGGCTTTGAACTCGTGATCCTCCTGCCTCAGCCTCCCAAGTGCTGGGATTACAGGCATGAGCCACCGCGCCTGGCTTCTCCATGCCCCTTTGTGTAAAGATGTCCAGAACCCCAAGCAGGCAACCTGTTAGCAGCCACCTGGATTGCTACCCAATCCCTCCAACACTCCATGCCTCCATCCTGAGTGAATGCTTTGGGGGCCACCCCAGCCTTTGGTTGAGGTTCATTTACATCTCATCTGGTTAGAAGCAATTTCAACTCAGCATCTGAAAAGTTAGCTCTGAATAGTGATTGTACATCATTTCCCAGAAAAATGCCTAGAAAATCCCAATTACGAACATATTCACAGTCGTAGTGTGATTTTAGCTCAGATTAATGTTTTATTGGATTACAAATACTTTAGGCCAATTATTTCAGCATAATTGGGAATAGCGCCCCCCTAATTCTCCAAAGCACCCTAATTTGATGAGTCCTTGGTTGCAACACGACCACTAACCACAAGGTGGCGGTGTTGGACTATTTTCCCCAGCAGAACTTAGCTGGAGGGTTGCTCTCCGCAAGGGAAAGTTGATTTCTGCAAAACCACAATTCTCAGACCTGGGAGGTCCTTGTCCCTCCTCCCGATTTGGGCTTGGGCTTTCTCTCCCCGGACCCAGCTCCAGCCTCCCATCTCCTCCAGTCCTCAGAGGGGCCTTTTCTTGGAGCTGACCTTGCCCTCCCTGCTCACAGCCCCCTTGGGGCTCCTCCTCCCCCGCCAACTAGAATCCCCAGCCCCTGGCCTGGCACTGAGGCTGGGACTAACCCCACTCCCTCTGGCTTCTTTTTAAAAATCCCACCGTCCCCGGTGGCCCCTCGGCTTTATATAGAACTCACATATGGTCACAAAGAACTCAAAGATGGTTTAAAATGCCACATGCCCCTGCCTGCGGTACCCTTCCCTCTTCAACTTTGTGTCCCCGCCTCCAGCAGGCACCCCCCAGGGCGCCCCACGCAGAGGGAAGTGAGCCCGTCCGGCCCGCGCGCCCTCCCCACCCCACTCGCCCCGCGCTCTCAGGACGTGCTGTCGTTTTAAAATCGGGCCAACACGGCGCCTCCTCCGTCTCCCAGCTCCCTGCCCGCGCTCCAGGGTTGGACCACTTAGGATTCTCGGCGTTGTGGGAGCTGTCGACGTTGCATTTGGGCGACCACAGACGCGCGGAGACGGATGGCTCTCGGCTGGCTGCCCCGCGGGTCCCCGGGGAGCTTTTGAAATTCCCAGAGCCCAGCTCCGCCCTGGACCGCTTAAACCACCGCGCCTGGGGATGGGGCCCGGGCATCGATTTTATTTTAAAAGCTGCCCCTGGAGATACCAAGGTGCAGCCAGGGTCAAGAGGCATACCGGGACGCATTTTCAGGGGGAAAAAAAAAAGGCAGCCGGTCCCCCTTGGAGTGGAGCCCATGTCAGAGAGCTCTGTGGCTGCCTTGAAGACTGGAATGTGGCGCGAAAATTAACTTTTGAGCTTGGAAACATTTAGAAGTCTGAAAACAAAGGGCCCGGCAGAGAAGGGTCAGAACCCACCTGCACAGAGTGGTTTTATTCTGTTCCACCTGGAACAGCCAGGGCGGGTGTCACCCTCAGCCACCTGCTCAGTTCCCGGTGGCACCTGTGTTTCTTCTCATCCAGGCTCAGGTCTCGCCCTGTCTCAGAGCCAGTGTCTCGCCCTGTCTCTCAGTCTCTGTCTCCCTGTCATCTGTCTGTCTGCCTCTCTTCCCACAGTTCTCATGGACACCAGCTCTGTTCCAGTCCCTCACTGTCACTGTCTCCACAGAGCCTGTCACCTCTCCTGCCTCAGCCCCATCTGCTACCTGGGTCTGCAGGATTCCTCCCCTGGTGCCTGTTCCTCTGCCGGCCTCTCTCATCCCCCTTGCTGCTCTCTCTGGGTCTCTGTCCCCCTCTTTCTCTGAGTCTCTGTCCGCTGCCCTCCTGGTCTCTGTCCCTCTCTGTCCCTGCCCCTCTCCTCCCCATCCTGTCCACCACATCCAACGGCCCCTCAGCTCAGCCCAGCCTTCCTCCCTGGAGGTCAAGGAGATGGGAATCCGCCCCTCCCTGCCCGCTGGCTGTCCCTAGTTCCCCAGGAACTGCCCCTCAGGTCGCTGCGGGAGGGCTCAGCCAGCACTCCCCAAAGCCCCCTCCCTTCCCCGTCCCCTCCCCAGATGCTCCTCAGTGTGGGACCAGAGGAACTGACACAGCTGTCGCCGGAGGGCCTGGGCCCCCCACATGTAGAGCAGGGGGTTGAGGCAGCCACTGGCCGCCACCAGGGTGAACCCCAAGGGTCTGAGAAGCACCCAGACATCCCCCAGGTCCAGCGCGGCCTCCCGCACCCCCAGGAGCCTCAGCAGCAGCAGCAGGTGGAAGGGGAACCAGCAGAGGAGCAGCATGGCCCCGGTGGCCCAGGGCATGCCCAGCAGCGGGGGCCGCCCCGTGAGCCTGGCCAACCACAGCCTGGCCCGCAGAAGGCTGTGGAAGGTGCCCAGCACCCCCAGGGGCACCCCCAGCCCAAAACACCAGCTGGTCCAACCTGTGGGCCCAGGATCTGGAGTCCTGGCCTTGGCTGGGGGGCTCCCCGGCAGACGTCCTGTTGTAGGGGTCAGCGGGGCTTGCCTGGTCCCTCAGGGCTCGCAGCGCTGGCCCACCTAGGCCCAGCAGGAGGATCCAGAACCCACTGGCCCAGAAAACCACCCGCCGAGCTGCGTGGTGCGCCTGCGCCCAGGCGGGCCACAGCAGGGAGGCCTGGCAGTCAGCAGCCACGCGGGTCAGCAGGCGGCCACTGGCATAGAAGGTCAGGAAGGCCAGGCTGGGGTCCAGACGGCAGAAGGCATCACCCAGGGGCCAGCAGGAGTGTGTCCAGATGACAGTCAGCGGCAGGAGGACCGTGAAGATGGCATCGGTGGTGGCCTGGTGGCCAAACCAGGCCAGCGACAAAGGGGAAGGCATGGGGGGCCCCGCAGCCTGGAGCAGCAGGCCCTGGCTGGTCACCTCCAGCAAGTAGGAGGAGAGTGCCACCAGGGAGTAGAGGAGCATGAGGGTGGCCCAGGGCAGGCTCGGTGCCTCAGAGGGAGCCAACCGCCGAGTCTCCGGAGCGTCCTCCATGGGCTGGCTAAGGCTGTTGGGACCCAGAAGCCACCACGTTAGTGTGACCTGCAGCTGTCCCCAGAACCACCCCAGGTCCTGCATCTCGAGTCAGCCCCACTGTCCGCCCAGCGGGCCCGCGTCCTCTCCTGCTCCTCTCCCGTCCTGACTCTGCCCACGGCCATGGCCCAGTGTAGGACTCCTCTTCCCCCATCCTCCCTGCCTGCCGTCTCCCTGCTCCAGTCCATCTTGGAATACCCCAGCTGACCTGCCCTTCCCCTGGTCGCAGCCCTTCCGGGACCCCCAGCACCCCTGGCCACGGTCCCAGCCCCTCAGCCCAGGGTGGAAGTCCTGGGTGGCCGTCCCTGTTCTGCCGTCTCCTCTCTGGCCTCCCCGCCCCCGCACCAGGCCTGCGACTTCTGGAGCCAGCCCCTGCCCCTGGCCCTGCTGTCCTGTGCGCCCACCTGGCCTGGCCTCTCCCAGCCTCGGAGCCCCACCTGTCAGGCGGCTTCTCTGAGCAGCTCCTCCTCCAGGTGGGGAAACAAAGCCCAGAAAGGGGGGCTCAGAATCCCACTGCAAAGCCGGCACTGGCCTGGGGGTCAACTCTGGGGGATCTGCCTGCGGGCCTCGATTTGTCCCCTCTGTTCCGTGGTGTCCTCCTCCGGCGGGTGGAGGGCAGGTGTCTCCTGGGCGGCTGAGCAGGAGCTAGTACCGTGGCGGCCCCTGGACAACGGGAAGTGGATGTGTGGGCAGCTCGCAGCGAGAGATGGGGAAGTGGGTGCCGGGGCCCTGGCTGGAGACCAGAGAGGCCACGGAGCCGAGGCTGAGCCGGGCCTCAGTTTCCTCTCTGTGGCTCAGGGCTGGCCTCTTCCCCTGGGCATCCCCAGCGTGGGGTCCCGGCCCCTGGTCTGGCCTGCAGCCCTGCCTGTCGTAGCCCCGCCCACCTCACCTGTCCCCAGCTCCCCACTTCCCCTGCTCTGCAGCCCTAGATGAAGCCACACCCTCTTACACACACGCACGCCCGCACAGGGCTCTTGTCCCTGCTGTCACTTCATCCTGTGCCCCTTACTTCACACCTTTGTTGAAGCTAGCGAACTCCTATTCATCCTTCGAAACCTGATTGGGTACCACCTTCCCTGGAAACCCTCCTCTGGCCACCACTCACCCCATCCGACTGGGGCAGGTACCACTGACCCCGTGTGCGGCGTCTCTGAGCGTGGGCTGGAGCCGTGCCAAGGGCGAGGACTCAGTGTCCCCTGAGCACGGGGCGGTGTGCTATGTCATCGTTTAACTCCTCCCAAGATCCCCGTGAGGAAGTGACTGTTGCTGTCTTCATCTCACCAGGGGAAACTGAGTCACGGAGCAGGCGTGGAGCACAGAGCCACCAGGAGGTGACAGGGCTGAGGAAGGGACCTAGGGCTGCGCCTTGTCGTCCTGCTGAAACACGATGGCCCCTTGAGCCGCCTGACCCCACGAGCGTCCGCGCCCACCCTGCGAACGCCCGCGCACCCAGCAGTGCCCATTCGCACGTCCCCCTCCAGGAGCAAGCACAGTCCCTGCCTGGAGCCCCCCCTCCCTCCCGCTCCCCGGACCTCCCTCCACTGGAATGGCCTCTGCCCAGTTTTGTTTCCTGAACAACCTGGGAGCCCCCAAAGGCTGATTCATACCCCAGAACCATGGGGTCAGGGGTCTGGATGGCGGGCGGCTTGGGCACAAATTTGCGTAGAGAGCTGAGGGTCTGGAGATGGCCTGGGGGCGGGGGAGACTAAAACTCAGGGCAAGGAACAGGCAAAACCTGGGGCCAGTTCTCCAGGGAAGAGCCCGCGGGGCTGCAGGCCGTCCCGGGAGCCGCCCACCTGCTGGCCCTCCCTCGCTCTGGCCTCCGGTGTGCCCCCAGCCCCAGGCACGCTCCTCTGCTGGAGGACCAGGGCTCCGTCCGCGCCTCGGTGACACATCATGACCACACTGGGTCCTCACCATCAGCCTGTGCTGCACCTGGCACCTCTGGGCCTGGCTGCCTGAGGTGGGGCCCTTCAAGTCTGCCCCGTGTGTCCTGGTCCCAGAGCCCCCCAGGCCACCCCGGTGAGCAGCAACCTCTGAACCCTCGCTCTCCCCTTAATCCCTCTTCCTAGCGCTCACGGCCAGCCACTGTCCAACTTCTGCCTCCTGCCAATCATTCTTGCTCCTGCCAATCATCATCTGCCTCCCCCATAGAAGCAGGGGTGGCAGGGACTCCTCCACCTGTACCTGAGAGAGCCCCAGCAAGGGCTCGGTGCTTCATAAAGGTGAGTGAGGGTGAGCCGGGATCCCTGTGCCCACTGAGGTGGCAGATGCGTGGCCCCCAAGACATCCCTGTCCTAACCCCTGGAACCTGGGAATGTGTCCCATGACTCAGCAAAGGGAAGGGAAGGTCACAGATGGCACTAAGGCTGCTGCTCGTGTCATCTGACAACAGGGAGACGGTCTCAGGTGGTCCAGGTGGGCTGAGGTGGCCACAGAGGTCCTTGTGGGGAACAGGAGAGTGGGAGCCAGAGGCAGATGTGCAGAGGTCGCGCTGCAGGCTTTGCTGCTGGAGGTCGGGACCAGAGCCTCAAAATGTTTGCCCCTCTAGAGGCTGGGAAAGGCAGGAATGCTGACTCTCCTCAAGAGCCAGTAAGGTCCTTTTATCCTTTTTGTTCTTTCTTTCTTTGGTACCGGGGATTGAACTCAGGGGCACTCCCACCACTGGGCCACATCCCCAGCCCTTTTTCGTATTTTATTAGAGACAGGGTCTCACTGAGTTGCTAAGTGCCTCGCCATTGCTGAGACATTGAACTCTCGATCCTCCTGCCTCAGCCTCCCAAGTGCTGGGATTACAGGCGTGGGTCACCTTGCCCAGCCCCGTAAAATCTTTTTAGGACCTGTAAAATAATCTGTGTTGTCTGAAGCCCCCAGATTTGGATACTTTGTTACAGCAGCAAGAAGAAACAAATACACCCATTTTATAGAGCAGCAAATGGAGGCTCTCTGAAGGCCACACAGTCACTTCATTGTTGAGTTTGCCTTTGGAATGAGAAGCGGGCAGGGACTTGGGGGCAGACGGCAGAGGAGGTGTCCACACTCAAGATGGCTAAAGTGGGGGCCTGGAGGGAGCGGCCAGGTGGTGGCGGAAGTGGTTAGGACTGGTATTGGGAAAGAGGAAGGAGCACCAGGAGGGGAGGAAGTGGGTGGCTCCTGTGGACCTCAAAGTGCCCAAGATGTGGAGGGCGGGGGAGGAGTGGCCCTGGACCTGCGCCCAGTGGCAGGTTCCCCCACTGGGGGGCCCCCAGCAGGGCCCCTCCTGCCCTCCCAGTGTCTGCCCCATCATCTTCTCCAGCCCAGTGGCTGGCCTTCTGGGCTCAGGCCACCTCCTCTACCCCTAGACCCTGGACGCAGCCTCCTCCTGGCCTCTGTCCACCTCCCACCAGGGATCTTCCTACCCTCTGCCCTCCTCTGCTTACAGGCCTGCCGTGGCTCCCCAGCACCCCTGGGCAAACCCCCCGTCCCTCAGCCTGGAATCCAGCTCCCCCTCAAGCCCCACCCCCTGGTACGGAGGTGGTAACCCCTCTGCCACCACCCGGAGCCTTGTTGGTTGTTTGTGCCCATCTCCACAGTCACCTGAGGACACCTTGAAATCCAGGTCTGAGCCGACCTCTCCAGGGTCTCCTGCATCACCCACCACAGGGGAGACCGCAGGACACCCCTATTTTCGAAGACTGAATCATCAGTACTGCAAAGGTGCTCTGGGTCAGCACTGGACTGTGCCAGTGCAGGACCAACGTCATTCATCTCAGGCCATGTCCCAGCCCGGAACACAGCAGCAAACCCAAGGGACAAAATCGCAGGCAGGTTCAGTTAGAAGGTGGTCACATCCTCCTTCATTTTATTCCACACGCACAAGAGTGGGCACCCGGGAGCCCACGGGCAGCTGGCAGTGCTGTGGCACGAGGTGGACGCCGGACTCCCACGGTCCTGAGTTCGAATCCCGGCCCTGGCTGCGCGTCCTGGGGGGGGCACCGTGCACGAATTAGGCCCATACCCCGCAGAGCAGCTGCGAGGAGTAGAGGCCCCGGGGCGCTCAGACCTACGGTGTACGGTGCGGGGAGGGGACGTGTCGAGGTGAGCAGTCTCATGACAGCTATTTTCCGACATTTGATGACAGACTGTCTCCTAAGGCTGGGAACATCTCAAACCAGGCCAGATTGGGGGCGACGCCTCCCCTCCCGCGTTGCCTGCGAGAAACAGAGGTAGTGATTAAGATCGCATAATTACCTCCCTCCTGCCTGGGAGGCGAATCTCTCTCCCGCCTGGGATCTTGGGGTTAGGCCTGCCTCCCCCCAGGCTGCGCGCTCCCCCAGGGTAAGAGGCGGCGTTCTTCACGCTGCAATCTCCAGCGGTGGGAGGGATTTGCACCTACTATGTGCCGGGGGATTTGGACCTACTACGTGCGAGGACAGGGTTCCCCGAGCAGGTGAAGGCTGGAGGCTCCCCAGAATGGAAAGTCCTCCACCCCGCAGGAATGTCGAGCCCGCCCCCAAATCAACATTCAGGCCCGCCCTCTGGGATGTGAGCCCGCCCACTTGGACGCCAGCCCCGCCTCCTGGAGGCTTAGCCCCGCCCCCCGGGCAACAGCGCCTTCCCCAGGATGTCGCCCTCTCTCGCTGGAATGCCAGCCCCTCCCCCTGGAATGTCTGTTCTTGAAATTAACGATCTTCGTCTCCCGCACTTTTCTCCAAGAGCGCCATTTACCTGACAGGTACTCTAGGTGCAGAACTGAATGGGTTAATGCAGTGCTGTGCGACCTTCCGTGAGTGCCTTCCCCTCGCTGGGCCTGGAGTTTCCTCGTCCGTGTGAAGGACAGTCTGCACCAAGGCAGTGCCATCCTCGTGGGTTGGGATGCTGGTTTGGGGGTTCGCGGGTTTAGGAGTCCCTGGGCAGGATCTGGCACCGAGGACACGATGAGCCACGGTCGCGGCGCACGGAGGAGCGACTCGCCTCTGTCCTCGCGGCGGTCTCAGATGAGGAGGTTCAGTCCCGACTCGGCGGAGGAGAACCCCGAGCTCCGGAGGCAGTCCGAGGAGACGCCGCCCCGGCGGGACCTTGCCCAGAGCCGCGCCCGCGGAGCCGCAGCCCCTCCGCCGCCAGGGACCACCGCCTCCGCAAGGGGGCCGCCGCGGCTCGGAAGCCGCCGTCAGCTGGGGGCATGCCTAGCCGCACCCGTCAGAAAATCAATGCAAATTAAAAACCTCCCCGGGATCCCGCTCTCTCTCCGAGAAGGCGAGGATCAAAGAGTCTGACTTGGCGGCTGCGTTGGCGAAGCCAGCCGCGGAAACAGCCCGCGGAGCGGCGCCGTGCGGCGGCGTCTGGCGACACGGAACACGCCCTCTGACCCTGCAGTTCCCCGCCGAGGAGCGCGTTCCAGCAGGTGTCCACGCTGATCGTCGCAGACAGGTCGCGCCTCCTCGGCCGGCACCCACCTGGGCGCCGACCCACAGTAATAGGAGCGCTCCTCACAGCGACCCTTGGCTAGAGGCTCAATCAGTGTCCCCATTTTACACCGGCGGACACCGGGAGCGACTTGCCTGGTGTCCCCAACAATAAATGACCACGTGTTAGTGTGCCTTTTGGTACTTAAAAAAGCACACAGATGTTAAGGGATATTATTGCTAGGTGTGTGTGTGTGTGTGTGAGAGAGAGAGAGAGAGAGAGAGAGAGAGAGAAACAGAGTAACAATTTCCCTCCAAAGAACCATCTTCCTATCATAGCCCACAGCTTTTCATTTTCATTAATTTCCGCTTTAACCTCTATTAATGCTTCCTTTCAACTCTTGGTGCATTAATCTTATTGTTCATTTTCTACTTTCTTGAATTGTTTGCTTTACTAATTTCCTTTTGGACTCCTCCCCACCACCACCCATTAAAATTTAGAGCTATAGATTTCCCTCTAGGCACTGCCTTGGCCCTACCTCACCGAGTTTGGGTGGGTAGTGTTTCTAAGTAAGGTGGAACTTCAGTTTTACTCTCCACTGAACACAGCAGCGACTGATAAAGGTGTTTTGCAACATAGGTCCAAGGCAATAGAGTGGAATTTTTTGTCCTTCTCTTTATTGATTTTTAATTTCTAATGTGGCCTGCATTACTTCTACTCTAGGGAATCATGCTAGGCTGTGCTTATGACCTAAATAAACCAGTTTGGGGTGGGGAAAGAATACCATTGTAGAATCTTGAGTTTTGGGGGGAAAAATGCCCTAAAGTTCATAATTGGGACAGTTAGGAAAATTTGAATATGGACTTTTGTTACATGTTATCATGTTAAAGTTGTTAAGGAAAATAATGATGTCATGGTCATGCAGGGAAAATGCTCTTGTTCTTAGTGGCACAGGCTGAAGAATTTATAAGTGAAATATAATGTCCTAATTGCACCCACTTTCAGAAGTTTCAAAATTTTCTGGAGCTGCCTCTAAACACAGCCCCTTAGGAACAGACCCTCCCTGGCCTCCCAGGCCCTGTGTCTCTCTCTTGGCCTGCTCATGGTGGGTGTGTGATAGTGTACACATGTAGGTGTGTGGAAAGGAAGGGGGGGGGGAGAGAGAGGGGCATGGGAGAATCTGCAGGGTGGGAAAATATTAACATCTGGGAGCTTTAGTTGAGTGGTAACCTGTACTGTTCTGGTAACCAGGCCTTTGAATTTTTTCAAATGAAATCTTTGAGAGAGATAAAACACAAGTGTTTACAACAAAGTATGGGACAGAGGTCACCTTTGGAAGAGATGGAGGAGTGATTGGAATGAGGAGGAGGAGGGAAGGGAACCCTGGGGTAGTGTTTTTTTAATTTTTTTAAAGTTGTAGATGGACACAATAACTTTATTTTAATTATTTATTTTTACGTGGTGCTGAGGATTGAACCCAGTGCCTCATACGTGCGAGGCAAACACTCTGCCACTGAGCCACAATCCCAGCCCTCAGGTAGTGCTTTATTCTGTGACCTGGCTAAGTTGTGTGGTTTTTCACTTGGTGATCAATCAATTAATTCTCGCAGATTTTTTTTTTTTTTTTTTGGTACTGGGGATTGAACTCAGGGGCACTTGACCACTGGGCCACATCCCCAGCCTCTTAACAACTGAGTTGCTAAGTGCCTCACCATTGCTGAGGCTGGCTTTGAACTCGTGATCCTCCTGCCTCAGCCTCCCAAGTGCTGGGATTACAGGCGTGAACCACCGCGACCAGCTTCCCAGATCTTTTTTTTAATGTTCTCCAGAATGTGTGTTAGATGGAATAATATTCAAACTTTCAAGGATAGATTGTAGCAAGCTCAAAGCAACCTAGATGCCCATCAGTAGGGGATCAGTGAAATACCTTCAGGTACAATATATCTACATAAGGGAACACTTGGCCCCACCCCTGAGAATCCATGTGGTAGCCTCAGATGCATTTCTAAGCAGCCATCCTGTAGATACACTCTTCTTTTTTGTTCGTTTGTTTGTTTGTTTGTTTGTTTGCAGTGCAAGGGATTGAAATCAGGGTTTCACGCGTGCCAGGCAAGCACTCAACCATTGAGCCACATCCCCAGCCCCTAGACTCTTAATAGAACACACATGGTGTGGGATAATGTACTTGGCATGTTCTGTTTGTGTTAAAAATAATTATGCATGGGTAGGCTCTCTGGAAGGATATGCAAGAAGGTGATGTCATCTCCATGGAGGATGAGGAGTAGGAGTGAGAATTTCTTCTTTTTGCCATGTGCCTACACCACTTTAAAGTTTTGTTTTGTTTTTAATAAACCACTTCCCCCAGTTAGTGTTTTTCAAGGTGCCTCCATTCTTCCTGACATGGGGGTACTCTATCATTTAGTCCTATCCTCACCCATGAATATGGAAGCATTTGGTCCCATTTTACAGAGTTGGTAAACTAAGGTGCTGTGTGGCAGAGTTCTCAGAACATGTCAGAGCTGGGCCAGAGATGCCACTATGGATTGGGACAAGTAGTGTGATAGTTTCTGGTTTGGATGTTTTTTGTTTGTTTGTTTTGCCTCTACCTAGAACTAAGGGAAAGGTGCACCATGTCTAGGGACCACTAGCGTTTCTACCCCTGGAGAGAAAAGTGTTTATTGCATGGATCAGCAAGGGCTGCTTTGGGTTTCAAGTAAGAGCAAGTCTGACTCCAAATGGATTTGGCAATAAAAAAATTTAGTACCTCCCTTCACACAAGTTCCAGAGCTTGGCGGCATAGTAGGTATAGATCCATTCAGCAGCTGCAGCCACCAGATAACAGTGGCTCCGGGGAACTGGGATTTGAGATCTCTTTCCATGGCCCGGGTGTAGACATCCAGGGCTGGCATGGGCTCTCCTTGGGGACACGTAGCTCCCCACCGTGGCTTGCCACAATGGTTTTGCTGTGCAGATTGCAACAGCGGCCCCAGTTCCGCAGGCGGCTCAGTACCCATGCGCCTTTGCAATGTCACTTTGCAGATTTTCCGATTGAGAGGTGAAACCTCTCACCTGCTCTAGGCTGGCATTGTGACTTATTTTGACCAGTATCTTGGAGTGGTAGTCACCTGTGCAAAGTTCCAAGCCTCCATCTCCTGCTTCTCTCACTCTTAAAACCCTCCTCATGGGCTGGGGATGTGGCTCAGTGGTAGAGCACTTGCCTAGCATGCACAAGACCCTGGGTTCAATCTCCAGTACCCCCTAAAAACCAAATAAAAACAAAACAAAATCTCTCCACATAAATGCCACATTAAAAAAAATTAGACTGCAGGACAATAGGAACTATATATGGCTTAGCCAATCCCAGTATCCCAGCTGACCAGCCACCCCTCCCAGAATCATTTAGCAGACCCACAGGTGCTTGAGGGGTCCAACTGAGATGAGAAAACCGCTCAACTGAGCCCAGACTAAATTGCTTAACCACAGAAATCACAAAAGGTTGTGGTACTCAGCCTCTCAATATTGGGAGTGTTTGTTACACAGTAGAAGCTAACTGATACATTCACTTTCTAGTCGCATGGAGGAAGGGAGGGGCAAGCCCCTTTCATTTAAGGGCACTTCTAGGAAGTTACATTGATTATGTCCACAACCATCCTACTGGGCAGAAAGGAGTCCCATGGCTGCACCTCCTTGCTAAAGTTACTGGGAAATGTAGTCTTTTTTTCTTTCTTTTTCTTTATTTCTATCTGTACATTTTTTCCTCTTTTTTTTTTTCTGGTTAACCACACGTCCAGTTTAAAGTAAATAAAAATCTTGTAAAGAAAGTGAATGATGGGGAATATCTCTCTCTCCACTAGGGGTCTTTAGGTGAGGGACTGCTGGGGACAATTCCTGGAGAGGAGGCAGAGTCGTGGAAGCTAGCTTAGGTTAGGGTCATCAAGCTAAGGAGGGAGACTCAGCCACTACCCGGAGGTTCCCATCGTCCTCTGGGGCTTCACCTCTGGGACAGGATGACTGATAAACCCCTCATCGCCAAATGCTCTGGCCAGGGCAGAAGGGAAAGACTGGAAAAAACTGTCTGGGAAATCTCGGCCAATAAAGACATAGAGAAAGGGTTGAGGCCGCTGTTGAGGCAGCCCAGGGAGAAGGGAGCCCACGTCGCCAGCATCGTCTTCGGCCAGTGGGACTTCTCGTGCATCATCAGTAGCCCTGACCGGACCAGGAGCGCCGTGTTAAATGGAAACCAGAAGACGCAGAAGGCACTCGCTAGCACCAGCAGCAACCTCTTTGGCTGCTAGCATGCACCCAGCCTTCCCGCCAGAGCTTGGCCCAGATGAGGTGGGCACAGGTGCCGGTGATCACCAGGGGCACCAAGAAGCCCAGCAGGAAGTGAGTGATGGCCACTGCCATCTGTCCCTTCCAAGACATTGGATTCGCATCGTGGGTGACCTCGTTCTCTAAGTTGAACTTGAAGTAGCAGTAGTCACATCCGTTTACTTTTCCAGTGGCCCGGAATTTCAGGTCTGGGGAGCACGCGGTGGCAGCCAGGAGCCACACGCCGAGGGCCAGCCAGCGTGCTCGTCCAGTGGTGCGGTGGTTTCGGGCCCAGACAGGGCAGAGAACAGAGATGCAACGGTCCACGGAGATAAGGACCAGGAGGCAGATGCTGGCAAAGAAGTTCAGGGCCAGAAAGGCCATGGAGAGTCTGCAGACAGGATCACCGAGGGGCCGCTGGCCAGAGGCCACGTTGTGTGTGGAGATGGGCAGGAACAGTAAGACGGCGCAATCGGCAAGGGCCAGGATGAAGAACCAGATGGTGGTGACCGTCCACCACGTCCATGGCGAAGGACACAGACAGCACTGCTGTGGTCAGCCGGCGGAGGTGCCCCACCTGCTCGGGCAGGCATCCGGAGGCACTCATCTTTCTAGAAGAGGAATCATCACATGTCAGAGCCAGAGGCTGCTTCTCACTGGAGCCCACGGTTCCCCAGAAGACCCCAGCCATCCAAACCTCCACTTAATAACTTTTATTGGCTGGGCGCAGTGGCGCACACCTGTAATCCCAGTGGCTCGGGAGGCTGAGGCAGGAGGATCATGAGTTCAAGGCCAGCCTCATGAACTTAACAAGGCTCTAAGCAACTCAGGGAGACCCTGTCTCTAAATAAAACGTAAAAAAGGGCTGGGGGATGTGACTTAGTGGTTGAATGCCCCTGGATGCAATACCTAGTATCAAAATAATACTAATTTTTTTGTCAAGTGCCGATGATATTACAATGATGTTCTTCCAGGTACTGGAGATGAGAAATATAACAAGGCAAGCCTTCACAGAACTTGTAGCCTAGGAAAGGATATCAGACGTAACACCTAAAATAATTAGATCCATGATGAACTGCTTGAGGAGATGAAATGTTATGGGGAAAAGTCTAAAGGAGGGCTTCTGATTTTTGGTAATATCAGTGCAGATTTTTCAAATCATCTTATAGACAAAAATTACAAAATGTAGACAAAAATATCAAAAATCAATCTACTGATTGAAAACACTGGAAAGTAACCAAAATTAGGCACAAACTAGAGGAGAATCCACCCAATGGAGGGCTTTTAATTTGCATCTTTTGTGTGTGCTCGCTGTGCCAACCCTACAGCTCCAGCAACAGAATACCCTGGAGAGCCAGATGCAGTGGCGCACGCCTGTAATCCCAGCAGCTCGGGAGGCTGAGACAGAAGGATCATGAGTTCAAAGCCAGCCTCAGCACAAGCAAGGTGCTGAGCAACTCAGTGAGACCCTGTCTCTAAATAAAATACAAAATAGGGCTGGGGATGTGGCTCGGTGGTTGAGAGCCCCTGAGTTCAATCCCCAGCACCGGGGGTGGGGGGGAGACCTACATGCCCAGCTGATTTGTGTTATGAGAGGACAGAGATAAGAGCAAGGAAATTGGCCAGAAAGATAGCAGGAAGGAAGAGAACTGTGGAAGGAAGCCACACATCAGGTAAGCACCCAACTCTGCATACAAAACCCACCCAAACCCTTTCCTGACTAAAGTATGCATGTCCGGGGGAGACACCAAGATGCCTGGGGGGAAAGCAACAGCTGGGATTAGAAATACCTGAGCACAGATTTCAGCCATCTTCCACCAGAGGTGACACAGACTTTGGGGTTTCAGTCCAGCAGCCAACTTAATTGTCGGCCAAAACAAAAGTCACTCTTCAAAGGAACATAACCCAATGCAGATTCTCAATATCACTCCTGGTCTCCACTCTGTGCGTGGAAACCTCTAGACATGAAGTAACAGAGATGTACGAGCCATGCTCAAGAGAAGAGCAACGATACAAAAACCCTGGGTGTGACGTGGATATTGCAACACACGAGGATGTTAAATCACCTGATACAAACGTGTGCGAAGACTTCAAGGAAATGGTATTCATAATAAACAAACTGGAAGCCCGGGGCCCGCTTAGAGGTCACTCGGGACATCTCGACCAGAAAAACAGAAAACTGCTGACCTTGGGAATGGAATATCCTGAAATTTGGGTGTTCTCTCCAAGGCCGACTGAGAGACGAGGAAGCACAAATCGCTCCCCTCAGCTATTTGCAAAATGTTGTGTTCATTCCCTTTGAATTTTATCTAGAGTTCCTGCTTGCTGGCACCGAAAACTGCTTGCTAAAATAATAAAAACGAGCAGCTCAGCACTCATGGCTACATTTTTTATTTTTTTGGTACCAGGGATTGAACTCAGGGGCACTGTACCACTGGGCTACATCCCCAGCCCTTTTTTTTTTTTGGTATTTTACTAGAGACAGGGTCTCACTGAATCACTAAGTGCCTCTCATTGCTGAGGCTGGCTTTGAACTCGCAATCCTCCTGCCTCAGCCTCCCAAGTGCGTGGATTGAGGGGGATTACAGGGGTGCGTCATTGCGCCCGGCTTCACAGCTACTTTTAATCACATCTCTGGTTCTGGTTCCTGAGAGCATGCACGCTTGTTCATTTGTCTCTGGTTCTGTGTTCCTAAGAACACCATGTCATTGTTCATTCCTCCTATTTAAAAAAAAAAAAAAAAAGCCGGTCAGCCTGGGACTTCCTTTCATCCTGGGTGAAGTCCTCTGATCCCCCACTTTAGAACAACTTTGTCTCGGTGTCATCATCATTCACCATGTCTAGGGTTCAGCTGGTCTGGCTTGGCAAATAAATAGCATGGTTATTCTAGTAGGAAAGAGAAATTATAAAAAGAGAAGTAGCCGACAATTCTAGAGATGAACAGTTGAAATTTCATCGAATGGATGTATGGCTTCCCAGACGGGAAATGACCTCAGTGAACCTGAAGATAGATCAACAGAAATGTCCCAACCTGAAAGATGAAGGGAAAAAATTAAAGAAAATTGACTAGACCACCAGAGAGACTGTGGAACAATACAGGTCAGTCTAGTCTGTAAGTAGTTGGAATTTCAGGGGAGAAAAAGAAAACGAGACAGAGATGTATTTGCAAAAAATAAATAAATAATGACCCTTAATGTACCAAATTTAGCAAAAGACATTATCTTACAGATCCAAGAATTTCAATGAACTCCAAGCAAGATAAATACAAGAAAATCACTCACAAGGCATAGTGTAGGAAGAAGGATAAAATCCAAAGATAAAGAGGCAATTTTGAAAAGAGCTCGATAAAAATGACACTTTACATAAAGCAAAACATTGATATGAATATTAGCTGACTTATCACAGTGGGAGGGCCATGGAATATGGAATGGTGGACTCTTTTTTTTTTTTTTTTTTTTTTTTTGGTACCGGGGATTGAACTCAGGGGCACTCGACCACTGGGCCATATCCCCAGCCCTTTTTTGTATTTTATTAGAGACAGGGTCTCACTGAGTTGCTAAGTGCCTCGCCATTGCTGAGGCTGGCTTTGAACTCTTGATCCTCCTGCCTCAGCCTCCCAAGTGCTGGGATCACAGGCGTGCACCACCGCGCCCGGCTGTGGACTCATATTTTTAAGGTGCCAAAAGACGAAGAAAAAAATCCATTGGGTGGGCTGGGATTGTGGCTCAGCGGTAGATCGCTCGCCTAGCACGTGGGCGACCCGGGTTCAATCCTCAGCACCACATACAAATAACATACTAGATGCTAGAGGAAGCTCTTTAGGCTGAAAGGAAATGATAGCAAATGGAAACATATTTTGTAGGAAGAACGAAGATGGTGAAATGGTTTCTTAGAAAATCAAGGTAAACGAGGGGCACTGATGTGGAGGCTGGGGCAGAAGAGGAAATTCTCAGGACCCTGAAAGATTTCTTTCTTTCTTTTCTTTTTCTTTTTTTTTTTTTTTTTTTTTTTTTTGGCTACAACCCCAAAAGCACAGCCAATCAAAGCAAAAATTGACAAACGAGATTACATCAGACTAAAAGCTTCTGCACAGCAAAGGAAGGAATGGACAGAGTGAAGGGTTGACCTTCATCACCGGGGTGGGGGCGCAATTGTGAACTCAGATGTGAGGTGTCCCCCAAAGCTCATGTTGGAGATGATGCAGGAAAGTTCAGAGGGGGGAGGAGCGGGGTATGACAGCCTACCTGTGCATCAGTCCTCTGATAGGGACTGACTGGTGGCAACTGCGGGCAGGTGGGGTGTGGCTGGAGGAGGTGGGTCCCTGACCTGTGCCTTCGGGCTTGGTAAGTTGTCCTCGTGAGGGCTTCCTGGTGGCCACAGGCTGAGCTGCAGTCCTCCTCCGCGACGTTCTGCCTCACATCACACCCAGAGCAATGCGGATGGCCATCTACGGACTGGGACCTCTGAGACCATGAGCCCCCAGTGAGCTTCTCCGCCTCTACAATCGTTCTTGGCGGGTCTTTTGGTCACAGTGCTGAAGAAGCTGACTAAAACATCTGGTGAGAAGGGACAAACACCAGCATGCATATAAGGAACTCCACCCAGCAGGAAAAGCGATCTGGTCTCTTAAACGGACAGACGATCAGAGCAGACATTGTTTCAAAGGAAGGTGTACAAATTGCCAGCAAGTGCCTGAAACCGTGCTCGGCCCTTACCCACCAGGGAGATGCAAGGGGAAGCCGTAGTGAGGCGTCATCTCGCCCCAGGTAGAGGAGCCGCCATCAAAAAGATACGCAGTAGCAATGCTGGGGGCGCTCAGCGAGGGGGAGCCTCCACGCTGTGGGTGGGGATGTAAATCAGTATAGTCACTATGTAAAAAGTCGGCTGCCCCCAGGATTTAGTAGAATGGTTAAGGGGTAGAGAGGTGCAGTCGGAAAGGAGGACTAGCTTCCAGTGTTGTCTAGCACAGTAGGATAACTCTGGTTGTCAACAATTAATTGTGTTTCAAAATAGCTAGTAGAAGCCAGGCGTGGTGGCGCACGCCTGTAATCCAGCACTTTGGGAGGCTGAGGCAGGAGGATCGCGAGTTCAAAGCCAGCCTCAGCAATGGCGAGGCACTTAGCAACTCAGGGAGCCCCTGTCTCTAATAAAATACAAAAAAAGGGCTGGGGGTGTGGCCCAGTGGTCAAGGGCCCCTGAGTTCAATCACCGGTACCAAAAAAAAAAAAAAAAAAAAAAAAAAAAAGCTAATAGAGTGGATTTGAACATTTCCAACACAAAGGAAAGAGCCATGATTGACGTGATGGAGATGCCAATCACCCTGACACGATCACTGCACATTGGTATTGAAATGTCACAGTGTCCTTGTAATTGTACTGTAATTGTAGATATGAACAATTACTATGTGTACATTAAGATTTTATATATTTAAATATACGAGATATATTTAAAATAGGCAGTCAGTGGGACACTTCGTTGGGAAAGTATCACCTGAAAAGAGATTTCAAGGAAGTGAGGAAGTGAACTGTATAACTACCTGGAGGATGAGCATGGCAGACAGCAGTAGCAGCTTGTGCAAAGGTCCTGAGGTAGAACTGTGGCCTATATATTCAAGGGATAACAAGGAGGCCAGAGTGATGGGTGAGGAGAGAGGTGAGAGCGAGGGCAGAGAGGGAAGAGGGCTGATCACGCAGGACATTGTGGGTCCTGGTGAGGAGGCCCTAGCTTTTCCCCTGGCAGCCACCAGAGACTCTTGAGCACAGTGGGGACAGTATCCGACTTAGGTTTTGACCATCCGTGTGGCTTCTAGGTTGAGACTAGATGGCAAGGGGCTAGCGTGGAGACGGGAGGCTGCTGCAGTGACCTGGGTCAGCGGGGAGGGTGGCTGGGGCCAGGGTGGTATCCTGACCCCGGGTTGCAGTAGAGCTGACCAGATTCGCTGATGCAAGGTGAGAGGAGGGCGGAGCTGGGGTGACCGCAGGACTTTTGAGCAGGTGAAGGCAGAGTCGCCATCAGTTGTGATGAGGAAGACAGTGCGGGGAGCAGGCGTGGAGTCAGACCGGGAGCTCAGCATTGGGCGTGGTGAGTCAGATGCCCCCGAGACGCTGGGGCATCTCCAGGGAGGCAGTCACGCGTGGGCACGGAGGTGGCAAGAGTTTCCCGTGGGGTGGGCATGTGGGAGGCACGAGCGTGCACGCCCGCTTCCTACCCGCGGCCTGAGAGAGGGCACCACGGCGGCCGGCGTGGGGGCTGGCCTTAGAGGATGGGAGCTCAGACCCCAGTAGCTGTGTGGCCCCGGACGTGGTCGCCCTCTCTGGGCTCCAGGGCTCCCCTGAGCGAGGGGTCCGGCCCCTGGAACACCCTCTCTCCTGCTGCCCGCTCCCACATCCCATCTGTCACACAGCCTGTCGGTGGTGCCTCCAGGAAGTCCCACGAAACTCTCTGCTGCACCTGACCCCACAGCCCGATCATCCCCGCACTTGGCATCCAGGTCCTTGTCCCCTACAAGTCATTCACTGCCCCCGCAGAACCACCCTTCAAAAGTTCGAACTGGAAAGCTATTTGGTGGTCTCTGCTCTTAGGATAAATGCACACCTCCACGTCGTGGCTTAGGAGGCTGCGCACCAGCGCCCCGCGGCTCTCCAGAGCCTGCCGGCACCTCGTCTCCCTTCACGCCCCACGCTCCAGCTTCCCGGCTCTGCGTCTGTTGCTGGGACTCACCTTCTCCTCTCTCGCCTCAGGGCCTTTGCACACGCTCTGCCCTCTGACCTGACACCCTTCCCCCCCCCCACCTTTTGTTTTCAAACTCCTTCTTGATTTCTCAGTGCAGACTCCACTCTCTGCCCCAAGCCTTCCCTGATCAGCTTAACTAAAGCAAGACTCTCCCCTGGGAGCTTTTTAGAAATGAAGGAATTGCTATGGGCAGCCATGATGATGTGATTCACATCCTTCCTCCCCATCCCCAGCCAAGGTGAGGCCAGTGTGTGGCTCCTTCACCAGCCCCTAGGCATGGTAGGCATGTAATCAGTAATTGGAGGGTGGTTTAAAGGCAATCTCCTGCTGGGCGCGGTGGCCCATGCCTGTAATTCAAGCAACCCAGGAGGCTGAGGCAGGAGGATCACAAGTCTGAGGCCAGCCTCAGCAACTTAGCTAGATCTTATCTCAAAATTAAAAATAAAAAATAAATAAAAAGGGGCTGGGGGCATGGCTCAGTGGTTAAGTGCCCCTGCGTACCAAAAAAAGTAAAATAAAAGCACTCTTTGCCACTGGAGAGTGGATTCTCATCCACTTAGCCTAGAAACACCACGAGCGGACGCTGGGTGCCAGGGCCACCCCACACGCAGGGCCAGCGGAGGAGGACACCGGGGTGCCTCTGCTCAGGGGGCCCCCCGAGAGGCAGGAGGAGGCCCCCCGAGAGGCGGGAGGAGGCCCCCCGAGAGGCAGGAGAAAGCCCTTCTCCAGGAGGTGGCCCAGGCCTGCAGCCTCCCCTCCACCTCCCTTCGTGCACCCCTCGCCCTCTGGGCACGGGTCCTCCTTCAAACTCCCGCCTTCTGAGCTCCCCGAGACCCCTCCCAACAAATCCCAGCCCCTGTCCCCACCGTGTCCAGGGCAGCAGTGGGGTCGGGGCTCCGCTGCCTCTGGTGTCTGCCCCGCAGCGGCCAGCCCCGAGCCCAGGCTGGGAACAGGAAGCAGCTGGTGAATGGAGGGACAGATAAGGGTCCGGGAGGGTCTTGAGCAAGAGCCCCGGTGGCCCCAGAGATCAATATCAGAGGCCCCAGATGTGGGTCCCGATAGGCTCAGGACCTGGGGGCTGGAGGGAGTCGCCCCAGCCCCTGCTCTGCCCTGTCTGGCATCTGTGAAGTGAGGTCAGGTACGCACAGCGGCCCGGCACAGAGTCGGTGCCTGAGCACAGCCAGCCGTCATCACCCAGAGGCCTGCCCTCCCGGAGAGGCTCCGGCAGCTGCATTCCACGGACACTTAAAAGACACACCAAGGGACTGGGGTTGTGGCTCAGCGGTGGAGCGCTCGCCTAGCACGTGCACGGCCCGGGGTTTGATTCTCAGCACCACGTAGAGGTGAAGGCATTGTGTACAACTAAAGCAAATAAATAAATATTAAAAAAAAAAAAAAAAAGCTGGGGCGCGGTGGCGCACGCCTGTAATCCCAGCACTTTGGGAGGCTGAGGCAGGAGGATCGCGAGTTCAAAGCCAGCCTCAGCAATGGCGAGGCACTTAGCAACTCAGTGAGACCCTGTCTCTAATAAAATACAAAAAAGGGCTGGGGATGTGGCCCAGTGGTCGAGTGGCCCTGAGTTCAATCCCCCCGGTACCACACACACACACACAATAAAAAGACACACCAAGCCGGGCGCGGTGGCACACACCTGTAATCCCAGCACTTGGGAGGCTGAGGCAGGAGGATCGCGAGTTCAAAGCCAGCCTCAGCAACTTAGCAAGGCACTTAGCAACTCAGTGAGACCCTGTCTCTAATAAAATACAAGAAAGGGCTGGGGATGTGGCCCAGTGGTCAAGAGCCCCTGTGTTCAATACCTGGTACAACAAAAAAAAAAAAAAAAATGACACACCAAATAAAAGACAACATAGAACATGCTACATGCTTTCTTTTCCCTTGGAATTCCTACCTTGTGGTTCCTGGAAGACCTCTTAGAAATGGATTGCCACAGGGACACACAGGTGGAGTGTCCTTTGTCTGAACTGGTTGGGACCAGAAGTGTTTCTGATTTCGAACCCCCTTCTCCCCCATAGATTTTGGAATATTTGCACATATATAGTGTGATGTCTTGGGGTTGGACCTGAGACCAAACATGAATGTATTTGTTTCATACACGCCTTCTACACACAGCCTGATGTGAACTTGAAACTCTGTTATGGTACTTGCTGTCTGGGCCTGTGGGTTTTGGATTTTTTTTTTTTTTTTTTTTTTTTTTTTTTTTTTGTACCAGGGATTGAACCCAGAGACTCTTAACCACTGAACCACATGCTCAGTTCTTTTTATATTTTATTTAGAGACAGGGTCTCACTGAGTTGCACAGGGCCTTTCTAAGTTGCTGAGGCTCGCTCTGAACTTGCGATCCTCCTGCCTCAGCCCCACAAGCAGCTGATTTGAAGCAAAGTCCAGATAATCAATTATTCCCAACCATGAATAATTCAGTATCATTGGTATGCTTCGGATATGGGTTGAGTGTGCGTGCCAGCCCTTTTTATCTTCAGACAGGGGTCTTGCAAGCATTCTGTGTTGAAAACTGCCCAACCCAATTTTGAAAACTATAACCCAATTTTGAGATATTAAGAGGGTGGAAACTTTCATCCGAGAAGGCTGAGGTGGAAGGATCACAAGTTCAAAGCCAAAGCCAGCCTCAGTAACTTGGTGAGAACTTGTCTCAAAATGAAATTTCATAAAGGGCTGGGGATGTGGCCCAGCGGGAGAGCAACCCAGGGTCCAATCCTAAAAAAAGAAAGAAAGAAAGAAAAAGAAATGTAATCTAGGGTCTGGGGGTTGTGACTCAGCGGTAGAGCGCTTGCCTAGCACGTGCGCGGCCCAGGTTCGATCCTCAGCACCATGTAAAAATAAAGGCATTGTGTACAACTAAAACAAACAAACAAATAAATAAATATTTTTAAAAATGTAATGTGGTGTTCAAGGTTGGGGACTTTGGGGGATAATTGGAATTAGATAAGGTCATTAGGCACCCAAGACTGGATCCTGGAGACTTTGCAGAAAGCCCTTCTAATTTTTTCTTAAAACTATTATGAGCCGGGCGTGGTGGCACACGCCTGTAATCCCAGCACTTGGGAGGCTGAGGCAGGAGGATCACGAGTTCAAAGCCAGCCTCAGCAATGGCGAGGCACTTAGCAACTCAGTGAGACCCTGTCTCTAATAAAATACAAAAAAGGGCTGGGGATGTGGTCCAGTAGTCGAGTGCCCCTGAGTTCAATCCTGGTACCAAAAAAATAAAATAAAATAAAAAAAATCCAGAACCTTGCACATGTGAGTCAAACGCTGCACCACTGAGCGACACCCCCAGCCCGGATTTTGGGTCTGGTGTGGATGGAGTGCCTTCCTGAAAATGGTCCACAGCTCTTTCCTCTTGTAGGAACCATCTCTTTGTGTCTCTAGTCCACCTGCCTGCTGGACTCCAGCTGCCCCTCCCTTTCCTGTGCCCTTTACAGAGAAGATTATTAACTCTGCTTCTGCCACAGGGGAGACAAGTGTTCCCCGCCACCCCAAGTCTATTTCTTGACTTATTATTTTAGGCTGAGGTGTTTTTTTTTGTTTTTTTTTTTTTTTTTTGTTTTGTTTTTTTGTGGTACTGGGGATTGAACTCAGGGGCACTCAACCACTGGGTCACATCCCCAGACCTTTTTTTTTTTTTTGTATTTTATTAGAGACAGGGTCTCACTGAGTTGCTAAGTGCCTCGCCATTGCTGAGGCTGGCTTTGAACTCGCGATCCTCCTGCCTCAGCCTCCCAAAGTGCTGGGATTACAGGCGTGTGCCACTGCGCCCGGCTTGAGGTTTTTTTTTTTTTTTTTAATAAACTGAGTTATTAGTTTAAAGGCTGTCAAATCTATATCCTTAATACAAGAAAAAAATTAAGCATTTTTAAAATTCAAGCTGCGTTTACACACAGTATGATGCACGCTTTTTAGGGGCAGTTCTGAGATGCCAGCAAAGGCGTACTGTGACCCGCCCAGTCACGACACAGAAGAGTTCCGTTGCCACAGGCTCCCTGTGCCCTTTCACAGTTAGGTATTTTTAAACACAAGAAGAATGCGGGAAGATGGGAGTCTATCAGAGTGACCGCTGAAAGAGGCACGGCTTCCTCTTGAGGTGGTGAAAATGTTCGAAAATTGACTGGGGAACGGTTGCACAAATCTGTGCCATGCATTTGAACTGTGTAAATTGTCTTCTGTGTGACTCTCAATAATCATTAGCTCTAAAACTAAGCTGCACAAATTTGCTTGCAATTGCACTAAATCTATAAATCATTTGTGAGGTCCGGACATCCGTGTGACATCAATCACCCCAACCAAAAGCCAGGAACACCTTTGTTTTTATTCTGGCTATCCTGAAGTTCCACTCAAATTGGAGATTAAGTTTATGCTGCAGCAGTTTTACTTTCTTCTTTGCTAATTTTTTCTGCACGATGTCTAGTGGTATCTTTAATATAGGGTGCTTGTTTGTTGTTGGTGTAAAGAAATGGAATTGATTTTTCTTGGGTTAATCTTGCCAAGAGGAGACCTTGCTGATACCTCTTATTCTTGGTCTCGTAGTTTACCTGCTCATTTATTGACTTTGCTAGGTATATAATTACATCATATTCACATAGTGCAGCTTTCTCTGCTCCTGTCTAGTCTCCACACCTCTTGTGTCCTTTTCTATCTCAATGAACCGTTAGTCAGGACTTAATCTCCAGCTCTACACAGAGCGACAGCCGCGAGGACGACATCCTGGCCTGCTCATGATCCAGAAGGAACGACATTCAAAATTTCTGTGGTGAGCCGGGCATGGTGGCACACGCCTGTAATCCCAGCACTTGGGAGGCTGAGGCAGGAGGATCACGAGTTCAAAGCCAGCCTCAGCAATGGCGAGGCACTTAGCAACTCAGTGAGACCCTGTCTCTAATAAAATACAAAAAAAAAGGGCTGGGGATGTGGTCCAGTAGTCGAGTGCCCCTGAGTTCAATCCCTGGTACCAAAAAAAAAAAATAAAAAAAAAAAAAAAAATCCAGAACCTTGCACATGTGAGTCAAACGCTGCACCACTGAGCGACACCCCCAGCCCGGATTTTGGGTCTGGTGTGGATGGAGTGCCTTCCTGAAAATGGTCCACAGCTCTTTCCTCTTGTAGGAACCATCTCTTTGTGTCTCTAGTCCACCTGCCTGCTGGACTCCAGCTGCCCCTCCCTTTCCTGTGCCCTTTACAGAGAAGATTATTAACTCTGCTTCTGCCACAGGGGAGACAAGTGTTCCCCGCCACCATCCCCCAAGTCTATTTCTTGACTTATTATTTTAGGCTGAGGTGGTTTTTTTTTTTTTTTTTTGTTTTGTTTTTTTGTGGTACTGGGGATTGAACTCAGGGGCACTCAACCACTGGGTCACATCCCCAGACCTTTTTTTTTTTTTTGTATTTTATTAGAGACAGGGTCTCACTGAGTTGCTAAGTGCCTCGCCATTGCTGAGGCTGGCTTTGAACTCGCGATCCTCCTGCCTCAGCCTCCCAAAGTGCTGGGATTACAGGCGTGTGCCACTGCGCCCGGCTTGAGGTTTTTTTTTTTTTTTTAATAAACTGAGTTATTAGTTTAAAGGCTGTCAAATCTATATCCTTAATACAAGAAAAAAATTAAGCATTTTTAAAATTCAAGCTGCGTTTACACACAGTATGATGCACGCTTTTTAGGGGCAGTTCTGAGATGCCAGCAAAGGCGTACTGTGACCCGCCCAGTCACGACACAGAAGAGTTCCGTTGCCACAGGCTCCCTGTGCCCTTTCACAGTTAGGTATTTTTAAACACAAGAAGAATGCGGGAAGATGGGAGTCTATCAGAGTGACCGCTGAAAGAGGCACGGCTTCCTCTTGAGGTGGTGAAAATGTTCGAAAATTGACTGGGGAACGGTTGCACAAATCTGTGCCATGCATTTGAACTGTGTAAATTGTCTTCTGTGTGACTCTCAATAATCATTAGCTCTAAAACTAAGCTGCACAAATTTGCTTGCAATTGCACTAAATCTATAAATCATTTGTGAGGTCCGGACATCCGTGTGACATCAATCACCCCAACCAAAAGCCAGGAACACCTTTGTTTTTATTCTGGCTATCCTGAAGTTCCACTCAAATTGGAGATTAAGTTTATGCTGCAGCAGTTTTACTTTCTTCTTTGCTAATTTTTCTGCACGATGTCTAGTGGTATCTTTAATATAGGGTGCTTGTTTGTTGTTGGTGTAAAGAAATGGAATTGATTTTTCTTGGGTTAATCTTGCCAAGAGGAGACCTTGCTGATACCTCTTATTCTTGGTCTCGTAGTTTACCTGCTCATTTATTGACTTTGCTAGGTATATAATTACATCATATTCACATAGTGCAGCTTTCTCTGCTCCTGTCTAGTCTCCACACCTCTTGTGTCCTTTTCTATCTCAATGAACCGTTAGTCAGGACTTAATCTCCAGCTCTACACAGAGCGACAGCCGCGAGGACGACATCCTGGCCTGCTCATGATCCAGAAGGAACGACATTCAAAATTTCTGTGGTGAGCCGGGCATGGTGGCACACGCCTGTAATCCCAGCACTTGGGAGGCTGAGGCAGGAGGCTCGCAAGTTCAAAGCCAGCCTCAGCAATGGCGAGGCACTTAGCAACTCAGTGAGACCCTGTCTCTAATACAAAATACAAAAAAAGGGGGGAGGGCTGGGGATGTGGTCCAGTTGTTGTCGAGTACCCCTGAGTTCAATCCCCAGTACAATAAAAAAAAAAAAAAAAAAAAAAAAAAATCTGTGGTGTTTGCTGGAAGCTTTATGCAGTTAAAATAAAGTTCTTTTTTTTCTTGGTTTGCTAAGTATTTTAACTTTTAATCATGAACAGGTGGAGAGCCTTATCAAATTGGTTTTCCACATCAATTGAAACCATGATATTTTCTTCCCTGGTCCACTGGCTTGTTGAATTACACTGAAAGATTCTACAAAGTCTGAACCATCTTTGTATCAGAGGCCCAGAATCTACCTGATCATGATGAATTATGATTCAACATTACATTTAATAGGTTATTTATTATGTGATTTGAGTGTTTTGCACCTATGTTCATAAGAGAAACAAAACTGTATACTTTTCTTGTATGCATGCGGTCATGTTTTGGTTTTGAAATCACAAGAATCATCAAAGGATGCTAAATCTAAGGGGAAATTTTAACGAGGAACCAGATTTTACCTGGTCTTAAAATGTCTGTCTACAGACTGCTCATTAGTTACAAAAGAGAAAACAAACAAACAAACAAACAAACAGCAATTACACAGGGAAAGAACTGGACATCATGTTGGCCAAGTGATCAGACCTAATGACAAAAGTAAGGGATAGCTGGACACTGACTGCCCAGATGAGACTCAGAAGGATGCACTTCACCTCCTGTATCCTGGCAGAGACTAATCATCATGAGGAACCACGGGACAAAAACCAAAATTAGCAACTTCCACTTTTAAAGGCGGGGCCGAGGGGATATTCTTCCAAAATGTCAGTATCATAAATGGGGGACTGTTCCAGATTAAAAGAGGCTGAAGAATCTTGACAACTAATGCAGGAAGACTCCAGACTGGGTCCTGGACTGCAGAGCGAAGCACTGTGAGGCAGATCTTCAAGTCAACTGACAAGACTGGAATGTCACCAGGAGATCAGATAAAAGTGTTGCATAAATATTATGTTTACTGAGGTTGATTACTGCAGTTATGTAAGAGAGCACTCAAATGCTTCAGAAAACACGAATATAGTGAGAAATGAAAACTAGTTAGGACTGTAAAAAATCTGCCCTGCCCTCCCTCTGTGGATACAGATAAAGCCAGCTTGCAAGGTTAACCGGAAATATTTCACCCAGGGATGTACTGTACCTGTAAAGTGCCATCCGATCCCTTTGTGAGTAACTACTGCTATGCTGTCACCGACAGCAACATTATTGCTATTTAAAAGTATGTACACAAGAATGGAACACCAGCCATTTGGACACAGATGAGAAGCTCTGATTTCCAGCCCTGGTGGAGAGCTTCAAATAAAAGTGTCTGAGCACAACATGCCACATTGATATTAACATTGTAGTTTCCTAGGAAACAGGACCCCGGGTCCACTGTGCTGTTCAGATTTGATGCTTTGAACTATAGCTCTCAAAACATTGTCTCAACTGTCTTTCACCCAAATTCCTCTCTTCCTCTGAATCCTATAACTCCAGCACCGCTTGGATCATCCGTAAAGAAAAGGGAAACAGAAAAAAAGTACATCCCAGAATGCCCCTCTGTGTTCCCCAAAACCTAGCCAAGTTAAGGGAACAACAAAAGCAAGCCTGGGTCCGAAAGTCCAGATACACACCATCTTGAAGGACTGCACACACTGGGAACTAGGGTGAGTGAGAGTAGCTGTAGAAAGCCACTTTCTTGCAAGAAGCACACAGGACAGGTGCTTCTTCGGAAGCTGCTCACACAAGCAAACTCAGCAAGTTAATGCTGATGATGGCGCTGCTTCTGCAGCCTAAGACATAACACGCCTCTCTGAGTGGGAACAGGTGCAGAACTAAGGGCACTGTAGAAAGGATATGTGTCACGCAGCCAACTGACCACCACTGGACAGAAACACCCTGAGGAAAAGGAGGCACTGTTTGGCAAATACCATGAAGGACAGAGGTGCTGTCAGTCAGAATGTCACCACTGAATATTTTGCAGCAGCTCCTGATCTCTTGTAAGTTTTCCCAATAAATTATGTTTCCAGGCACGTTTTGGGGCCTGTCTGCAACCTGTCCCGCTGCCCTGGCACACCTGGGCTGGGCTGGGAGACAGCTCTTCCCTGAAGCGTGGTCTCCTTCCCTGAAGTGGGCTGACATTGTCCCTGGTGGCTGGGCTAGGATGGGTGGGTAGAATGACAGAGCTAAAGCAAAGGAATAAACGGTTAATTCACTAACATTAAATCTGAATAAGCGTATTTGTGCAGGTTATCTGTAAATTTTAAATTATTTCCAAATTTAAAAAAAATTGTTTTTGTACTTTTCTTTAAGAAACTAAGTTGGCATGGACCAGCGGGTAGCAAACAATTTCCAGGCAAAGGAAACTTTGTTGTATTTTATATGGTAGTTCCGTACATACTAGGACGTCCAAATTTTGAGATACATTTTTTGTCATTTTCTAGGCACACTGAATTTATTTCACCGCTTAAAAATGGTTATGATATCCTGCCGGCGCGGTGGCGCACGCCTGTAATCCCAGCACTTTGGGAGGCTGAGGCAGGAGGATCGCGAGTTCAAAGCCAGCCTCAGCAATGACGAGGCACTTAGCAACTCAGTGAGACCCTGTCTCTAAATAAAATACAAAAACGGGCTGGGGATGTGACCCAGTGGTCGAGTGCCCCTGAGTTCAAATCCCCGGTAACCACAAAAAAAAAAAAAAAAAAAAAAAAAAAATGGTTATGATATCCCCATGGAAACCCAGCCGTATTTGCAAAACTCTGGGTGGAAAGACACAAACACAAGTAGACTCTGCCGCTGCCTGTTTTCCTAGTCGTGGCCCAGGGACCGGACTACATCTCCCAAAGCACCTCGAGGAGTCGGGGGAGGTCTGAGCTCTGATTGGGGACTGCTGAGCTCTGACCTCACTGATGAGGGCGTGGTCATCAGGCTTGCTGGGAAACGTAGGTGAAGCCCACGTGGAGGGAGGGGGCGGGGCTTGTGAGAGGACCTGCCGGAGAGTCCCGATGACTGCTGGGACCTGAGAGCCCGCCTCTCGGCCTCCTGGGATTCGTAGTCCTGAAACTCCACAGAGCCCCTGGTTTTTCCTGCTCTCCTGTGGAATATCAAGCCTCGTGCCCTTTCTCTACTGTTAATCTGGGATCCTTTAATACATCCGTCCCAGTCAGCTGCCCTGGCTTCCTCTGGTCCATCACTCAGGCCTCGCAAACTGAAGAGCCAGGGAAGGAACAGTCCCAACTGTAGCCCTTGGGAGGCCTGGAGGGCTTCCTGGCAGAGTGGGCAGGTCTCCCACTCCTGGACCAGATCACACACGCGCTGCTCTGGTACGTAAAGAGTCCTCACAAATGTGCTCCCCTCCCCACCCCTATCCTCTCTTCATGCCACAACTCTCCCTGAGCTGGTATGGTGGCCCTGGCCCTGTCAGGGAGAAGACCGGATAGTAACACCTATGGTGATGTGGAAAGCCCTCCCACCCCAGGACCCAGTGGGTGCCTGACTTATCCTGGGCGGGGCAGGGAGGAAAAGCTGCAGAGATCCAACTCATCTCTGGTCACCACATGGCCCCACTTTCTATCTTCATTCAGTGGGCTCCCATGTGACAGGCTGGGGACAAAGAGTTGGTCCTAACTATCCCCACCTACCCCCACTGTCAGTGTCCCCCGGTCTGGCTGGATCAGGAGAGCAGGCAGTGGTCTGGAATATGGAAGAGGGACATTAACTGTGGGACAGGGACAAAAGGCTGGCTCTTGGAAATGGGTGTTCACCCTGCAGAAAAGGGAGGACAAGGGCTTTTGCGTGTGCAAAGGCAGGTGTCAGGATACAGCACAGAGGTGGAGGTGAGGCTGGAATACCCAGTGGATTGCCTAGGTATCGCAAGATCTACTAGGTAGACCCCTCTACTTCTATGAGAGGTAGGAATTATTGCCATTCCTGCACAGCAAGGCAGAGTCCCACTCAAACCCACCTAGTAGATAAGTGGCTAAGGTAGAATTTGAACCCGGGCCATCTGCCTCCAGAATCCAGGCAGGTCTGTATTGTGTAGTCTTACCCATGTACATCCAGAATCTAAGTGCCGGGTGTGGGGACCCCTCTGGAAAGGGTACATACTCATCATTGTTGGCCTGATTTGTCCCGGTTTGCTGTAAGCATCCTGCTGTCCATCCCCTCTAACCCTGGGAAGCTGCTTAGAGTGGAAAGACTTTTTTTTTTTTTTTTTTTTTTTTTTTTTTGTGGTATCGGGGATTGAACTCAGGGGCACTCGACCACTGGGCCACATCCCCAGCCCTTTTTTGTATTTTATTTAGAGACAGGGTCTCACTGAGTTGCTAAGTGCCTCGCCATTGCTGAGGCTGGCTTTGAACTCGCGATCCTCCTGCCTCAGCCTCCCAAAGTGCTGGGATTACAGGCGTGCGCCACCGCGCCCGGCTAGAGTGGAAAGACTTTTGAGCCATGTCTGTCCCCACCAATTGAAGCCCTCCTGACCATAGGCCATTCCCACCTCCATTTTCTGTACTTCCTGTGGGGTCCTGCAGCTGAAAAATAACTCCACAAGGGACAAGGGGAAGTGCTCTACTCTTCTAGAGATGAAGGAGTGGCTGGCCCCCACCCCCTGCATGGTGGATCCAGCGATGACACTTTAGGCATGTGGTGCTACGGCTGAGGGAAGGTGAAGAACAAAGATGTAATGGCAGTCGGGGTCACATCCCTGTTCCTGGACTCCCCAATAATGTCAGGGTCAGGCCCATGATGCCAACATTGCAGTGGCATTGGGGTAATTCCATGAGCTCCTCCTCCAACTAATGTGGTACAAAATGCTGAGGCCCAGGCTGGCCAACTCCTGGGTATCTTCCTTGTTCCCAGGGAATAAAATGATGAAAAATGGCAAGGGAGGAAGATAGTGTGTGGCTTTATGTTCAACCTCTTCCCAAACACTCAATTTCCTGGCCTCACCTGAACATCAGAAGAGCCATACGAAGTAGGGGAGATTTTACCTGCGTTCAGATACGAAAACTGAGGCTCAGACAGGAAGGGCCTGACTCATCCTTTCATGGGCCAGGAAGTAGAGGAGGCAGCATTGGGAAGGAACCTGAGCTTCCTGGCAGGGGAGGTTGTTAATTTGTGTCTGAACACAGGGCCCAGAAATTTGGGAGAGGGAAAATAGTAGGAGGTGTCTCTCCTTTCAGATCAGGGCTTGATGAAATGGTACCATCTGGAAAAAATGAGCTTGAGACATACTAATTAACACTAAATAAAATTAAATTGGTTCTTTCCAGTTGGACTTGCCAGATCCTTTAGCACCTTTGCGTTTCCCAGATCTCTGACCAGGACCAAGGCCAGGGCCTAGGGTAATGATTCACAGGACTTGGGTCTTAGAGGCCTCCAGAGGGGACACAAAGGAAGTGAAGGCATTCGAAGTGTGTGCACATGTGCACTCGTGACATTTGTGCAAGGGAGCACATAATCACGTACACATGCACCTGCTCTCCATCATTGATACTGGGCTCACATGCCGACCGTAAAAAGCAAGACGGACAGGTACCCAAAGGCCAGAATCTGCTTCCCCCGAGGCAAGATTAGTCAAAAGTGCCTCCACTGTCCCTCAAGTCAGATTCCACAAGGCTTTATTGGCGCCAGACCAAGCCTGGTATTCGCAGCTTCAATAAAAGACACAGACTTGGAAGGGGTCCTGACCCCGCAAGAGTCCTCCCAGGAGCGCCCAGCCCAGCCGGGGATGGGGGACACTTTCGCCGCGGGGCCGCGGGAGGGAAAGGCGTCCTGGTGTGTGTGGGGGGGTGTGCACAGTGGAGGGAAGGAGCGGAGAGGCGGGGGACCGGCCCGCTAGAAAGGGAACTCGCAGACGAAGTAGAGACGCCGCTGGCAGTCGTGGTCCCACCAAGAGCCGTCGTCCGAGGCCTGCGCCACGCAGTTCTCCAGCGCGCCGCCGTTTGGCTGGTCGGGACTGAGCGGGTGCGGCGCGGCGCTGGGTTGAGCGCCCGGCTCGGCGCTGGGCGAGCGGTGCCAGGCGAAGAAGGACACCCGCTGGCCGTTCTCGAAGAGGTAGAGCCCTTCGGCGCGCCGGTCGTGCACGCCCAGCCACACCGGCCAGTTGTACGGAGCGAGCGCAGCACGCAGGTAGCGAGTGAGCGCTTCCATCTGCTGGCGGTCGGCCGGCTGCGCCAGGCTGCCGCCTCGCGCCACGCACCGCGCCTGCGCGGCCGCTTGCACCTCGAAGTCGCGCGAGAGCAGGAAACACTTGTGGCCCAGGCGCAGCCCCTTTAGACAGCCTGAGGGCGGGGTGGGGAGGGGAAGTAGGCGGGGTCAAAGCGTTCGGGGCGGGACCAGGGTCTCCGCGGGAGGAGGCGGGGTCAGAACCCCGCTGAGTAACGAGGCAGACCACCAGGGCCGCCGGGGTGGAGTCAGTCTGCTGGGGCGGGACTTTAGGGGGCGTGCCGCGGCCCGAGTTGGGTCAGCACAGTTGCAAGCGGAGGAGTGTCTCGCCCATGGCCCATCCCAGTTACTCGAACCTCCTGGGCACCAACACACCCCAATTCTCTCGGGACACTCTCGCCCATGACTCCCAGGGTCCCCAACTCTTTACGCCTCTCAGGGCCCCTCCTCCCACCAGTGCCCAACTTGGTCCGGATCGTCCCATTTTCCCTTCTGCGTGTGGTGGGGACTTACCCTCCAAGCGGCCGTGCTCCCGCTCCGCGCGGTCCTGCGCCTCCTTCAGGACTTGCACCGCGTCGCGGGTGTCGCCCGCTGCTTCCCGCAGCAGCCGTAGCCCTTGGGTCAGCTCGACCACGCGGGTGTCCAACGCGTGCAGACGGACGTGCAACTGGTGCAGGCTTGCGTCCAGACCGGCCAGGCGGCCCACTGCGGAAGGACAGGGCAAGCGCTGGAGGAGGAACCTCGGGGTTCTGGAACTTCTGGAAGTTCTGGATCCAGTAGCCTGGGCTCTTGGAGGCGGGGACTGGGGCCCGGGGCCCTCTGGAATGTGGGGGCTCTGGGCTGAGCCCTGAGCAGCTGAAAGGCCACCCCAGGTTCTGCTTACTCACAGATATAAGTGATGGTGTCCTCATGGGTGGGAGAGGGACTGGGGATGGTGGAAGGGGTTGGCGTTGCTTCCTCCTCCTCTTCCTCCCCCTGATCCTCTTGAGTCTCCCAGGCCAGTTTGCCTTCAGGAGTAACAGCAAGATTCTCATCCACCCCCACAGCTGGCAGCCCCAGAGCCTCCTGCAAATGCTGGGGTAAGGGAGGGATGGTCAGCCCCAGCAGCCACTTCTGCCGCCCCACTGTCCCCTCTCCAGCTCAGCTCGTGCTCTGAGCCTGGGGCCTTTCTGTGAACCCATAACCCGCATCCTCTGAGCCTATCCCCATCACTCCCCCTTGACCATTTCCCTAACCTTGGAATCACCCCCAAGCCCACAGTTCCCCCAAACTCCACAGCTCACCTTCAGCATCAGGGCCTCCCTCTCCCGCTCCTCCTCCAGGGCACCTCCCCAGCCTCCCTCCCACTCCCTCTGGACTCCCCGAGCCCCATAGCCACAGCCCAAGAGTTGGGGGACCACCAGGGCCCCAAAGAGCCAAGCTGCCTGCATCAGGCTGGGCTCTCAGCACCCAAGGTTGCAGATGTCAGGGTGTCTGGGGTAGTGCTAGGGTCTCTGGAGACTGCTGAATGCTCCCGTCCGTCCTGTGTGCAGATCACTAGCCCCTGGTTCCCGCTTTTCCCAGCCTCTTTCTTGTGCCTCCCCTCCTGCTCTTGTCTCTGTCCGTTGGTCTCCTCCGCTCCTCTGTGTGTGTCTCTCCCCGCCCTCTTGGCTCCCCAGAGGTCCTGCCTCTGTGGCCGGAAACCTCCAACGTTCCAAAGCCTTGATCCCGCCTTGGGTCTCCCTACACCCCCCTCTTTCCACTTTCCAGAGCTCGCTTCCGCCCTGTTCTTTCCTTCTGCCTGGCCAAGAGCTCAGATGGTCAGGAAGAGGATGGAGCTGGCTTTCCAAGGGATCCTGGGGATGGCAGGCCCAGGCCTTGGAAAGGAACCCCTTAGGACCAGGCTGGCAGTGGCTGGGGCTTCCCGCCTTGCTCCTTCCTCCCACTCCTGGCCATTCCTGAGGAGGGGGAGAACTCTGGGACTCACTAAGGTTGTTATTACCCTGCAGCCACCATCGCCCACACACCCTGATGGAAGAGACTCTTCCACCACTCTCAGGCTCGGGGGCACCTCTTGTGCCCCGGATGGCCCACCCCTGCCCTCCCAGCCCTTGTCTAGGGATGCAAGTGGGTGTGAGAGCACGAGTGCCCGTGGGGCCACGGGGGGATATGTGTGAAGAGCATGCCTGTGGTCGTGTGTGCATCCCCAGATGGGGCTCCTGGATTCAGTGCCTGCATCTCACTGGAAGCCTCCTGCAGGCCACGCGCTGGGCAGGCTGTGCTGGAGACTGCAGCTGCTCACAGTGAGGCAGACAGATAAGTCCCCAGGGTAAGAGGCTGGGCAGAGGGTGGAGATGGCGGGTAGTGGCCAGAGAAGTTTTCTCCAGGTGGTGGAATAGACAGATGCTGGGCTGGGCGCAGAGAGAGCTCTGAGCACCCGGCAAGCTGTCTCAGCCCAGCCTGGACCACTGCAGTCACCTCCTCCCTGCCCTCCCCCTCCGTCCTCCCAAGCCCCTCCAATCCCGGCTGCTTGCCGCAGCCAGAGCAATCCTTCCAAACCATAAATCAGATCACATCATTCCCCACTCCCCTGCTCCCCCACCTTCCCATCATAAGCAGGAGGGAAGCCAAACCCGAGCCTCAGTCCTCAGCACAGCCTGCCTGGCTGGGGGCTGGGGAACAGGAATCCTTTGCAGGTCTGCAGCCTCATCGCCCCCACTGCCCCTGGCTCCAGCCTTGCTGGCCTTCTTGCTCTGCCCCACCTCATCCTTTGCACTCGCCTTTCCCTCCTTCTAGAAGGTTCTTCCTTCAGCTCCCCCTCATTATTGGGGTCTCAGCTTCAAGAGGCCTTCTCTGGAAGCTTCAGGTCCATAAGTTGCTTTATAAAATGCCCCTCCTTATCAATTTGGTAGAATCATTTTGGCATGATCTTATCGGTTTACATATATGCCTCCTGTTAATGAAAGCAGGGGTTCTTGTACACTGCGGTTTCCCCTGAGCTTCCCTAGCACATAGTAGGTGTTGAATCCATCTGAGTGAGGGGCTAGCTGTTCCTGGTGCAGTTGCAACTTGGTCAAGGGCCCAGAGGCTTGGCTTCTGTGTTGAGCATGCATCCTGAGTTCCCAGGGTGGCGCTGCATGGGGGTGGAGGCAGTGAGGGCAGTGGGAGAGAGGCTTGGAGGCAAGGGGAGCGGAGGCCATGCCATGGACACCCTGTGCCAGCCCGGTGAGTCATGCAGGGTCTTCCAGTCTCCAGGTGGCTGGTTGTGCCCACAAGCATGGAGCTCATGAGCCAGGAATCAAGGGGTCCACTCTTCAAAAGAGGAATGGAGGCTCTGAGAGGGGATAGCACAGCCCTCTGGAGGTCACCAGCCTGGTGGCAGCAGGCCAAGGCTTCTGGCTCCTACAAAGAGCAGGGCATCTGCCCTCAGCTACTGGGAGCCCCAGGAGGGGCCTTGGAAATCAACACATCCCGCTTTCCATTTTCCAGGAAAGCTGGCACACGGAGGGCAGTGTGACCTTGGGCAGGCTGCTCACTGCTCCGGAGCCTGGGTCTCTCCAGTGCCCATCTGGGCCCAGACAGCCTCACTAGGCCTAGAGACCTCAAGAGGTCATGTGCAGGTCCTGCAGGCTGTAGAGGGGCACAGCGTCTCACCGCTGGCGCCCCAAGAGCAGCTGTTTTCCCTGGGCCCAGCTGCTCGCCTCCTGGGCCGGTGGGTGTGCATCAGGACAGGGGCCTCCCTAGGCTAGGCTGGCACCCACTCCAGCCCATCCCAGGAACCCTGGAGAGCCTGCAGCTGGAGGCAAGCTGAAGGGCTGATGCAAACTGTCCATTGTAGGTGCCTGTGTTTACTGGTGACCAAGGAGGTGCCACTGGAGCTGGAATCAGGTGGAAGCCTGGACTGCCCTGTGGTGTTCACTCTTTCTGAGTGCATCCCGGGCTCCAGTGAACACAGCGGACTGTGAGTGCATGAGTTCCGAGCCCACGGCTGTGCAGGACTATTTGTGATAAGTGAAGATATGTAACTATGGCGCCCAGTAGTGCACACAGAGGACAAGTGAAGACTTTGGAGCCAGTCTGCCTGTCCCTAATCCCCAACCCTGCCTCTTTATAGCTGGGCAACCTTGGGCAAGATACTTAGCCTCTCTGCTTCAGTTTTCTGTGCCTTTGGAACACATGAAAGGTGAAAGTCTCAGAGCCTGGCACACCACACCTGCACAAGAAATGCTGTGGGGGGGAGGGAGCTAAGGCACAGTATTGTGCAACTAAACAGGTGTGTGCAAACCTGTGTGATGGGTGGTACTGTGGGTGTGTTGGGAAGGCACACACACACTTCCCTGCCATGTGTCCCCTGTTACCAGGTTGTGAGATAGGAGCATGCACACCCAGGTGTGCTTCTGAGCATGTGGTGGGCGAAGCCTGCACTGTGCTGCATGTGTGCTCTGGCACAGGGGTGTGCGAGCACAGGAAGCTGGGTGTGTTTGTGGTCCCCACGTGCATTGTGCCTGGATGGCATGCTCTGGACAGCACGCACATGTGGGGTTGTCTGTGAGTTCTGTGCAAGCTGGTGACTCTCCACACCTGTGCCTTGGGGGAATCAATGCCTGTCAGGTGTGCCCGGGTGTGCCTTGCCCTGTGCTTAAGTGGTGTGTGTGTGTGTGTGTTTAGGGGCACAGGACAGGAATCTATAGCCCTAAAAATCCAATTTGGGGATGCGGGTGCCTGGCAACAAATATTTATTGCACCCCACTTTGTGTAGAGGGGGGTGGGAAGCACTCTGGGCGGGGGAAGGTCTTGGGATGTATGTTGGGTACCCTTGCGGGGGGCGGGCCCCCATTGTTGGTGTATGGGGGCAAGCAGGGTGGAGTCCGGGGTTGGGGACTTGGCAGTGGAGAGGAGTGGTGGGGGAGGGCAAGGGGAGGGGGTGGAGCCGGCGGTGGGGGGGATGGGCGAGGTTTGGGGGCGCGGGGAGGGGCGATGTCTCCTCAGCCGGCTCCCGGAGGGAGGGGAGAGGGCGGAGGGAGGGGAGGGAGGGAGAGAGGGAGGGAGAGAGAGACAGGGTGAGGGAGAGACAGTGAGAGCGAGAGAGCGAGAAGGGTGGCAGAGGAGGCGCGGAGCGGGCGGCGGCGGCGGCCCGAGGAAGAGGAGGAGGAAGAGCAGGCGGAGACGCGGCGCCCGGAGCCGGCCGGACCGAGCCGGGGGCGGGCGAGGAGGGGCGCGGCGGCCGCGGCAGAAGGGGGGGCGCTCTGCGGATGGCCAGGCCCGGCCCGCGGGGGGGGTGAGGTCCTCGGCCCCCCCGCCCTCCCCCCCGGCCCCCGCCCGCCCCCTCCCCGGCCCGCTCGCCCTCCGGGCGGTGGGGCATGGCCTGAGGGTCCCCCGTCTCCGGGGGGGTGGGGGGTGGGGGGAGGGGGGAGGGGCCGCGGGCGCCGCCGACCGGGACTCAGCAGCCCCGCCAGGCAGGTAAGGGGGCCGGGAACCTGGGGTTTTGGTGGAGCTGCGGGGCCGGGGCTGCGGGAGGGGGCGGGGGCGCCCCGGATGTCCTTGGCCCGGCGCCGGCTCCGGCCTGGGTGTGCTGAGGGGGGTGCGGGTGAGGAGGGGATCGTTGCCCCGGGTGACACCAAATCGGGTTACGCCCCGGTCCCGGGTGCCCCGTCCCAGATCGCATCCTTGATGAGAGGGCGCGCCCCATCCCCCGCCAGCAGAGCCCCTAGCCCGAACCGCCTACCGGCTCTCCAGGGCCGAGGGTCGGTCTCGGTACCCGCCTGCTGGCCCTGCCCGGCCACTCCCCCGCCTCGCCCACCCTGGCGCACCTGGGCCCCTCCCTCAGGTCACCCTGGTTCCCACCCCCTTCAGCGCGGGTCTAGGCCCTAGCGTCCTCCGCCCCCCTCGACCGGCTCCAGCTCCCACTTCTCCTTCCCGGCGCCTCCATCCCTCCCACCCCGTGCCCAGGCCCCCCCATCCCCACCGCGTCTCCAGTCCTTTCACCGCCGGCCGGCGCACCCCCTCGGCTCCCGCCCCCGAGTCCCGCTCCCGGTGCCCCCGGTGCCCCCGCCCCTCTCCCCGGCCCGGGGCTCTCCCCCACCAGCCTCTCGGCCTCAGCCCGAGCTCGCTGTCCTCCCCCCTCCGCCTCCATTCATTCTCCCGGGCCCGCTCTCGGCCACGCCAGTCGCCCCCTGTCCCCCGCAGCCTCCCAGGGCACCCCCTCTCCCCTTTTCCACCCCCCCTCGCCGATTCCTCAGCCCGTCTCAGTACCAGCTGCGTGCCAGCTATTCTTAGCCGCGGAGCGTTTGATTCATGCCGCCCCGGCGGAGTGTGCCCGCTCCCTCCCTCGAGGCCGGAGGGGGAGGGGCCGGAGCTGGGCCTGGGGGCTGGGGCGGGCGTGCGCGCGGGGGGCCGGGACCAGCTTTTCTTTCATCCCACTGCCACCCCACTCCTGCGGGGCTGGAGCTGGGGGTCAGCCAGGGTCAGCCGAGGGGGAGTGGCTGTGGCCCCAGATAGAGGCGGGACGTGTGATAGGGCGGACGGAAGATTGGAAGGAGGCAGGGGTCTCCTGCAGGGCAGGGAGGATGGGGCGGCCGGGCTGCGTACCTGGAGGGGGAGGGGGCGTCCAAGCTCCTGCCACGCGTGGGGGAGGGGCCCCGGCCGTGGTTAGATGCTCATTCGCCCACAGTTCTTGGAACTCTCTTCCCTCCACACATATTTTGTCTTTCCTTCCCCAACCCCCTAACCCATCCCCACTCCCCCAAAGTCAGCAGTACCCTCCACTGCTTCCCATCTCCATGGCAACGGTGCAGGAGCCGGGCCTGGTGTGGGGGGGAGGGACCAGACCAGACATTCTGGTTTCCGGTGCTGGGGTGGGAGTAGGGGAGAACGTGAGGGAGGCAGACCCCATTTGGAAGGCACCCACCTTCATAAAGCCACCTAAGGGGAGAACAGTGAGGATCCAGAGATCCTCTGCCCCTACCCCTGCCCCCAGATCTTCACCTCACTACTTAGTCTCCTCCCCAGCCACCCCCCACCCAGTGCTCCTTAGAGGAACCACTAGCGCCAGGCAATGCCAGCCCACCGGCCCTGCAGCACCAGTCCTGAAACACTCCCACAGGTTATCCACAGCACCCCACACCCACCCAGGCCATCACCCTTGGGCAGCTGTCCCTGGGACAGCCTCCCACCCAGCCACGTGCTCTGGTAACTGCCAGAGGCCACTGCTCCTAGCTCCCTAGGTGACACCCCATGCAAGATGCTCTGCCCTGTGACAACCCATGGCAATGCCCTTTGCTCCCTGGCATGGCCGAGTCCCCAGCAACCCTCTGCACAGTAGTTGGCCACTCTCAGTGAAGTCACCAGCTCCACCTGCTCATGGGCACCTCCTGCCGCCCCAGGCTCCCCACACCTCCATCTCCCCTTTACTACAGCTCAGCCTCAGCCTCCCTGAGGGTGAGGGGCCAGGCCGAGGCCAGGAGGCCAGGATGCCGGTGGGTTGGTCCACCTGTCTGTCCTGAGCTAATTTTAGCTGCATTTTTTGTGGCCTGACAAAGTGGGCCAGTAGCTCCCGCGGTGATTCTGCGGTTTCTGGGACACGGCCACGCTAGGTCAGCGGCAAAGTGGGGCGCAGGGGGGGTAGGGGCTGCTAGCAGGGCCAAGGGCACAGAAGGAGACAGGTGCTGGGAGCATGGCAGGAATGGGGGTGGTATATGCACTTGCAGAGGTGTCGGAGCGTGTGCCCAGCCTCCTTAGGGTCCCTGAGAACAGTGGGGAAAGGTTGTCCCTGGCCACTTGTTCACTGAGTGCTGCCAGTCGCCTAGGAGGGGTTCTGAGCTCCGATCCTGACAATCACCCTTGGCCCCTGCAGCCGCCTGTGATGCTGCCGTCCCCCGTCGCCCCGTGGCCCCACGATGACCCACAGCCCTGCCACAAGCGAGGACGAGGAACGCCACAGTGCCAGCGAGTGTCCCGAGGGGGGCTCAGAGTCCGACAGCTCCCCAGACGGGCCAGGGCAAGGCCCTCGGGGGACCCGGGGCCAGGGCAGTGGGACACCTGGTAGCCTGGCCTCCGCCCGAGGCCTCCAGGGCCGCTCCATGTCTGTCCCGGACGACGCCCACTTCAGCATGATGGTCTTCAGGATTGGCATCCCGGACCTGCACCAGACAGTGAGTGGCCACCTACTGGCCCGAAGCAGAGGTGGGGACAGAGTCTGAGTGGCATAGGAGGCCTCTGGGGCTGGGGGTCTTCCCAGGAAGGCCCCTGGGCTGCCCTTTCCAGACCCCATGTGCTTCCCCTCTCCTCCCCCTCTGTCCACTTCCTTCCCAACCCACCTTGGACCCCTGACTTACCCTAGCCCCGGCTGTCCCCTCCCTCACCAGAAATGCCTGCGCTTCAACCCCGATGCCACCATCTGGACTGCCAAGCAGCAGGTGCTCTGTGCCCTCAGCGAGAGCTTGCAGGATGTGCTCAACTACGGCCTGTTCCAGCCGGCCACCTCAGGCCGGGATGCCAATTTCCTGGAGGAGGAGAGGCTGCTGCGGGAGTACCCCCAGTCCTTTGAGAAGGGGGTACCCTACCTGGAGGTGAGGTCCACAGCCTCCCGGCCCTTCACTGACAACATGAGTCCTGCCCTAAAGCAACCAACCCCCAAACACACACAGGTCCCAGTTGAGACCTTAACAAGGGAACACCCCGCGGGCTGTTCTGGGTCTCATGTGACCCACAGGGAGTCAGAGACTGAGTTCAAATCACCATTTGTTCTGAGTGGCCTCAGGAAAAATCCCGTCCCCACCCCAAGCTTTTTTTGCTCCGTGGACTGGAGAAGGACCCCCAATTCCAGTAGGCATTCTAGAACATTCCCTGTGGGTCCTCATGCCTGCTTCTTCAAGGTAGGAGCTGTGGGGAACTATGCCTCAGTGACCCAGCACTCTCAGGAAAGCTCCCTGCCGCCTCTGCCCACCCAGCCGAGGCTCCAGAGCTGTTTCCACACCAACCCTGAGCTCCTCCTGGGGGATGAGAGGGGTCAGACCCTACCTGCCCAGGTTTCCGCTTCTAAGTCTGTGCCTCTCCCCCACCCCGCTGCTGACCTCAGTTCCGATATAAGACCCGAGTTTACAAACAGACCAACCTGGATGAGAAGCAGCTGGCCAAGTTGCACACAAAGGTGAGACCCCCCTCCCCGCACTGCCCCCCTCACCCTGTCCTTCTTCCCTTCCCAGGACCCTGTCATTTCCACCTGGCTCCTTTGCCTCCCGCTTCTCTTCCCCTGAGACCCCATGTCCCTTCAGGGTCCCTTTCTTTTCTTTTCTTTTTTTAATATTTATTTATTTGCTGCCGGGCGCGGTGGCGCACGCCTGTAATCCCAGCACTTTGGGAGGCTGAGTCAGGAGGATCCCGAGTTCAAAGCCAGCCTCAGCAATGGCGAGGCACTTAGCCACTCAGTGAGACCCTGTCTCTAATAAAATACAAAAAAGGGCTGGGGATGTGGCCCAGTGGTCTAGTGCCGCTGAGTTCAATTACCAAAAAAAAAAAAAAAAAAAATCTATTTATTTGCTTTGGTTGTGCACAATGCAATGCATTTATGTTTACGTGGTGCTGAGGATCGAACCCGGGCCGCGCACGTGCTAGGCGAGCGCTCTGCCGCTGAGCCACAACCCCAGCCCCCAGGGTCCCTTTCTTACTCTTGCTTGTCCTGTCTGGGGACTACTTCCTAGACGCCCTGAAACTCCCCAGTACCATGCCTGAATCTCCACCAAATCCAAGGATCAGCCCCTCTCCTCCGTTGGCATTTGTTTTGGGATCTAACCTTCCAATCCGGGGCCTCGTCTCCCCAGTGTCTCCCCGGAAGGAAGTTAGGGGCTGCCATGGCCACAGAGGGAGGATGCTTGACACTTCAGAAGGAAGAATCCCTGACCCCTTCTCACCTGCTCCCCCACACGGTGTACCCTCTTTCCTCCCTGACCTTGCCATCCACTTTGGGAACCACTTGCCACATGTGGCTTCTGAGCACCTGCAACACGGAGCTGGGTCACAGGGGGTTGCAAAGACTCTGTGCCCCTCCCAAAAAAAAAGTGAAACATTAACCACTTTCCTATGGGGCTGGGGTTGTGGCTCAGTGGTAAAGTGCTCGCCAGCATGCATGAGGCACGGGGTTCGATCCTCAGCACCACATAAAAATAAAATAAAGTATTATGTCCACCTAAAACTAAAAAATAAATATTTTAAAAAATTTTTAAAAACCTCAGCACCACGTAAAAATAAATGCACTGTGTACAACTAAAAATAAATAAATAAATATTTTTTAAAAAGAATTGTTTTAAGGCTGGAGTTGTGGCTCAGCGGTAGAGCGCTTGCCTAGCATGTGCATGGCCCGGGTTCGATCCTCAGCACCATGTAAAAATGAATAAAAATTAAAAAAAAAAAAAAAGCATTGTGTACAGAAATAAATAAATAAATAAGTATTGAGAAAAGAATTGTTTTAAATAAATAAATAAAATAAAGATATCGTGTCCACCTAAAACTAAAAAAATAAATATTTTAAAAAATTTTTTAAACAACTTTCCTATGGATTGCCTGCTGAACCATAACACTGTGGGCATATTAGTTCAAGAATGCAGCTTGTCAGATTGAATTTCAATATAATTGATGGTTCCCCTTTCTTTTGCTTTGGAGGTGGCCACTAGAAACGTATCAGCTTGCGGCTAGCTGTGTATTTCCACCTGTGGTGCTTCTGGAGACCCTGGCCCCCACCCCCCACCCCCGGTCCCTAACCAGCCTGTCCTCTCTCTCTTTTTGTGGCACAGACGGGGTTGAAGAAGTTCCTGGAGTACGTGCAGCTTGGGACGTCAGACAAGGTGGCGCGCCTGCTGGACAAGGGGCTAGACCCTAACTACCATGACTCTGATTCGGGAGGTAGGGAGGAGCCCAGCCGTGGAGGACAGCAGGGGCCGGGCGGGGCAGCAGGGGCAGGAATGCCAAGTCCCCTACCACTGTCACTCCCGAGGGGGGCCATGGGACCACAGGTTGTGGGGTGTCGAGCTGGGGAACCAAGGAGGTGGTGTGGGAAGGGCTGGAGTGGAGGCTGAGGGCCTGCATGTGACTGGCCTTTCTTGCCCCTCAGAGACCCCCTTGACCCTGGCGGCCCAGACCGAAGGCTCGGTAGAGGTGATTCGAACTCTGTGCCTGGGTGGGGCCCACATTGACTTCCGGGCCGGGATGGCATGACAGCACTGCACAAGGCCGCATGTGCCCGGCATTGCCTGGCTCTCACGGTGAGGCTGCCGTGACCACACCCCCTCGCCCTGGGACCCGTCTCATCCCCCTTGGTGCTCTCTCAAACCCTAGTTCTTTAGTTTGTTATAAATAGCTGCTTCTCCTATCCCTGGTACAAAGCCCCTTTCCACAGACTGACAAATACACAGTCCCCTATTGTCATTCCAACTCCTCAGGCCTCCAGGTGTGCCCACGCGTGCAACAGCTGGTCACACAGCAGCCCGGGGAGCTCCTGACTCCGCCCAGCACAGCCTCCTCCCTCAGACACCCAGAGAGCTCTCTGCCCTGATCTGCTCAGCACCCACCCTACTTTTGGCTCCCAAGCATCAGCCCAGCTCATGTTCCTTAAAACAGAGGGCTCTCCGCTGTGCTGCAGACCTCTCTGTGCACACCTTGACCACCTCCACCTGCCCTTCCTAAGCCAGTGCTTCCTCCCTGCGCATGGCCTCTCCTCTCACGCGCAAGCCCAGCCCCTGCTTCACATCCTGTCCTCAAGTGCTCTTTTCCAAAGAGCATTTCCCCGTGTACCCACAAAATACATAGCACAGAGCCCCTTCGCACAGGCTTGGATAGAAACACTCTCCTTCCTCGATGGCCACGGACAGACACTGCTTTTCCCAGATGCTCCCGTTTCCTTGGCACACCCTCCTCTTCTCCAGCTCTTTTCTTTTTCTTTTTTTTTTTTTTTTTTTTTTTTTGTACCGGGGATTGAACTCAGGGGCACTCGACCACTGGGCCACATCCCCAGCCCTTTTTTTTTTTTTTTTTGTATTTTATTAGAGACAGGGTCTCACTGAGTTGCTAAGTGCCTCACCATTGCTGAGGCTGGCTTTGAACTGGCGATCCTCCTGCCTCAGCCTCCCAAGTGCTGGGATTACAGGCGTGCGCCACCGCGCCCGGCTCCAGCTCTTTTCTTGAAGAACCCTTAACGTAGTCAAGCACCAGCCACAGAGAGCTGCCCTTTATCACTGGAATCCATGATGCATATGCAGCCCCAGACCCACACCCCGGACACGTGCACCCCCAGCCTCTAGGCCCTCCCCGTCCAGTCCGTTAGCCACTGGCCAAGAGGAGTTGTTTAAATTTAAATTAATTAAAGTGAAGTAAAATTGCGATTCCTCAGTCTCACCAGCCGCTTTTGGGTGTCATGACCTTCCTGTGGCCGCCATAGGGGATGGCACCATTGGAGATCATCTGTAGCATTGCAGAATGTCCCCCTGGACAGCGCTGCTGCAGGCTGTCATTACCTAGGGCTGCTTCAACGTTTGCTCCTATTAGTATTCAATGCCACCCTCATTCCACACCCAGAGGTACCCCTTTAGGACCATTCCCCACCCCTCAGCCTGTACCCCCAGTGAGGCTGGCTCAGGACTTGCCTTACCCCATGGTCACCTTTTCCCAGGCTCCCGCCTGTCCCCTATCTTCAGGACTCTGGCCTTAGTAGCACCTCTCACTTGGCCATAGGCCCTCCTGCGCCCAGACTCCATCTCTCTTTGTCCCCTGGTGTGCATCCTCTGGAGTGAGGGGCACTGCAGCCACCGACATTCCTTAATGACTCATCCAAGGTCACCCATGGGTGACAGGCTGGGCAGTATGTGAGAAGGAGGTGTCCTCTGGGGGCACCCACCTTGTCCCCTCATTGTTCCCAGGGATGGGAAAGGCCCGGCTCGAGGTCTATGGGGGCGTCAGGGTTGAGCTGGGACAGGCTTTGGCCAGTGAGGGTCCCCCAGGATTCCTCACCAGCACTTCAGAATGAGCTGGTTCTAGTGTGACTGTCATCTGTCCTTTCTTCCTTGGCTGTCTCCCCCTGCCTAGGCACTCCTGGACCTTGGGGGCTCCCCCAACTACAAGGACCGCCGCGGGCTGACCCCTCTGTTCCACACGGCCATGGTGGGGGGTGACCCCCGCTGCTGTGAGCTGCTGCTGTACAACAGGGCCCAGCTGGGCGTAGCTGATGAGAACGGCTGGCAGGAGATCCACCAGGTGCTCCAGACCTGGCCCGAGGCCTGGGCTGGGGAGACTGGGCCAAGGCCTCCCAGGGGTTGGGGCTGGGGCTGGGGTCCAGCCAGATGCTGGGGCCAATGCAGAGGGCAGGAGTGACACTAGCGTGGTCTGCACAGAGGAAAAGATGGCTGCATGGACAGCAGGACCAGAAGGGGACATAGGCTGGGGAATTGAGCAGCTCGATCACTGAGATGGGTGGGGCTGGCCTCTTGGCCTTCAAGGTGCCAGGCTGGACACCCAGGCATGGAAGTGACCAAACGTTCAGACTTGTGAAGCTGGCAGCCTAGGTCCCTGGGCAGGAATGGGGGTGGGAAGGAGAAGAGGGGTGGCCGTGGGGTCCTGGCTCCAGCTGTGCCTGATCTGGCCCTTCCCTCCCTGTGCCCTCAGGCCTGCCAGCGGGGCCACTCTCAGCACCTGGAACACCTGCTCTTCTATGGGGCTGAGCCTGGAGCCCAGAATGCCTCGGGGAACACGGCCCTGCACATCTGTGCTCTCTACAACAAGGTCTGACCCAGCGGGCCCATCCGGCCCCCGGCACCCACCTCCCCGCAGCCCCTCCCCCATGCCAAGCCAGCCCCGGGGACGCCAGCCGCCACCCTTCATCCATCCATCCTTCCTTCCATCCGTCTGTCCAACCATCCATCTAGCCATCCAACAGATAGTGACAGAGTGCCTTCCCTGTGTCAGGCCCGGAGCTGGGTGCTGGGGACGATGTGTTGAGCTTGTGGCCTGGGAGGGGGCAGACAAGCGCCCCTGCTGAGGAGTCAGGGTGTCAGAGTGAAGGGAATCCAGGTCCCCACAGAAGCTCACTGCTGGGCGTGGCCTTGGGTGGGGGTGGCTTCCTGGAGGGTGTGCCTCCAGGTTTGGGGCGAGCCAGAGTGGGCCAAGCAGTGTGCATGGGAGCTGTGGGGAGGGGGACAGCTGGGGACAGAGGCAAGGTCAGAGGGCAGCCCTGGCGGGGGTGAGGCGGTGTTGCACGTTTAGCAACTTGAGGCTGGGCGGACACTGCCCCCCAGGAAGTCCCAGGAGAGGTGGACAGTCACAGCAGCAGGAGCTGAACTGGACAGCTGTCGGCCAGGCATAGGGCACCTCTGCCCCTCCCCACCCCCAGCACCCGGGGATCCCGGGCAGGTCAGCCCCCCTCAGAGCCTCACCCTCCCGTCTGTTTCTCCATGCTCCCTGCCCTTGAAGAATTTAGGGGAGACAGGGCCTGGCAGGGCTGCTGGTCTGGCAGCCCCCTTCCTCCAGGAAGTCTTCCAAAACAGCCCAGCCCCTTCTGCTTTGGGAGAACTTGCAGTGCTGGGGACTTGGCCGGTGGCCACATGCCGCCTGGTGGCGGTGAGCAGTATGCTCAGCGCGAGGAAGGACTGTGTTTGTCAGACCAGACCACCGCCCCTCCCTGCTTGCTTCTGTCTCTCCTGCTCCCTGACAACAAGCTCGGCACCCAGGTCCTCTGATTCTGGGCCACTGTGCAGTGGAGAAGGGGTCCCCAGTCCTGGGCAGCCTGCAGGGCCCTGAACAGGCCCCTTTCCCTCTCCAAGACTCTGTCCTTCTCCCTGAAATGGGAATAGTGCCAGCTGATTGAGAGGGCTGAGTGGTCATGTAGATTAAGTGTTCATCCCTAGAAGACAGTCATAATAATAATAATCGTTATTATTATTATTATCATTACCAGTGTCAATCAGGATCCACCCAGGAGACACAGTGTTCATTTAAGCAGGGAAAATTTAGCACAAACAATAACATAGCAGGCACAATGACTCTTAGACTGCATGAACACGTCGTTTCCCCTTCTTGGGCTCCCCTGTCTCATCTGTGAAATGGGTCAGTAATTGATGCTCCCGCACAGAAGGGTCAAGTGGGTTAACCAGCGACTTGCTCTTGGCGTGGTGGTAATAAATGTGAGCTCACTTTCTACTTCGCGAGATCCCCTTGTCTTCCCTCCCAGCTTTCCAAAGGCTGGGGCTGGGGCTGGGGCTGGGGCTGGGGCTGACCATCTTTCCCTGATCTTGCTGCCCTGGTCTCTTGGTATGCCTGTCTAGCCTCTGGTGGTGAAGGTCCGGTCCGTGTCTAGACTGTGAGCTCTTCTGGGTGAGGGCTAAGTTTGAGGACTTGCTTGTCCCAAGCCCCCAGCACATAGTAGGCCAGGCTGCATCTGTCCCAATGTGTTTAACGTGGTGCCCCCAGCACATGCCGTGAGGCCAGGCTGCATCTTTGTGGAGTGAATGAATGAATGACGAGTCAGCCACCTTGGGTTGCCCCAGGGCTGTGCGCAGTGCCCACTTCACAGCGCTCCAGGGCGTCTGTTTTGACAGATGGAATGACTCAGGGAATGAATGAATGAATGAATGAATGACTCAATGAATAAATGAATTTTGACTGACAGTTCCACATCCTCCATCCTCATCCTTTCCATGTGCATTTCTTAAGCACCTACTGTGTGCCTGGCGCCAGGTGCTGGGGATGTGAGATGAATCAGAGACAGCGTCTGCCCTGGGGATGGTGGGGGGAGTTCACAGTCTGGCGAAGAGGCAGACGTGTAAACAAATCATCCCGTGAGATAAGCGCTAGTTTGCAAGTAAATACGAGGTTCCCCAGGCACCCAGGGGAGGGAGCCACTAACTAAGACTTGGACATTTTCTAAACTTGGGTAGAGTAGAAGGAAGAGCCCGGGAGCTGGTGGAGGGTGCTTGGGCCCGTCCTCCTGTCGTGGGAGTTGGAGGTGGGTAAGACTATGCAAAAATAGAGGTGGTGGTATCACAGTGTGGCTGGAGGGCAGTGTGTGCATACTCAGACACACTTACACACACACACACACACACCCCACTAACTGGACTGACTCTGCTGTCCAGGGGGTGGTCTTGGTGGTCAGATCCTCCTCTGTGAGGGTTCATTTGCAGGGGACAGATGAGCACCAGGATGAGAAGCCGGGGTCAGACCCTGACGGCTCCGCTAGCTGCCTGTGGGTCTTGGGCAAGGGGTTTGGCCTCCCTGAACTTGGCCTGGTAGACAGGCCTGTGCCTGCATCCCTGGGGGCTCTTATCCAGAAGGGAGAAGATGAGGAGGGTCTTGTGGATACTTGGACTTAGTATCAGGGAGCCGGAGTGGAGTGCAGCTGGGGCAGCCAGGTTGGATTTGGCCAGGCCAAGACAAAGGGGGGGAGAGTTCCCCCACTGACTGACTGTCCCTTGAACAGTCCCTGCGTGCAGGTACTATTCCTGGTGGTAGGTGCCACAGACAATGCAATGCGCCTGTGGAACTGACCACAAGAGGGAGGAGATGCCAAAGAGAAAAACGACATCAAAACGGAATTTCAGGATGTGGTGGTAGAAGAAATGAGTTAATGTTGGCTTCAAAGAATGCCTGTCACATGCAAGAGTGTCACATAAAAATAAATAAAATAATTAGAAAGGACTAGGACAAGGGAGTTCCTTTGGACAGAACTTTCAGAGAAGGCCTTTCTAAACCACGGTGGCACATGCTATAACCCCAGCTACTTGGGAGGGGAGGCTGAGACAGGAGGATCAAGTTCAGGCAGGCAAGTTCAAGGCCAGCCTTGGCAGCTTAGTGAGAACCTGTCTCAAAATAAAAAAATAAAAGACTAGGGATACAGCTCAGTGGTAGGGTGATTGCCTGGCATACACAACGCTCTCAGTCGCATCCCCAATACAGCAAAACAAAACAAAAGCACGTATCTATTAAAGAGGTGGCATTTGAGCAAACACCTGAATGAAGTGAGAAAGCAAGCAGTGGGGAGACCTTGGTGTGGAGAATTCCAAACAGAGGGAGCAGCAGGTACAAAGGCCCTGGGGCAGGAGATGGTAGAAGACGAAGTTGGTGGGTAGAGGCAGGGCAGACATCCTAGGTCATGGCAAGGACATGAGGATGAGACCAGGGAGCTCTGAGGAGTGGCATGTGATTGATATTGATACAGAATTGATAATGGCTGTAGTGGCATCCCTGCCCCCATTGCCCCAGTCCTGGACCCTCTGTCCTCCGTGGTGTGTGCGCCCCTCCCTCCTGGACCTGGCAGAGTATGTGATTAAGATCAAAGGCTTTAGAGTCAGGCAGATGTGGGCTCAAATCCAAGTGCTGACAGTCATTCCCTGTGTGACCTTGAGCTCCTCTGGGGCCTTAGTTTTCTCATCTGTAAAATAGGGACCATGATTTCCATTGCGCTGAATGGCTAGGGAATTCGGTGAGGTAGAGTGGTGGTTCTCCACCTGGCGCTCCAGCCCCCCAGGGGACACTTGGCAATGTCTGGAGACGGTTTTTTGGTTGTCAGGACTGGGGAAGGGACTGCTACTGGCATCTAGTGGTGGAAGCCTGTGATGCTAGCCTACACTCCCCGGTGCAGAACCCAGCCTGGCGTGACAAAGGCTCCAAGGCTTCCTGAGCCTGTATGCCAAGGTCCAGAAGCCCTGGTTCAGATCAGCACCGTCCTGTCTCCAGCATATAACGCGAGCCACATCTTCCAAATGCCCTTAAACATCCTCACGGCCACTTTCAAGGAAAAAGAATCGAGTGAAATCCATTCATTTTACTGGCATCTTTTATGTAACCCAATGTATTTAATATTACCTCAATATAGAAAAAATGCGAAAATTATTCAAGATGTTTCATTTCTTTTGCGCAACTCTGCGTAAGCCCTTGAAACAGCTAAGTCCTGACTCCCTTCAGAGTCCACGTTTAAGGTGCTGGGGGGCCACACTCACTGTGCGTGGCTGCTGTCCCGGGCAGCATGGGTTCGTTCAGGTGGGTCGTTCCCAGAGTTCTCAGTACAGTGCCTGCGTCCACTCACGGTGACCTTCATCTTTTTGTTTTGTTTTAACTTTCATCCTGTGCCCCTGGCTGTCGCCTTCAGGAGACCTGTGCAAGGATCCTCCTCTATCGAGGCGCCAATAAGGATGTGAAAAATAACAATGGACAGACACCCTTCCAGGTCTGGGGCTGGTGGGGGGACTCGCATGGCTGCAGGGGCCGGGAGGGGTGACAAGGGGACCCAGTGGACCGGCAGTTGGGACAGTGAGGAATGGTGGGAGGGGAGCCCTGGTCAGGGAAAGGGGAGGTGCTGGAGTGGAGGGTTTGGGCTGGAGGGGACCTCAGGTGGTTTCCTGCGTCTCTCGGCCACCTGGGCCACCCGGTCCCTGCGCCTCTCCCTCCAGGTGGCAGTGATCGCTGGTAATTTTGAGCTGGGGGAGTTGATCCGCAACCATCGGGAACAGGACGTGGGTGAGCGAGTGGGGTTTGGAGCTAAGAGGGGAGTCTGGGGCAACCGGGGTTCGTTATGGGATTGGGGGGCTGGGGGCTTGACAGGCGAGCCAGGATGGAATGGAGAAACCCCCACAGGGCCGGAACGGCCTAAAGAGTGGTGGGGGGAGCGATCCTGGGCCCCTGTTCTTCTCATCTCTCTCTCTTTGGCCCCTCCCCCTCCTCTTTCCATGTGACACCTCCTGCCTCTGCCACCTCTACCTCATCTGCCCCCAACCACCACTGCCCTCTCAGTGCCCTTCCAGGAGTCCCCCAAGTATGCAGCGCGGAGACGGGGACCCCCAGGAGCAGGGCTGACGGTGCCCCCTGCGCTGCTGAGAGCCAACAGCGACACCAGCATGGCGCTCCCCGACTGGATGGTGTTCTCCGCCCCGGGGGCCTCGTCCTCTGGGGCCCCCGGCCCGCCCTCGGGACCCCAGGGCCCGTCTCAGCCCTCGGCCCCCAGCGCCAAGCTCAGCAGTGGGACCCTCCGAAGTGCCAGCAGCCCCCGGGGCGCCCGGGCCCGCTCCCCATCCCGCGGGAGGCACCCGGAGGAGGCCAAGAGGCAGCCCCGAGGACGGCCCAGGTAGGGAGGGCTCGGCCCTGGCCGCACAGCGCCCTGCCAGCCAATGCCCGCCTCAGAGCTGCCGCTGCCGCCAAGGTCAGCCCAGCTGCCCGCCCTGTCCTGAGAGTGGAGGTCCCCACCAGCTAGGCTGAGTCCCGGGCTAAGTGGGGCACACACGCTGCTCTCCTGACCCTCCCCATGCGTCCAACTGTAGCTAAGGACTGTGCCATGCCGGGGGCCTGGGGCTGGGGGGTCCCCAAAAGAAAGATCAGTTCCAGTTCCTGAGGACAGACAGAATGTCAGGGTGAGGTGAGCAGGAAGAGGGGGGTGGGCACGGGCGGGGGCCTTGGGAGGGGCGTCCAGACTTGGGGATGCGTCCAGGAGGAGGAGAGGTGGCCGAGGGTAGAGGGAGGATGGGTAGGGGCTATTCGAGGGCAGGCAGGCCCGCCCGGCCCGGCCAAGGAGAGGCGGGCAAAGGACCTGGACCGGACCCAGGAGGAGGCTGGGAGTGGCTGGGCCCCTGAGCGGAGGGCTGACACAGTCCCAGCCGTGTCAGGAAGCTGAATCAGGCAGTGCGTGCGGGACGTGGGAGGGGCAGAGCGGAAGCCAGGAGGCAGGAGAGGGGGCTGGGGCGCATTGGCGGGCAGGCGGAGGGATCCCCTAAATGCCCTCTTCCCTGAAGGACTCCAGGGCTGGGAAGCCCACCCGCCCCTCCCCCACCCGGGTGCTCCTCCCCCTCCCACCCGGGGACCCCATTCTCCCAGAGATGCCCCCTCCCTCCACGCCCTCTGCCTCTGACACCCTCTGTGTGTGCAGCTCCAGCGGGACGCCCCGGGAAGGGCCGGCCGGGGGCACGGGGGGCTCAGGGGGCCCCGGGGGCTCCCTGGGCAGCCGCGGGAGGCGGAGGAAGCTCTACTCAGCGGTACCTGGACGCTCCTTCATGGCCGTCAAGTCCTACCAGGCCCAAGCTGAGGGGGAGATCTCTCTGAGCAAGGGCGAGAAGATCAAAGGTAACAGGACGGGCAGGTGGCGCTGTGGGGCCGGGCGGGGGCCACTGTGCGAATCTGTCCCGTGCACTCTGGGGACCCCAGTGAGCCCCACGAGGTCCCTCTGAGGGAAAGGCACAGAGGAGGACCCTGCTCCTAGCAGGTGAAGGAGGGAAGGAGCTTCTTCGGGACACTGCCGGGCTCCGCGGGGGTATCTCACCCACGTGGTCTCATGAGATGTCTGATGTCCCTTTCAGGAAGGTGTCCTGAGCCCCACTGTATAGGGGAAGGGACACAGATGAAGCGACTCACCCTGTGTCCCCAGTCCAAGCCCAGCCAAGCAGCCTAGACCTCGCCTCCTGCCTCAGCCAGGTGTTCTCGGCTGACAGGTGCTCTGAGAGGCGGCAGGTGCGAGGCTCGCTGAGGCCAGGGCTCCGTCGGTGGTGGCTGCTGGTACCGGGGGTCTCTCTGGTTTTCCGTTCTCTCTGGCGAACAGTGCCATCGGCCCCCACATGCAGACGTGGCGGGGCCTTTGGTGCGGTCTTGGCTAGAACAGTGCTTTGGAGGAGGGAGGCGAGCTGCAGGCACGAGGTCAAGGTCAACACCAGGAGAAGGGGCCGTGTGGTGGCTGCCTGGTTCAAATCCTGCCCCACCACTTCTTCGTGGGCCTCGCTCGGTTCCCTCTTCTTTAAAACAAGACCCGTACGAGGCTGGAAAGAGTCTTGTAAAGCATTTAGACCAATGCCTTGCACATAAGCTCTGTGTAAGGGCTAGCCACTGGCGTATAAGTGGCCCTACTACAGGCACTTAGGGGAGGAAAACCCAGCCGCCTGGACTAGCAGAGGAAGGCCTGGAAAGGTACTGGGGGACCAGGTTGGTTCCTCGCATCTGCTTTGTAGTCTGTCTGAGTTCCTGCAGACAGTGAGGTCACAGGTCACCAGCGTCCAGTTTAATGACCCAGCACACAGGAGGCCCCGTGCACATTTGCTGAGTGACTGAATGAATGGAAGAGAATTGGGGGGAGAGGATGAGGGAAAGGAGAAAGGGGAGCTGAGGCCAGGGTGAGGGACCTTCAGGGTGGCCCAGGACCAGAGCAGTATCTCCCACTGTCTTTCTGAACCCCAAGTCTAAAGCTTCTCTGTAGGGAGAAGACATACTTCCTCCTGTTTTTATACCCCCCTTTCATTAAAAGGGACTTCACTGTCTCAGGCTCCCCTGCCTGCAGGAGGCCACTGAGTCCCTCGACAGCTCCCTCTGCTCTCACAAAGCCCAGCCCCCGCCCCGGCCTCCAGCCCTCCTGCCCACTCTTCCTTCGCCCATGCGGTTCTGGAGAGCGAGTCCTTCTCTCCGTTCTCCACACACTTTTCTGTGCCAGACTCTTCCTTCTGTCTGGAAAGCCCTTCCTCCCGCTCTCTGCCTCCTCAACTCCCAGATTCCTGCAGCTCTCCAGCCAACATGTCAATCCTCAGGGACCCCGGGGCCTCTGCCATCTAGTTCACGCACTCCCATCTGCCCTCTCTCCCAACACCCTCTTCTTTCTGCTTGAGCTCTGGCTTCAATTTCCAATCCCACAGTGGCTTGTAGAGTTACTTCTCCAACAGCCACTTGTCTGTGACCTCCGTGAGGGCAGGCAGCACAGTGCTTGTGTGCAACAGTGTCTACCCTGGTCATGATTGGCACTAAAGAAGCATCCATCCAGCAACAAATGGTTGATCACAAGACTGCCCAGCCAGGCATGGCAGAGCCAGCCAGGAACCCAGACCCCTGGACTTGCCGCCTCTGCTCTTGTCCGTGACCTTGGCCTTCCCTCAGCTGGATTCCCCACATCCTATCAAAGGAGGCAGTTTGTGTAGGGAAAAGGATCTCAACTCCTAGTGTGGCCTGAGCCATCTCCAGATAGGGGACTTTTCTGTGTCACCTTTGGTGTCCTTGTCCAAAAGTGGAAAAACAGTTGTTCCCTCCCCTGGTGGGTTCAAAGATGGAGTGAGGTGGATGAGTGGGGACAGAGTCATGAGGAATGCTGGGCACAGGGAAGACAGTGTGTCTGTCACTTAGCAGCAGCAGCAGCAGCAGCAGCAAGCCTTGGATAAAAAGTTAGCAACACATTAGTGACTTAAAGCATCAGCTCTGGAAACTGACCTGTGTTCAAAGCCGCCCTGCCAGTGACAGGCCCTAGAACCTCAGGCAAATGCTGTAGCTCACTGAGCCTCAGTTTCCTAATCAGTAAAACAGGGATCATGAAGATGCTCAGTGTAGAGTTCTGGCTCAGAGAGACAGAGCTGGGTAAAGGTTGCCAGCCTGGTCGTCTGTCTGTGCTTCAACGCCAGGCATGTAACAGGCAGAGGGTGAAGGTCTGCCCACTGGCCAAGAGGTGGGACCGGCAGGAAGCAGCCTGAGTTGTGGTGGGGAGAAGGCAGGAGGAGATTTTAATTTCTTTTCCTTTCCAGAGCAAAGGGAGGCAAAGAGGCAGCGGGAGGGCCCTGGAGGAAAGGACAAAAGACTAAGTGGCGAGAACACTTCAGAACGCGGCAGGAGCAGAGTTGCAGGGGGAGCACAGCTTGTCCTTGCAGTAGCCCCCCAAGTTCACAGGGCCTAGGAAGGTTTAGGGGAATTACACAGCTTGGCTGTGGCTGGTTACCAGGGGGAATAAGGACCAACTGAGGACCTGCCCCTAACTTGGGAGGACCATGTCAGGAAACGCCTTTCCCCCATGATGTCTCTTTTCTTTTCTTTTTTTGGTACTAGCGATTGAACCCAAGGTTGTTGGCGCTGAGCTACATCCATCCCCAGCCCTTTTAATTTTTTGAGCCAGAGTCTCACTAAGTTGCTTAGGGTCTTGCTAAGTTACTGAGGCTGGCCTCAAACTTGCGATCCTCCTGCCTCAGCCTCTGGAGTCTGTGATTATAGGCATGCACCATCAGGCCCAGCTCCCCTCACCCCTATGTTTCTTTTTTTTTTTTTTTTTAATATTTATTTGTTTTAGTTGTACACAGTGCAACGCATTTATGTTTATGTGGTGCTGAGGATTGAACCCTGGCCGCACACGTGCTAGGCGAACACTCTATCGCTGAGCCACAACCCCAGCCCCCACCCCTATGTTTCTTGATGTCCCCGTTGGGTACAGAAATCTTGAAGGCCATAGCGACATGGTCTGGTTCTCCCATGACCCCCTCACCCTTCCTCAGACATTTCTTGAGGATGCCCTTAAGCCAGGTGCTGGGGACTGTGGGAAGGCTGGGTGTTCAGGAGTGCGCTGGGGCTGGGGAGCAGCGTAGATGCACTGACACGCTCCCCTGTCTCTGGTCCCTGTCCAGTGCTCAGCATCGGGGAAGGAGGCTTCTGGGAAGGCCAGGTCAAAGGTCGTGTTGGCTGGTTCCCCTCTGACTGCTTGGAAGAGGTGGCAAACCGTTCCCAGGAGGGAAAGCAAGGTAACAAGGAACTCCCAACTGTGCCCAGTACACCCTGGAATCCTCATCCTCCCGGGGAAGGGGCTGGGTGCTGGGAGGTAGAGGGAAGGCTCAGGTCAGGAGCCTGGGGTGGGTTCATGGATTCCAAAGCAAGGGTTCAAGGTTGTCCCTTGTCCTCCTGCAGAAAGCCGCAGTGACAAAGCAAAGAGACTCTTCCGGCATTATACCGTGGGCTCCTACGACAGCTTTGATGCCCCAAGGTAAATGTCTTTACACTCTCAGGCGCCCCACTACCCCAGTCTCCCTTCAGGCTCCATACTTTAGCTATGTCCACCAGCTCGAAGCCCCCACCTCATCTTCTCCCAAAATTTGAAGAGGGGTAAAGGGGGGGAGAAGGCAGTTGCTTCAGACAACATCGCCCATCCCCAAACCATGCTTGGCAGCCACCGAGACTCCATTTTGGGGTAGCCAGAGACTAATGAGGAGGCTGGGTGCCTGGGGGTGTTCGTGTGTGTGGCTGGGTGGAGGCCCTGGTCTCCTTCATGTGCCCCGTTGTGCAGTCACATGCAGTGGACGTGTGTGCATCCCCTGCCTGGCACTGGTGTAGGGAGGGGGCGGGCAGGGCCAGGTGGGATGGGATCGGAGGGGGCACACTGACACCTTTCCCCTCCCTGGCTGCTGGCTGACTTGCTTCTGAAGCTTGATGGATGGGATTGGCCCAGGGAGGTGAGAGGGGAGGGGCAGGGAGGGGACGGGGTCAGATGGGAAGGACGGGGTGCCTGTGGGGCGGATGAATGTGTGTGTGTGTGCACGACCAGAGCTGAGGTTTCCCGGTGTGCGAATGTGCGAATACACCCATCTGTGTGCATGTGTGGCTGGAAGACCCTTAGATGGAGGTCCCCGTAAAAAGGCCCTGGACCAAAGGCTCTGTCCCGCTCGGTATATCCGGGTGCATTTGTGACTGTGCTAACTGTGCCACTGGCTCGGCATATCTGTGCTTCTCTGAGTCTGTGGGCAAGCACTGCCAGGAGTGCTCATGTGTCTGATCACACATGTGGACAGGTGGGTCTCTGTACACATCTGTCCGTCTGTGCATGTCACTGTGCGTGTGGCACAGAAGTGTGTGTGCATGCATCTGCATCTGTCTGACTGATCTGGAGTCCAGGCTCTGGAATGCTGGGGGAGGGGACAGCAGAGGAAGGGAGGACTCAGGGCTTGGGCTTCCAGAGGGCAGGGCTGTGGGAGAGGGAGGGTCATAATCTGGTGTCCGAGAGATGACACCCTCCTCCGCCGCCCCATAAGCCAAGGAAGGGTCTCCTTGTTCATAGCGTCCTTCCATTAAATGTGTCCAAACCTATGTGTCTGTGTTCTGGCCAGTGGGGAAGGGTCAGGGTTGGGGTGGGAAGAGAAATGAAAGCATGGGGGAGAGGGAGTGGGACTGGAATGCCACCCTGCGCCCGAGGGTCTGAGGCGCTTGACCATTGTGCCTGTTCACCTGGCACGTCTCCGGCTCTGGGCACCGGGTGAGTATCAAGGTTTCCCCCACCCCTAGTGTCCTTGCTTCAGAGAGTTGGCCTCTGCTGCTGTCTCTGTCCACGTCTCTCTGGGCCTCTCCTTGGCCTTGGTCTGGGAGGTCACTTGCTTCACCAGCTGTTTGGGGATGGTCCTTCTCTACCTCCTTCCCCTCCTGCTAGCCTGTCTTGCTGTCTACTGGTGGTTCCTGTCTTTTCTCCTCCCCTCCTGGGGCTCCCTGTGCTGCTGTGGTGTGGAGTGCCTGAGGCCCCCCTCCTCCTGCCTCCCCTCTGTTCTACCTGGCCCTGTTGGTGGTGACCTGGCCTGGCCTGTGTCTGTCCTGCACCCCACTACTGGCCCCCAGCACCCCTGCTGGAGCAGGGCCATCCAGCTGTATACCCCCTCCTGGTGTGTGCCACTCTCTCCTCTTGCTGGCTTGGGGTCCGTGGCTGCCTCAGAGCTGTGCTGTGTGTCTCCCTCGGCAGAGCTTCTGGGGGGTGGGGGAGGGTTGTCTTGCCTTCCCGAGGCCAGGTCTGAATGTCCTGGCCTTCCTTTCTGGGCCCTTTCAGACGGTGTTGGGGTGCCTTGTGTGTTGGTCTGTGGTGGTGGGCTGCGTGTCTCCTCCCGGGGCCTCTCTCACCCGTGGTGTCCCTGCCCGGGAAGTGGGGCTCTGTCCATGCGTCCCTGCACGCGGTTTCGAGGCATCTTGTGTGATGTTGTGCGTCCCTCTCCCGCTCTCCCTCGCTCTGCACCTGCGCGGGAGGGCTCTGGAGGGGGGAGGGGGGTTAAGGGGGGGCAGACCGGAAGTGCCTCCCCCTTCTCCCCCCGCGCCTCGCCCCTCCCCCTTCTCCCGCCAAGGGGGCCCCCGCGTTCCCCTCCCAGCCCCCTCCCCCTGCCCGGCCCCCTCCGCCACCCGGCGCAGGACGCCAAGGGGTTAAGCCTCCCTCCCGCCGCCGCCTCCGGAGCTGTCCGCGGTGCTGAAGCCGGCGCCGTCCGCGGTCCTCGCGCTACCGCCGCGGCCCGACCCCGCGCCCCGCGCCCCCGCGCCCCCCGGCATGTGAGCCCCCGGCCCTGCCCTCCCTCCCGCGGGGGGGTGCGCGCCCCCTCCCCCTCCCCCCTCCCGGCGCGGGTCAGCATGAGGCGGGGCCTGGGGGCCCGGACACGGGGGTTCGGCCGAGCGGGGACGGGGACGCGGCGGCGGCGGCGGCGGCGGGGGCGGCCGGCACCGGGACCCGGGCCGGGGCCGGGGCCGCGGCGGCGATGGCTTTGTCTGCGGTCGGCGGCGGCGGGGGTCTCGGGGGCGGCCCCGGTGGGGGCTCCCTGCCGCAGCCGCCCCCCGCGCTCTCCTCCAGCTGGCCGGCCCTGGGCCCCCGGCGGCGCAGCGTCTGGTACATCTACAGGTAACCCAGCGCGCCGCCCCCTTCCCTGCGGCCTGGCCCGAGGCCCCGGCCCGCTCCCGGGACCTGCCCCGCCGCCAGCACCCCTCCGAGAGCTGCCGCGACCCCACGACTCCCCCTGCCCTCCCGGCCTTTCCCTAACCTCAGCCCGGCCTGGAGTCCTTCGGATCCCTCTTCGCGTCCCCTCGCCTCCGTCTCCCTCCCTGGGCCCCTGGGCTAGAGCCCCCATGCACACTCCTCAGCCCTGGGCGTCCGTCCTCCACCCCCTCACGGCCTTTCCTGGCCCCCTCTCCTCTTCCTGCAAGACCCTTCCCCAGCCTGGCCCTCCAGACGGACCCCACTCCGGGTTCGGAACCCACTTGCCCCTGCTGCCGCGTCATCGCCCCCATTCTGTGCAGCCCTCCCCGGGGAGTCACAGTGGCTTCCGCTCAGGCACAGACACCCCCAGGCCCCTGTTCCACTGATCCCCCTTCCCCGCCCCTCTTCTCGGAGTTGGCAAGTCCCCCCATTCATACCCCTCTTTCCCATTCACAGACGTCCCCCCATCACACACGCAATCCGCCCCCAGTCTCCCCTCCCCTCCCCTCCTCTTTTTCCGCTGCGTGTCACTGTGCGACTGTGCATGTGTCAGTATGGCTGTGTCGATATGCGTGTGTGTGACTGCCTGCAGCCGTATGTGTATGTATGTGTGTGAGGGGGAGAGATGGGGAGCTGGTGGGCCCCTAGCCCACCCCCCAGCTGTATCCCTCTGTGTGGCTCTGTGTGACAGTGTCTGTCTCTGTGCGACTTGGAACGATAGTGAGGCTGTCTGGGGACTCGAGAGTGTGTGTGTGTGTGTGTGTGTGTGTGTGTGTGTGTGTGTGTGTGTGATGGAGTGGATCTGTCCCAGGGACTGCGGCTATGTTTCCCAACACCCAACCTCCAGTGCCCAGCCTGCCCCTCCCCCACTAGCCCCTTCCCTGGTCCCTCTCGTGTTTCATGTGCCCCTCTCCCTGCCCCCAGGGGGTCTGTGCGTGGGAGGGGACCCCTGAGCCAGAGGTTCTGCCCTCTGCCCCTGCGGCACGTGTACCGGGCCACAGCTGAGCTTCTGCATGGGGAGCCGCATCTGCTGTGTTTGCCACTTCTCAGCATGGAGAAGGGCTGGCCTCCCCGTGTGGGGGCCTGTGGGCTTGCTGTGGAGATGCCCGTGGATATGGGTACACAGGGAGGGGCTGAGCACCGGAGGGGCGCCATGTACCGCAGCAGGCTTGGGGCTGTGGGATCCTGTGTGAGAAGGACCTCCGCGTGGGGGTGGGGAGTGGACGCTGCAGTTCCCGCATGTGGGATCCGGTGAACAGGAGCTGGCCGCTGAGCTCCAGAGGCCTCTCGGGGACGCCGAGGGATGGCCTGGGGGAGAGCACTGTGCCAGCTCCTGACAGGCAGGTAGTGCGCACCCCAGAGCGTGAATGGGGTGCAGTGTGTGTAGCACGTGTGGGGGAGGGGAAGGCTGGAGGGGCCTGGTAAGGGGGGGGGACTGGAGTAGGGAGCGGATGCCGAGCAGGGGGTGTGTGGAGTGTGCAAAGAAAAGAAATGGGGTAAAGCGGGAATGCGGGGAATGTGAAGAGGATTTGGGGGTGGGGATCTGGGCAGCCTGGAGAGAGGGGAGAGGACGCCGGGAATGTAAATGAATGCAGCTGCGAAGGATGGTGCCGAGGGTGCTTGCTCGGGTGCTTGCTCACAGAATGAGTTGAGGATGCAAGGAGGAAGGGCTTTCTGCGGCTGGCTGCACGGGTGGGCTGGCCAGGAAGCACGACAGGAACTGGGGGCGATTTAGGGGACACATATAGAGGAGGCAAAAGAGGACGTCGGAGAGATGAGGCCAAGGAAAGCAGGGAGAGGGTGAGGAGATCACAGGAGTCTGAGGAGGACATTTTGGGGAAGGGAATGTGGGGGGTGGAAAGATGGTCCCCTGGGGTGGGGTGAGGGTCTGCGGAGGGCTGTGCAGGCTGATAGAGCTGTCAGGGTCAGGGCGAGGAGGAGCTGCAAGGTGGTGTGGAGGGAGGTGCAGGGGGAGGGGCAGGGAGAGGAAGCACAGAGTTGCAGGAAGCTGGGGGACGAGGGCTGTTGAGAAGTTGGCGGGACGGGCCGCCAGAGATAGGCAGGGCCCACGTGACCCAGTCATGAGCACAAGGAGAGAGGAGCCTTATGGGATTCAGAGGTGGGAATTGAAAGGGAAGGACAAAGGGGTGCTGTGGTGATCTGGGGGTGTCTGGACACTTAGGGTATATGGATTATTGGGACATATTGCTTGTGGGGAGTTCAAGTCATGGCTTCCACGTTTTTTGTAGCTGGTGTGATCTTGAGCACATTTTTCTCTGTGCCTCAGTTTCCTCATCTGTAAGATGGGAACAAGAACAGTCAATGCCTCCTAGGATGTTAGGATTAAATGTTAGGATTAAATGAATAGATAAATGTGAAGTGCTTAGAACAGTGGCATTTAGCAATAGTTCAATACGTGTTACTTGCCAGTGGTTGGCATAACTTGAGATAAACTTTAGGTGCTGGAGGGCATTTCCTGGTGATTTTGTGTATGTGCTCAAGGTATTTGGGTGCTGTGGAGTAGAGGGTATTATTACTGCGGCGGCCCAGGTATTTTCTTGGATATTGTTGAATGTTATTCACCCTGTGACCTCAGGCAGCTTACTTAACCTTTCTTTCCTCTGTTTCCTCACCTGCAAAGTGGTACTTACATGTGCCTCTCAGGCTGGCTGTGGGAGGTACTTTGCCTGTGAAGGGCTTTATGTACTGCCTGTCCACAGCAAGCACTTCCGGGCATCTCACAGCATGGGGTTGTGCTGACCGTGGTGGGGTGGAGTATCTGCAAGGCTTATGACGGGAGTGAGGATGGGGGGTGGGGGGTGAGGGTGGGGGAGGGAGGGGTGTGAGGTGAGAATGCAAGAAAGAGATAGTGCTGCCGGTGAGGGATAAAGGGGCGCTGAGGGGCACTGTTGGCTGCTGGCGGGGCCTGGGGAGCTGGAGAGGATGTGGGAGTAGCAAGGACATAAGGGCTTGGAGGAGGTGGTCAGGCTGCGGGGCAGTGGGGGGCAAAAGTGGGGATGAGGATGTCACCAAATGCGCATGGTCAAGAGCAGGCAGCCCTGACCTCCCTGCTGTACCTGCTGCTCCAGGCTTCTTGGCCCCTCGTCCTTCCTGTTCCCCTCCCCTCCCCTCATCCAGCCCTTTCCTTGTCTCCCAACAGCAGCTCCATTAGCTGCAAAGGTAGGAGATCAGGGGGAGGAAGATATGGTGGGCGTGGTGTGGGTGTATCTACCGGACCAGGGTGACCTCTGAGCAAGGGCTGAGCTCAGAGGTGTCTGTGTGTACATGTGTGCCGCAGAGCACGTTAAGGCGCGCTAAGGAGGCTGGAGACAGGCTGGCAGCACACGTGCACGTGCCGGGCACTGTTGCTATGATACAGATGTATGGATTTTACAGTGGAACTCGTGGGGTTCATGGGAGTATGCAGGGGTGCCTGTGGGGGTGATGCCAAAATACAGTAGAAGCACATTGGGTATTATTGGCATGTGCTGGGATGTGTCAGGGGGTGTGTTATGGGAATACACTGAGATCAGAGTGAGGGGGAAGTTATTATTGGAGCATACTGGGATGTGTGGGGGTGTTACTGAAATATACTGGAGTATTTGTGGAGGGCTGTTTTGCTAAATCTGTGGGGGCAGGTAATTGGGGAGCACGCTTGGCTATTATTGGTGGTGTTAAAGCTGCATGGATATTACTGGGGTATGCCGAGGGGTCTGGGCGTTGCTGGCATACTCCAGGATGTGCAGGAGGAACAGTGGGGAGGTGCTACAGGTATGCAGTGGCTCAGGCTCCAGATATTACTGAAGGATGCTTGGGGCACAACAGGGCATGCATTCTGGTGGCTCCTAGGTATTCTAGGGCGTTCTGAAGGGAGTGGTCTGGGTCCAGGGTGTCTGAGTGTTCTTAATGGACCTAGGATGTTGGCTACCCCCCTGGAGGAAGAGCTGTGCATTGCTGAGGTATACAGTGGTGATGTTGGGGTTTGGGACAGTGGTTTGAGCAAACCTGCAGAGGCGAGGGTATAACTGCAGAGATTTCAGTTTCATTGATATGTACGGGGTTTGTGAGCGTTGCCCAAATGTACTGGCGGGACTTGGTGGCTTTCCTGAGGACTGCCAGCATATTCACAGGGAGTTCACATTTTACTAGGGCACACTGATGGCATGCAGGAAAAGCACTTGAGATTTGCCAAGGCCTGCAGAAAGCCCACTGGAGCTGTCCGCAGCAGTGGGAATGTCCGGTGTCAGCACTGTCCTGCACGGTAGAAGCCACCAGCCACATGTGGCCACTGTGACTGAGGAACTGAATGCTTTTTAATTTTGATTAACTTTCATAAAAATAGTCACATGCAGCTGGTGGCTGCCATACTGGACAGTGCAGAATAAGCAGAGTCCCAGTAGGCTTGGGGACCTCAGGAGGTGTTGCTGTGATATATATATACAGTAATGGAGCCGGGAGGGGTATCATCAAAGGACGTGTCATTGTGACTTAATACCTTGATCCCAGACAGTGAACAGGTCCCACTGAACACAGGCTTTTGCCCGGCGCTGTGCCATACACCATGCATGTTACCCACTCTGAATTCCCTCGTGACCCGTCAGGCAGGGTCTGTAAGTGTCCCCCACTACAGGTGGGGAAACTGAGGCACAAGTCGTTAAAGTCACGGGCTCAAGGTCACAGACAGGAAGCAGCTAGCGGGGACCCAAGCCAAGCTCTGTGGTGATCTGGAGGCTTCTGTCCCCACCCTCTGCCTTCCTGGTGCACAGGGGGCCCCGTAACTCCTTGCTGAATGGATGGGTGGCTGGAAGCATGGATGGATGAATGGGAAAGAGTGAGTGGGAGAGAGAGCACTCTGGGCTCTGAGGGGGAGGCCTGTCAGGCTGCGCCAGCACAGGCACACAGAGGCCGCCCAGGAGGGGCTGCGAATGGTCCTGGAGCAGAACAGGGGCTGGGGCCCGGGCTGCCGGGTGGGGCGCCAGCTCTGTATCTCATGATCCCTTCTCCACCCCCATCCCTCCTGCCTTCCTGCCAGCGATTACATCATTAAGGAGAAGACAGTTTTACTGCAGAAGAAGGACAGTGAGGGGTTTGGGTTCGTGCTCCGGGGGGCCAAGGGTGAGTGCCGGCCGGGGAGGGGCTGGGAGCAGGGCTCTCTGACCCAGGAAGCAGGGCCAGGGTGGGCGGCATGGAAGGAGGAAGGGACCCCAACCCTCCCACCACCCCACCCTGGGGTGTTGGTCCCTCAGCTACGGTGAGGCCTCTGTGACTTGGGTCTGAGCCCCATCCCCTGCTTGGCCTCTCCACCCCCTCCCCTCCGACCCCGCCGGCTCCTCCCTGTCTGCAGCGCAGACCCCCATCGAGGAGTTCACCCCCACCCCGGCCTTCCGGCGCTGCAGTACCTGGAGTCAGTGGACGAGGGTGGCGTGGCATGGCGGGCTGGACTGCGAATGGGAGACTTCCTCATCGAGGTGAGTCCTGCCACCTCTCTTCCATGGGGCCATGGTGATAGGCCTCCAGTCCCCTCACAGTCCACACCAAGATCTGCCTGCCCAACTCCAGATTCTCCTTTGGCACCAGGCTTCCCAGCCCCCTGGCCACCCCCAGCCAGCACTTCCATGTAAAGTCTCTTCTGAAGCATCTTGAAATAGTGGCACAGAGCTGCCCCCAACACATGTGCACACGTGCGTGCGCACACGCACACACTACTGAGGACTGAGGTGAATAGGGTACACAGAGCCTCCTCCTGGACCCTGAGCCAGGAGTTCAGGAAGGGGGTAGGGGCCTGGCCAGGGCAGGGTGGTGTGGAGGTTCAGAGGGAGGGGAAAGTGGTGGACAGGGACGGGGCAGGGTAGGAGGCCACTTTGCTGGGGATTCTGAAGCTGAAAACCATCCCCCCTCACCCACACCTGTGCCACAGGTGAACGGGCAGAACGTGGTGAAGGTCGGCCACCGGCAGGTGGTGAACATGATCCGCCAAGGGGGCAACACGCTGATGGTCAAGGTGGTGATGGTCACCAGGCACCCGGACATGGATGAGGCTGTCCATAAGAAAGGTACGCCACACACCTGCGCGGCAAGGCCTGGGCACCTCACAGCTACCAGACCAAGACCCTCAGGAGCCTTCATGGCTGGTCCCCTCCACCCAAGGCCTTCACTTTCCCAGGGCTGCTCGTTCATGGCCCTTCTGGGGACAAACGGAGGCAGGGAGGGCTCAGCATGCCGGAGGTGCTGTTCTCGAGCTCTGGGAGCAGTGTGGTGGCAGGAAGTCATGGGTCTTGTCCCCATGGTTCTGATGACTCCCACCCCCACGTCGCCTTTTCAGCACCCCAGCAGGCTAAGCGGCTCCCGCCCCCAGCCATCTCCCTTCGTTCCAAGTCTATGACCTCAGAGCTGGAGGAAATGGGTGAGCCTGAGGGGCTGCTGGGGCTGAGGGCCAGGGAGGGGCGGGGAGGGGGCTGGACCGTCCCCCCAGTTTGTTAGTGTTGTTAGTGGTCAGGGTCCTCGTCCTCCTTCTGTTCCCCAGTCTGTGGGCCAGACTGTGGCCTGCCTGTGTGTCGCTGGGAAGGGCTGTCTGAGAGACCACCTCCCCGTCCTCTTGTATCTCTGTTTCTCTGTCGGGATCTCTCAGGGTCTGTCTGTGTCCCGCTCTCTGCGGGTCGCTCTTTCTTTCCTTCAGGCCTCTCTATATCAGTGTCACCTCGCCCCCACCCCATTCTCTCTCTCTCCTTCCACTGGCTCCCCCAGAACCCCCAATAACACAGGAGAGCGTGCCCCTCCCTCCAGATAGGGCCTATTGGACCCTGGGGGGTCCCGTTTCCGCCGACAGGGGCGGGCGGGGCAGCTGACCTCCCGCCACCCCGGGGCCCTGAGGGTGGGGGGCGTTCCAGAGAGGGGGCCCTCGCCTCCCCCCTGACGTCCTAACTCTTGGCTCCTCTACTGCCTCTCCCCCGGGCTAGTCTCCCCCTGGAAGAAGAAGAGTGGTGAGTGGGTACAGGACTGGCGGGAGGGCCCCCCCGTCTCCCGATCCCGCCGGCGGACTCGCCCCTCCCCGACCCCGGCCCCTCACTGCCCCACTCGCGCTTGCGCAGTCGCTGGCCACGCCCACGGCCCGCACCTGCTGGCCACGCCCACCGGCCGAGCCTGCTCCGCCCGGTCCGCTGGGGCGCCTTTGGGCTTCATTCGTCTCTTTTGCCCACAGAGTACGAGCAGCAGCCTGCGCCAGTGCCCAGCATGGAGAAAAAGCGGACCGTGTATCAGATGGCTCTCAGTAAGACCACCAGCCCTCCCCGGCTGCCCGGGTCCCCTCCCCGCGCGCCCTTCCGCCACCTCCGCTTAGCGCTTGCCTTGGAACCCCAGCCATGCCTCGATCCCACCCCCTTCCCTCCGCTGCCCCCACGCCCCCTCTCGAGGGCTTTCCCACTCTGTGCCCTCGCTCTCTCTCCCATCGCTGGGTCCTGCCTGCTGGGCGGAGAGGGGTCTCCCAGCAGGACTGCCAGTGCCCGGGGTGGAGGGCAGCAGCCCTTTTCCGGTTCATTCAAAGCTCTGTTCGGGCTCCCCGACCCCCGGTCCCGGGGCAGCTCTGTCTTTGTGGCGGGGTCTCAGCAAACTTCCTCTCTCCGCCTCCCCACCCATCTTTGCCTCTGTCTAGACAAACTGGACGAAATCTTGGCGGCAGCTCAACAGACCATCAGTGCAAGCGAGAGTCCTGGGCCTGGCGGCCTGGCGTCCCTGGGCAAGCACCGACCCAAAGGCTTCTTTGCCACCGAGGTAGGCAGCCTGGTGTGGGGAGGAAACAGTGGGGTGCACGGGCCAGCCTGGAGCCTCTTTCTTCTCCCCTTCCAAAGGCTTCCTGACTGCTTGTGCTTCATGCCGGCCCTGGAGGGACACCACACTTCCCGGGTCCCCTCCTTTCTCCCCACTTTGCCTGCCCCCTTTCTCTCTGCCCATCCACTTGCCCCTCATTCTCCCCCCAAATCCAATCTATCATATCCTCACTCTACTGGCCACTCCTGCTGCTCATGTTGGCTCTCTTGTCGGCCTCTCTCTGCTCCTGGGGGTCTCAGGGAAGGCAGGCGATAGCAGAGATGGAGCTCCCGGCAGCAGCTGCTCAACAGGTGGCAGTTATTAAAATATTAATCATTAAGCTGGGCACCGCAGTGCACCCGTGTAGTCCCAGCCACTTGAGGGACTGAGGTGGCAGGATTGCTTGATCCCAGGAGGTCAAGGCCAGCCTGGGCAATACAGTGAGCCCCCATCTCAAAAAACATAGGAATTGTTATCTTTGTCCTTCCCTGTGGCCTTTCGCCACTAGAGGGTGACCTCTGGTGGGTGAGTGTTGAGTAGTTTGGGATGCCGTGTTTGGCAAAGGTGATCTCATTTGTTGCTTAGAGTCACCCTGTGCGGGGCATACACTTGTTGGCCCATTTACAGAGGGGGAAGCTGAGACTCAGAGAAGGGGTCAGGATTGCAACCCAGGAAGTCAGGCCCCTAGACTCACGGTCCAGTCTCAGCCTGGATCTTCTGGTAGGACCCTGCTGGCTTCTTCCTGGCTGTCCACTCACTGGGCACCCATGCATCCCCCACCCAGGTCTGACAGTACCTCACCCTACCCTTCACCAGTCACCTTCTGAGGCCACCACTGCCCTAACTCTTCCTTAGCTCCTCCTTCTCAGCCTAGGCCCTGCCCTCTGGTCACACCTACCACCTGGTGGCTAAGGGGCCATTTACTCTAGAGCTTTTAGGGGTTCCTTGGCTTTTAGGGGCCATGGTCCCCTTTGGCAGGCTGACCAATCTTCTCAGAATAATGCTTATAGATGCAAAATATGTACGATTTAAAAAAAAGACCAGCTGGGCGCAGTGGCACACACCTGTAATCCCAGCACTTGGGAGGCTGAGGCAGGAGGATTGCAAGTTCAAAGCCAGCCTCAGCAATGGCGAGGCACTTAGCACCTCAGTGAGACCCTGTCTCTAAATATAATACAAAAAAGGACTGGGGGTGTGGCCCAGTGGTCGAGTGCCCCTGAGTTCAATCCCCAGTACAAAAAAAAAAAAAAAAAAAAAAAAAAAAATTACACCAAAATAGTTATCAAATTTACTATTATTATTTTCTTCTTTTGCAGTACAAGGAATTGAACCCAAGGGCACTCTACCACTGAGCTACATCCCTAGCCCTTTTTATTTTGAGACGGGGATCTCACTAAGTTGCCCAGGCTGGCCTCAAACTTGTAATCCTTCTGCCTCAGCCTCCTGAACTGCAAGGATGACAGGCGTGCGCCACTATGCCTGGCTTAACATATTTTTAAAAGGCAAAATTTGTGATATCGTAATATTGGTCCCATTTTGTCAACACAAGATCTGGTGGTGGATCTTAACTACTCTAATTTCAAAATCATGAGGAGCATAAACACTATTTTGAGAAGCGCATATTGCTGTGATGGGCTATGGAAATGTCTGTGATTTCTACTGGGCATGTAGGCGCTGGTCTTGCTGAGACTAGCAGAGTTTGTTGCCTACATCCTTAATTGAGGAAGAGTTGAATATTCACTGGAGGATGTAAAAATAAAGACTTGTAGTTTATTCCTGGCTAAGTACACGGGCCTGCCTGGTCTACCCACAGCCTCCCCATGGGTTAGACCGCATCCTGTAGAGGGTCGCATACTTTCACAAGATTCAAGAACAGGTTGCAAATCTTGCCCCTGGACTCCCAGAATTTCTTTCCAGTTTAGAGGCAGAAGGTCTTTAGCCACTTCTCAGAGCTCAGGGAAGTGCCTGCAGGCAACAGGCCTTGTCTTTATGCCATTTTCCATAGAAGTTTAAAATCCCTGCAGCTGTTAGGCTATCATCCATGCTCACCTCCCCCCAAGTTCAGTGTAAAAATCAAAGGTGCATGGTCTAGTGGGGCATGGGCATGGTGGCACATGCCAGTAATCTCAGCGGCTCAGGAGGCTAAGGCAGGAGGATCACAAATTCAAAGCCAGCCTCAGCAACTTAGCGAGGCCCTAAGCAATTTAGTGAGACCCTGTGTCAAAATTAAAAAAAAAAAAGGTCTGAGGGTGTGGCTCAGTGTTTAAGCACCCCTGGGTTCAATCCCTAGTACAAACAAACAAACAAACAAAAAACCATGGTCATTAGAATCAAGAGATGTGAATTCAAATCCTGACTTCCTTGGCTAACTACATCACTTTGGATTATGCTACTGAATTTCTGGGCATCTCAGTTTCCTGCTCTGTAAAATGGGGTGAAAGCTGACTGTGTTGCTGCTTAGGAGAATAAAGGGAGCCCCACTCCTCATGTAGCAGGCTCTCTACAAATAGTGGCCTCCTTAGAGCCCAGCTCTTCCTCCCTCTTCTCAGAGATGCTTTTCTGTCATCCTCCTTCTTCTCAGAGATGCTTTTCTGTCACCTTCTGATCTGGAGCAAATCATTTCCCCACTTCCCAAGACTTTCACTCTAGGTTTTTGAAATTTCACATCCAGTTTGGCTGGCCCAGACTCCCAGGCCATGACCTGGGAACATCAGCCAGAATCTAGTCCACCTCTTTTTTTTTTTTCTTCTTCTTAAATTCTCTCTATCGCTTCTTGGTTCAATCCTCTTCCAGCCTGAGCTTGAACACAAAGAGCCCTGGAGACAAGAGCTCATCACGTCCTGTTGCAGTTATTCTATACGTGGACAGACTTCCAGAAAGTTCTTCCTTATGTGAAGCCCAAATCTATTCCCTCTGGGCTTCTAGCTTTTTGTCACTGTTTTCTCTGTCTGTGGTCTTCTCTCCTCACCCTCCAGTACCATCCCTCAGTTCCTCGGCAAACTCCCCTCAGGGCAGGGAGAGAGAGAGAGAGCATCCCCATTTTATAGAAGGTGAACAGAAGGCCCTGGAGATTGGAACTCGCTTGCCTTAGACCTCTCATCCAGTGTGCGTTCAATCAGAGCCGAGGTCCCAGTCCTCTGACGCACACCAAGGTTTCTTTGATCCTCAGTAATTGAGGATTCTATATTTGCACATTTGCGTGCTCTCTAAAATTTAATTGGACCCCAAAATCAATATTTGCGGGTCTTTTTGTGATTCATCATGGACAGGGACACAGTGGCAAAATTTTCAAGTCACCAGATGTGCATGCTCCTGACTGAGGTCTACCAAGCAAGGACTCTGCCTCAACGTGTGTACCTGGAGACGGGCATCCTATATTCACTGATTTAATACCATGGGTTTTTTTTTTTTTTTTTTTCATCTTTGTGCCTTTTGTTGGTGATCTCAGGGTTTGAAATGTCCCCCAAGTCTAGTTCTGAAATGCCATCTGGTATTCCTTAGTGCAGGAAGGCCGTGATGTGCCTTCTGGAGGTAAGCTCTCTCAGGCATGAGTCGTGCTGCTGCTGGCAGTGAGTTTTATGCTAATGAATCCACAAACTATATTAAACAAGGTGTGTCTCTACAGAAGCACACATAAGACAAGGTTATGTGTTGACAGCTTGACAAAAATGTGAAGGCACTTTACGGAACGTAACTACCACCAATAACCAGAATTGTCTGTGTTTGGGGCCGGATGGTCCTGGGTTGTGGGACCTGTCCTGTGCGCTGTAGGTATCTGGCAGTGTCCCTGGCAGCTTTCTTCCGGTCCACAACTGTCCCCAGATATGGCCCACTGTTGCCTGTTGGGCAAAGCCACCTCTGGTTGAGTTCCACTGCCTCGCCATTCTGAAGCTGAAAGAGTCTCAGCCTCGTGGACTCTGATGCAGGGCATGCCTGTGTGCGCTCGCTCACTCATTCAGAATTTCTCGGTGGTCTGGCGGGTGAGCTCCTCTCTCCAGCCTCCCTTTCCTTCCGCATCTCAGCCTCTGCGCTCTCTGAATGCTCTTCCCTGTAAACCGCCCCCAGGTGTTTCCCTGTGTTCCCAGACCCCAGAAATTCTGTAATTCACCTGTCAGGTGAATGTGCATTTAAATCCTTCTAGCTTCATGTGCCACTTTTGGCCACGTTACTTAATTTCTCAGCATCTCGGTTTCCTCATCTGTAACGTGGGGTCAGAGCCAGCCTTGCCTGTTCTGATGAGGCTTAAGTGAGGTTCACTCTAGCATGGCAAGATGCTAATGAGAGACCCCGCTGTGACTCAGCAGTGAGCCCTGTGTGTGCCCCAGAGACCCCAGAATCCCAGAGACCCCCAAGAGCATATCAGACTAGTGAAAGCAAATCTTACTCTCATTCATTCAGCACATGCATGGAGTCCCCAGGAGGTGCCCTGAAGCCCCAGTGTGGGGGCCACACTGTGACTCGGTTACAGGGAAGACGAGACCCTGAGCCTTGAACTCGCCATCTGAGCTCCGAGACCACCCAGATGGGCTCAGCCACCAGCCAGTAATGAAACCAGATGCCACCTGCTCCCACGCCCTAGAAGTGAAGCTCGTGGCAGTCACCTGCACTCCTCTCTGAGTCCTCCTGTCCCTCCTTGTCCATGGGTCCCGGAGCCTGTGGTCACCTGCCCAGGAGAACCTCCCATTTCTTTTCTCACCCCTGGATCTGTCCCTGAGTCTTCCCTGAGCCTCCCCGTATTGGGGGGCGCTCTGCCCATCTTGCCCTGCCCCACCTGCCAACCCCATCTTTCCCGCCCCCGCGGTCAGCACAGGCCTCTGCCTCTCACTGGCCTCTCCCGTTACCAGGAGTTAGTCTCCTGTTTCTCCACCCCCCTTGTATTTCTGCTTCTCTCCCTCTTCATCCTTTGTGTGGACCCCTGTGCACCTGGACCAGAGGCAGCACTGGGCACGCGTCTTCTTGGGTCAGGGCTGCACAAGACCACCACATTGCACAGGGTGCCACTGTTTAAGAACGTTCCCCGGGACACTGTTACACTCACCTGGGGGGTAGGGAGGAAGACCCACGGCTGCCAGCAATGGGGGGCACAGAGCCCAGGCAGATCGGCGCAAGGCCAAGGCCGCGTCTCCTCCTAGGGACCTGCTGTTCGCCTGTCTGTCCTTCTGCACGGCTTTGGCTTTCTTGGCTACTGTTCCCTGGTCCCCCCAGTCTCTGCATGGGTGCTAGTTTCGGCCTTTCTCTCAACTTAGTTTCTCCCTCTGACTATTTTCATCACTCTGGGCTGGGGACCGGGGACTGCCCTGTCCCCTCCTGTCTCCAGGCCTGCCAGGCTTGCCCCTCTGGGCCCGTCTCTCTTTCTGTTACGTCTTATTTCCCCTCCTGTCTCCCAGTCTTTCTCTCCTCCTTCTGAGCCCCCACCCCGTCTCTGTCCCCATCTGCCTCCTCCTCTCCATCTCTGCCCCTCCAGCCTGCTGGCCCCTGGGGCTGTCCCCTTTACCCTCTCAGGAGCTGTCTTCTTGGCGGGAATTTCCCAGCCCCTTGTCAGCCTGTGCCCCAGCAGGAGGGCACACGCTCTGCCACTGGGCATCCACCGGGAGGCCCCGGGAGGGCTGGACCTGCAGGCCCACTCCTTCTACCGAGCATCTTGCCGGGCAGCCAGTGACGTCACGGGCAGCTGGCGCACTCTGATTGGCTGCCCCCCTGCGGGGAGAGGACGCGCTGCGCTTGGTGGTGGAGGTGGGCCCGTCCCGCCTCAGGCGGTCAGACCTGCGCCTCCAGCGGTATCGCGGCCCAGCCGGACACCTCGGAAACTCGGGCCCTTCTTATGCCAGGCTCACCCATCTATTTTTTCCCCTTCCTCTGACACACCGAAGCGTCCTTCATTGGTCTCCCCCTCCTCGGCCGGGACACTCTGCGCTCACTCTGAAGCTCAGCTGTTGCTCGAACTGCCGGGCACCACGCCAAACAGTCCCCCCTGCTCTCACCCCGACCCCCACCCTGTCGCCCTGACCCCACACGTCCCCCACCCTCGCGCCCTCCTCCCACTGTCCTGCCCTGCCGCCCACCCCACAGCCCCTGTGCCCCTCAGCTTCCTCCCCTTTCTTCGCACCTTATTTGATCTTAGCATTTTCCAACCACCCGCGTCTGTGTTCTCCAGCCCCTCTTTTTCCTCCTCCTTATTCACGACTGATCTAGGACCAGATCTTGTCCCCTCTGATCCACAGCCTCTTTCATGATCATCAGAACAGCCTCACTGACCGCAGCTCAGGAGTTTGAGGGCTTCGGGGACCTGTGTAGAAGGCAGCAGCCAGCGGCTCGCACGGACGTGTGTCCCTTCACCTGCCCCTCCTCTCTTTCTCTGCACCCCTGAGTGATTCCTATACCACTCACAGGGTTCTGCTCCCTGGCACCAGGAAGCTGCAGGAGAGGACAGGAAGCCAAACAGGGACTCTGGCCAGAGAAGAGCCTTGGGTGGGCAAGGTTGAGAAGAACTGGGGGGCTGAAACCTCAGTGGCACACAGAAGAGGGGAAGCGGTCACAGTGGGACATGCTCTGGAGACACTGTCTGGTGCCCTCTGGGAGCTGGCACTGTGCTGTTTGATAGGGCGTTCAGAAGGACAGGACTGTTTTGCCCTCAGGGTTCGCTCATATCTTGTCAGTGAGTCTTGTATGGCCTCCAAGGAATTCTTCATTTTACAAGTATTTATTGAGCACCTACTATGTGCTGGACCTACTGCTAGGGTCTGAGGTTGTAGGAGTATACCTGTCCAATAGGGTCACTTCCTTCAGAGAATTGACATGTGGAGGGTGGAATGGAGCAGAATTGGATTCTGCTGTATGTGAGAGAAATTTCCAAGTCCCAGAGGTTTGACAAGGTGAATGCTTATGTCTCTTTCATGTTAAAGAAATCTGGGGTAGGAATTCCCAGGAAGGTGTGGCAGCCTTCATGGTCGTGAAGACCTGGGGTTCTTCTCACTCTCTGCTCCAGCATCCTAGCTTTGCTTCTACCTGCAAAGTGGCTGTATAGTCCACGATGGCTGCTGGAGCTCTAGCTATTGCACCAGCAATTCCAAGTAACAGGAACTCTGCAGGGTTGAAAGGCAGAAGGGCAAAAAAGGGCACCTTGCTACCTCTTGGGTTACCTCTGAAGAGACTTCCCAGAAGTAACATAACGCTTCCACTTGCCTCCATCCAACCCATCCTATTTTACTGACTTACTTGGTTTGTGGCCTGCCTGCCCTTCATGTGGCTGGGACGTCTGTCTACTTTGCTGCATCTGCAGCATCCTCATCAGTCCCTGGCACAAGGAGGTGCCCAGTAAACATTTGTAGAACGAATGAGACAAACACAGAATCAGGGCCAGTGCAGGAAGGCAGGCCGGTGCAGTGAGGGGTGGCCCAGACCTTAGGGAGGGCTGTGCTCTACCGCCCTGGGGCAGCCGGTAGGGTTTCCCATGGTGATGGGAATGTTCCACATCTGCGCCACCCAGCGTGGTAGCCACCAGTAGCCAGTACCGTGGAGGGATTGAAATTTACATCTAAATGGTCGGTGGCTACCTCGAGACTGCACAGACCCCCAGGAGGGGCCACCAGGCCAGGATGGAAGGGAGGCTTCCCAAGCAGAGCGCGGAACACGCGGAAGAGGGGCCAGCGGTGCGAGGCTCTGGGCAAGCAGCAGCACAGGAAACGCAGCCCCTGGACCAAGGGGTATGGAGGGGCCTGGTGGCCACACACAGGCCCCTCCCAAAGGCGGGCACTCTGTCCTGAGCTGGTTTCCTGTCTCTGCACTTCTAGCCTCAAAAATGGAGAAGGGGGTCTGAGGTTGTGGCTCAGAGGCAGAGCACTTGCCTAGCAGGTGGCGGCACTGGGGTGGATTCTCAGCACCACATGTAAATAAGTAAAAGATCAGTCACCAACTGAAACTAGTTTTTAAAAAATGGAGAAGGGAGGCATCTGGGGCCACCAGGTAGAAGCCGAGGAGGGAGGGCCAGCAGTGCGGGACACTGGCTGGTTCCCGTCAGTCCCCTTCATTTGACCCGCACTTGTGGAGCCCCAGTGGCTCCCCTCAGGCAGGTTTCTGCGTTGACTTCCCTGAGCCGTGGGGATGTCTGCCTCTGTGAGCCCCTCCACTATTCCATGCTTAGGTGGGTACCAAGGCAAATACAGTCGGCCCTCCATCCCCTCCATTTCCAAATCCTCTGATTCAACCAACTACTGGTTGAAAATGTGGGGGGGAGCAATTGCCTCCGTACCAAGCATGTCGTTTTCCTTATTACTCTCAGAGCCAGACTGCAGAGCGCTCTTCACAGAGCGTTTGCCTTCTCATGCATATTATAAATAATCTAGAAGTGACTTGAAGTAGACAGGGGGATGTACCTAGATTGTATGCAAATACTGGGCCATTTTACAGAAGGGACTCGAGCTTCCATGGAGTCTGGTGTCCATCGGGGTCCTGAAACCAATCACCATGGATACCAAAGCATGACCTGGATAAACGGCCTGTTTATTCCTTTTTTTTTTTTTTTCCTTCTGCTTTTAAAAGACGTTCAAGCACCTCCCCTAGGCGTGTTGTGGCCCTAGAGCCGGGAGCTCGAGTGCAGGAGAGGCTGTCCTGCCTTCAAGGAGCTTCCTGTCAGGCGGGTACAGACAGCAAGCAGGCGAACTAGGTCATTTCAGATGAAGACAGGTGCGACAGGGGACCGCGGCAGACTGTTGTGGGACAGGCAGAGAGAGGACCCTGGAGTGGAGGAGTGAAAGATGAAGGAACGCGAGACAGGAGGAGGAAAGGCTGCGGGGAGAGGAGCCAGGACTTGCCAGGGCCAGGCCAGAGCTGGGTGTTGGGGGGCAGGAAGAGGTGGGGTGGGTGGGAACAGAGGGAGCAGGTGGGAGATGCAGGCGAGGGCTGGGTGACAGCGAGCGTCTTGGTGTGGGTCTCCTCGAGTGGGAGGTGGAGTCCTGTGCGGGCCTTTGCTAAGGTGGAACCCTCAGGGCGCAGGTCAGCAGACGCGGTCCCCGCAGCCTGTCTTCAGCCTCATCCCACGAGGCGCTCTGGAGTGCGAGCTGCACCCCGGAGCCACTCCCGCCTTGTACCTCTGTGTCCTTCCTAGTCCCTCCTGGGCGCCAGCTGCTGCTCTGAGAAGCTGGCTCCCTCGGGGACCTGCGATTCTCCAGAGCTGCCAGCAGGGGCCGCCCACAGCCGGGAGCGCGCTGGAGGGTCCGTCGGCACCGCAGCGCCTCCCTGGGGGCCCCGCAGACCAGAACTGGGGATTGAGACCTGCCTCTAACCAACGCAGGCCGGAGCTCTGGGAGCCCAAGCAGGGCGATCGCGTGCCCTGAATCTCTTCTCAAAACATCCCTTTGACTCTTGTATGGACAACAAACCAGAAAGGGGTGTGGGGATAAGCGGGGGCGGGAGTAGGAAGAAAGAGGCTCCCGCAGCCCTCCAGGTGAGCGCCAGGGGGGACGTGGGCACTCGAAGTGACCACAGGAAGTGCCCAGCTTAGTGATGTAGCGCCGCGGGGCTGGCTGCTCCTCTGCTCCCTTCCCCGCCCTTTCTCCCCTGCCCACGCTACAGCCTTTGCCCTGACTTAGGTTTGCCTCCACTGTCTCCCCACGGGCCTCCTGCAGAGGAATGGGGGTGGCTGTGGGGGCAGCCGGGAGCCTCCATGCCCTGACTGACTCTGCTCTGCTCTCTCCTCTCTCCTGCTGACTGCCGCCCCGAAGTCGAGCTTTGATCCCCACCACCGCTCCCAGCCAAGTTATGAGCGTCCTTCTTTCCTGCCTCCGGGACCTGGGCTTATGCTCCGGCAAAAATCCATCGGTATGTCCTCGGAAGGGTGCACGTAAGGGACAGGGTGGGGGGATGGCTGATCATTTACCGGTCAAGCAAGGGTGCTTGGAAATGTTTTCTGCTTCCACCTGTGACCACAGTTCTGTCAGGTCTGGCAAAGAGCTCAGGCTTTGGAACTGGGGGAACAGGGTGTGAATCCCGGCTCCTCTTCTGAGCTGTGTGACCTGGAACAGGTGGCTTCACGTCTCTGGGCTTTAGACTCTGCATCTACAAAACAGGGTGTTTTTGCATTATTGGATATAGGATTAGTGCTCACAAGAGAGGATGGGGCCTGTAGACGTAAACGTGGGAGCCACAACAGGTAGTGAGTAGGGCAGCCCCGGATGGGAAACAGGTGGGAGGGCCAGATACAGTCCTGGCAGTTGAGAGCAGGCACAGACTTAACTCCTCCAAGCTGCCTGGAGTGCTCTGTCCATTGGAGCCAGCTGTTCCCCGGTGTCCAGGGTTCACAGTCCCCCTAGCTGAATATTGCATTTGTGTGGTCTACCTGTGTCTCGCTGTGTACCAGTGTGTTCTCCATCTCTTTAAACATCAGCTGCACCCTGCGCAGCTCTACCTGTCACAGGTCTGAGACGCTGGCTGCATTTCCTTCCTGCACATACACGAAAAGAAGCACACACTCTCACATAATCCCAGCGAACCCTTCCCAGCTCACACTACTTTGGTTCACCCCAAGCCATCACCAGCACACCCAGGCCTTTGTGCAAATTAGAAAAAGCGCCCCCTCATGGCTCGAGGAGGAAATTCAGATGAATTTCACCCCTGCCCGCTTGCTCCCCCTGGTGTTTGTTCTTGCGAGGTGCACAAGCTGGATCAATTGGAGGCGTTGGGCTAATACCTGAGAAATGTTTAGCGTGTGATACTAGGTTGTCATCGTCGTCATTATCTTCATCATCATGATCACCACCATCCCTACTACTACTACTCTCTTCCCTGGGATAAGGGAGCAGGACACTCCTGCCCCTAGGCCCCGTTCCTGGATCCTCTCTGTCTCCCCAGGGGCTGCAGAGGATGATAGACCCTACCTGGCACCCCCAGCCATGAAGTTTAGCCGCAGCCTGTCTGTGCCTGGTTCGGAGGACATCCCCCCACCACCCACGACGTCCCCACCAGAGCCTCCCTATAGCACACCTCCGGCCCCCTCCACCTCCGGCCGCCTTACCCCCTCCCCCGGGGGGGCCCCTTCAACCGGGCTCAGGTGGACCCCTCCCCGCCTCCTCCCCCGCGTCCTTTGATGGACCCTCCCTTCCCGACACCCGTGTGGGGAGCCGGGAGAAGAGCCTGTTCCACAGTGGCCCCCTCCCCCCTGCCCACCACCACCCGCCCCACCACCACCACCACCACGCCCCACCCCCCCAGACCCACCACCACCACGCCCACCCCCCTCACCCCCCGGAGATGGAGACCGGTGGCTCCCCCGACGACCCCCCTCCCCGACTGGCTCTGGGGCCCCAGCCCAGCCTGAGAGGCTGGCGGGGCGGCGGGCCCAGCCCGACCCCTGGCGCCCCGTCCCCTTCACACCACGGTAGCGGGGGCGGGGGCAGCAGCTCCTCCCAGGCCCCGGCCCTGCGCTACTTCCAGCTGCCGCCCAGGGCGGCCAGCGCGGCCATGTACGTGCCAGCTCGCTCCGGCCGCGGCCGCAAGGGCCCGCTGGTCAAGCAGACCAAAGTGGAGGGCGAGCCCCAGAAGGGCGGCCTCCCGCCCGCGCCCTCGCCCACGTCCCCCGCCTCCCCGCAGCCGCCGCCGGCCGCGGCCGCGCCCTCCGAGAAAAACTCCATCCCCATCCCCACCATCATCATCAAGGCTCCGTCCACCAGTAGCAGCGGCCGCAGCAGCCAGGGCAGCAGCACCGAGGCCGAGCCCCCGACCCAGCCCGAGGCAGCCGGCGGCGGCGGCGGCTCCTCGCCGAGTCCCGCCCCGGCCGTGTCGCCGGTGCCGCCGTCGCCCTCGCCCGTGCCCACCCCCGCCTCGCCCAGCGGCCCGGCCACTCTAGATTTCACCAGCCAGTTCGGAGCGGCCCTGGTGGGGGCGGCCCGCAGGGAAGGGGGCTGGCAGAACGAGGCCCGCCGGCGCTCCACGCTCTTCCTCTCCACCGACGCGGGGGATGAGGACGGCGGCGACGGCGGGCTGGGCCCCGGGGCGCCCCCGGGGCCGCGGCTGCGCCACTCCAAATCCATCGACGAAGGCATGTTCTCGGCCGAGCCCTACCTCCGGCTGGAGTCGGCGGGCGCGGGCGGCGGCGCGGGCTACGGGGGCTACGGAGCAGGCGGCCGCGCCTACGGGGGCAGCGGAGGCAGCAGCGCCTTTACCAGCTTCCTGCCCCCGCGACCCCTGGTCCACCCGCTGACCGGCAAGGCCTTGGATCCGGCCTCCCCGCTCGGGCTGGCCCTGGCCGCCCGCGAGCGGGCGCTGAAGGAGTCCTCGGAGGGCGGCGGGGCGCCCCAGCCCCCTCCCCGGCCCCCGTCGCCGCGCTACGACGCGCCGCCGCCCACCCCGCACCACCACTCGCCCCACGCCCACCACGAGCCAGTGCTGCGCCTCTGGGGGGCCTCGCCACCCGACCCCGCGCGCCGGGAGCTGGGGTACCGGGCAGGGCTGGGCAGCCAGGAGAAGTCCCTCCCGGCCAGTCCACCGGCCGCGCGACGCTCCCTGCTGCACCGCCTGCCCCCCACAGCTCCCGGGGTCGGGCCACTCCTGCTGCAGCTGGGGCCCGAGCCTCCGGCCCCGCACCCTGCCGTGAGCAAGGCCTGGAGGTCCGGAGCCCCCGAAGAGCCCGAGAGGCTGCCCCTGCACGTGCGGTTCCTCGAGAATTGCCAGCCGCGGGCCACCGCGTCGGGCGGACGGGGGCCCCCGTCGGAAGATGGGCCCGGCGTCCCGCCGCCCAGCCCGCGCCGCTCCGTGCCTGCCTCTCCCACCTCCCCGCGGGGCAGCGAGGAGAATGGGCTCCCCCTGCTGGTCCTGCCGCCGCCTGCTCCTTCGGTGGACGTGGACGACGGCGAATTCCTTTTCGTAGAACCTCTGCCTCCGCCTCTGGAGTTCTCCAACAGCTTCGAAAAGCCAGAGTCACCTCTCACGCCTGGGCCTCCCCACCCGCTGCCGGACCCACCCACCCCCGCCACCCCCTTGCCCCCGGTGCCACCCCCGGCTGTGGCCCCCGTCCCTCCCACCCTGGACTCCACCGCATCAAGCCTGACATCCTACGACAGTGAGGTGGCCACACTGACCCAGGGGGCTCCTGCAGCTCCTGGGGACCCCCCTCCACCGGGCCCTCCGGCCCCAGCGGCACCGGCTCCCCCGGTGCCTCAGCCGGGTCCAGACCCTCCACCGGGCACGGATTCTGGTATTGAGGAGGTGGACAGCAGGAGCAGCAGTGACCACCCCCTGGAGACCATCAGTAGTGCGTCCACGCTGAGCAGCCTGTCTGCTGAAGGTGGCGGTAGCGCAGGGGGCGGTGGCGGCGGCGGGGGTGGGGCTGGCGTGTCCAGTGGGCCCGAGCTTCTGGACACCTATGTGGCCTACCTGGACGGCCAGGCCTTCGGGGGGAGCGGGACTCCCGGCCCACCGTACCCCCCGCAGCTCATGACTCCCTCTAAGCTCCGGAGCCGGGCCCTGGGGGCCAGTGGAGGTCTGCGGCCTGGCCCCAGTGGGGGACTGCGAGACCCTGTCACCCCCACCAGCCCCACCGTCTCGGTGACTGGGGCTGGAACTGATGGACTGCTGGCCCTGAGTGCTTGCTCAGGACCCTCGACAGCAAGTGTAGCTGGGGGTTCCGTGGCAGTAGAGCCAGAAGTCCCACCGGTGCCCTTGCCAACGGCCTCCTCCCTGCCTCGGAAGCTGCTGCCCTGGGAGGAGGGCCCGGGCCCACCACCACCACCCCTGCCGGGCCTCTGGCCCAGCCTCAGGCCTCAGCCTTGGCCACAGTAAAAGCCAGCATCATCAGTGAACTCAGCTCCAAGCTCCAACAGTTTGGGGGCTCCTCGGCAGCTGGAGGGGCTCTGCCTTGGGCCCGGGGAGGCAGCGGGGGCAGCGGGGACAGTCACCACGGGGGACCCAGCTATGTCCCCGAGAGGACCTCCTCCCTACAGCGGCAGAGGTGAGCATGGCTAGTGGCTGGCAGTGGAGGCCAGAGAGGCCCATGTGGGTACCAGAGTCCCTCTTCCCCATAGCTGTGTCCTTTTAGGGTCTGGGGGTGACAGAAAGAAAATAGGAACAAGGCTGGTTTGCAGCACATTGCCCCTGAAGAAGCAAGCCTTCCCCCAAACCCCAGACTTCCCCTCAGGAGCTCCTCTGGTCTCCTCCATCACCGCCACAGCCCACACCCAGGATGAGAGGGTGTGGGGAACAGGAGACTGCAGCGCGACTCGCTGAGGTCGCTCTCCTTGGTGGGTTGTCAGCTCCTTCTGATAGTCCCTGAAATCTCCAAGTGCCTTGAGATCTGTGGTGTGGCTCAGGATGTGACATTTTGGGGCTAGTGTGACCCTGGGGGCCCAGTTACTTGGGTCCCAGGCCTGGGCCAGCCCTGTAGCTGGGGGATTTCGGGCAAAAGAAACCTCTCTGCAGAAGGGGACAGCACAGTGCCCGCTTAAGAGTTTGCAGTGGGCCGTTGTTAGGAGATGGAGGGGGACAGGGGCCTCTCAGGAGCCCAGCACTGTGTCCATGGGTCAATTCAGGAAGATGCAGAAGTCTCCCCAGACAGCTAGTCTGAACCCCTTCACGACCTCTGATCCTCAGGGCAGGTGGCTGCTTTCCTGATTCAGACACGAGGGAGGGCGAGCTTTCAAATCGCACCGTCCACAGAGCACAGTGCTCTGTACTTCCGTCCGTTCCAGAGCGGGCCCTTGTGATTGACATGCAAGTGCGGGTTTAGTAGGCCACGGGGAGTCTAAAGCAGTTCACTCACTATTCCTGAGTCTCCTGGGTTGAGGAGAGGGTACTTAATGTAGTCAACAAACACATCACTTATAAATGTACCACCTGCCATGTGCTGGGTACCATTCTGGGTGAGGAGGGCTCCAGGGTGGACAGGACAGGCACGGAGTAGCCCCCACACAGCCCACAGTCTAGTGAGACGGCGGCAGGGGGGGGGGCGGAATAAGCAGAGTGATTTCAACCATCCTTCAAAAAATACCATCATGGGGTGGTTCTAGAAGGTCTCTCAAATAACAGGCAAGAGGAGCAGAGAGTGGAGGAGGGAAGGGGGCCCATCACCAGGCTGTCTGGGGGAAGAGTGAGCCGCCCAGAGGGAACAGCCAGTTCAAAGGCCCTGAGGTGGGCCTGTACTGGAGGGAGGTAAAGGGATGAGGGGAACCTATTTCTCCCCTTGTTTCTTCTCTCTTTCATCTCTCTCTCTTCATCTCTCTTTCTCTCTCTCTGTCCCCCTGTCCCCATCCATCTTTCTCCCCGAATGCCCACCCTCTTTTTGTTTCTCTCTCACTGTCTCCCTGTCTTCCACTCTGCTATGACTGGCCATAACCCGAAAGGCAGTATAGAGTAGTGGTGAAGAGCTCAGACTTTGGTGCCATATAACCGGGCTCTGCCACTTCCTGGCTGTGTGTCCTTAGGCAAGTTACTTAACCTCTCTGTGCTGATGATGATGATGATGATAATAATAGTAACCTGCGTCAGGGCTGTCGTGGGGATTAAATTGAGATGCAATATGGAAAGCACTTAGAACGATGCCTGGCACACGTGAGCAGCAGTGAGTGATGGCGATTATTATTATTATCACTTAATGTCTCTTTTTCTTTCATCTCTTGACTGTCACCCTGTCCCTGTCCTCTCCTCTCTCTCTCCCTTCATTTCTGTCCTGACATCCATCTGACCCCTGTGCTCCTCCCATCTCTCCCGCCTCTCTTCTCCGGCTCTCTGCCCCGCCCTCTTGTCTCTCTCCCTGTATCTTGACCGCTGCCTCTTTCTCACCCCTGCCCCCCCCTGCCCCCCTCTCCTCCACCCCCGCCCTGGCCATCTTCCAGGCTCTCCGACGACTCCCAGTCCTCCCTCCTCTCCAAACCAGTCAGCAGCCTGTTTCAGAACTGGCCCAAACCGCCTCTGCCACCGCTCCCCACTGGGACTGGCGTGCCTCCTTCAGCAGCTGCGGCCCCCGGGGCTACCTCGCCCTCGGCCTCCTCCTCCTCCACCTCCACCCGCCACCTCCAGGGCGTGGACTTCGAGATGCGGCCCCCTCTGCTCCGCCGGGCCCCCAGCCCCTCGCTGCTGCCCACCTCGGAGCACAAGGTCAGCCCTGCGCCCAGGCCCTCGTCCTTGCCCATCCTGCCTTCTGGACCCCTCTATCCGGGCCTCTTTGACATCCGCGGCTCCCCCACCGGAGGGGCAGGAGGTTCTGCTGACCCCTTCGCCCCTGTCTTTGTGCCGCCACACCCGGGGATGTCCGGGGGCCTTGGAGGAGCGCTGTCAGGGGCCTCCCGCTCCCTCTCACCCACCCGCCTGCTTTCGCTGCCCCCGGACAAGCCATTCGGCGCTAAACCTCTGGGGTTCTGGACCAAGTTCGATGTGGCCGATTGGCTGGAGTGGCTGGGCTTGGCTGAGCACCGTGCCCGGTTCCTGGACCACGAGATTGATGGCTCCCACCTGCCCGCCTTGACCAAGGAGGACTATGTGGATCTGGGGGTGACCAGGGTGGGCCACCGCATGAACATCGACCGGGCTCTCAAATTCTTCCTGGAGAGGTGATGGCTGGCCTGGGCGGACCAGCCCGTCCACAGCACCCTCGAGCCTGCTGGCCTCCTGACCTCTGAACCCTGACCACCGTTCCCTCCCTGGGCCAGGGACTCTGCTGAAACTGCACCCTGCCCTCGTCTCCCAAGGCCTTGGGCCACCAGGTGGCCCTGTGCAGGCTGGACATTTTGCGCCCCACAGGAGGGGGCGGCTGACACAGGACTGCGTTGTGACAGGGGGCGGAGGGGGCGATGGAAGAAAGGACAAGGGGATCCAGAAGGAGGGAAGGGTTGATTCTGGGGGGAGGGGACAGACAGAGCCATAGAGGGTCAGCCCTGAGCCTGACTGGATGGGGGCCTGACTCCCAGGCCACAGGGGAAGGGAGCACCCTCAGATTCCACCACCTGCCGCCACTCAGCACCTTCCCACCCCGCCAGGCCCCAGCGCCCCTCCCCTCCCCCCACACACGGCTGCCCCTCCCGCCCCGCACTCCTGCACGCCTGCTCCATTGCACGCCCACTCGCCTCTACCCCCTTCCCTGGGCTGCAGTTTTGCACAGATTTGCCCTCTCGCTGTCTTGCACACTCGCCTTTGCGTCCGGGCTCGGGGCCCCTCCGCTGTCACACACGCTGTGGTCCTGGCACGTGCTGTGTCTCTCCCCCCTGCCGCTCTGCAGCGCCCCCTGCCGCTCTGCAGCGCCCTCTGCTCCGACTCTCGCTCTCCCCGCGCCGCTGGCACCCTCTCGTGCTCACCTCGCTTCCTACAGTCCCCAGACCCCTCAGCCCTCTCGGAACCCATGATGCAGACACACGTGGGACACACCTTCCTGCCCACCCCAGGCCCCACCCTCCCTCCCTGGGCCCCGCCTCTGCTCAGCCTCGCGTCGCCGTGCTCCCTCGCAGTCCCCCCCCCCACCCCCCACCCCCCCGCACACAGTTACCTCCATTTGCTTACGTCGAAGCACTTTCTCTTCTCAATCCCGAAGCCCCAGATTCTTACTCTACCACCTCTTCCTCTCCAAGTGGCCCTCACACCCCTCCCCTGCCACTTTCTCCCTCAACCTGTTGCACTGTCACTTTGGCACACTTGCTTCACAGAACTCTCTCACAGATGCTCACTCCCCTCCTCTTCGCCAGGCCCCATTCCCCTGCGCCCCTCTTCTCCAGACCCTTGCCCATCTCCACTCTTGACTCTTGCACACTCGGTCTCGTGTGCAGCCTTCCCCGCACTCTCACTGCTCCCTGGGAGCCTCTTCCTTCCTTCCGTGCCGCTTTGCACCCCAGGACCCTGCTGCGCCCCTCTGCCTTTCTGCTAATGCAGCTCCCAGGAGACGCGCCTGCCCACCTCTTTCCTTGGGGACACCCGTCTCCCTCCACACGCTTCTGGGCTGCACTGCCCCTTCTTTTCCTGACACCCTTCTCTTCTGCTCCTGTCCAGGCACCACTCTGACGGCTGTTCTCATGCTCTGCGCCCTCCTCGCTCTCCTCCCTTCGTGGAGAGAAGCCCCGGCATGCCTGCCCCTGCTCACCAGGCTTCCCACCCCCCCCTCCACCGCCAGCTCCCCTTCTCCTCCATCTCCCGCCCTTACTCTTCCCTGCCCTTCTTGGGCCATCGGTCCCTCCATTTTGCACGAGGATCCCATTCTCCTCTTAACCTTCTCTTCTCTCCAGAACTCCCCCATCTCCCCCCCCCCCCCCCCGCACGGCCGCTCCCTCCCGCACGCTTCCCCTTACCCCTTATTCCTCGGGCTTGGGGATTTTAAGCCACCCCTACCCCTTGGAAGTCCCCTCCTCTGCTGTGGGTAAAGGGGGGAGGGCATAGCCCTCAGGTCCCCCCCCATGTTCAGCTGCCAAAGAAGGGAGCTCCCCCTCCGTCCCCAAAGCCCATTCCCCTCTGCTGCCCCCTACCCCCGAGGGGGGGGGCGCTCCGTCCATGAGGGGAGGGGGCTGCCCCCCCTCCCCTCACCACGTCAGGGATCTGCGGGGAAACTTGTGGGAGGGTCGTGGGAGGGGGGAGGGATGGCGAGGAGAGGAGCAGAAGTCGCGCTGGGTCCCTACCCGCCCCCTCCCCCTTGTCGGATGCCCCCAGTCCGCAGGGGGCCTGCGCGGCACCTGTCTATCAAGGGCTTGTTCATTCTGGATGGGTGCCGCGGGGTTGGGGAGGGTGTTGGGGGTGGGGAGGGGGAGGAGAGGTGGGGGAGGGGGGAGGGACTGGATGGGGGGGCAGCGCGGGGTGGAGAGGAGAGACAAAGCAAAAAGAAACAATAACAAAAGAAGAAAATACAAAGCAAAACAAAACAAAAAAAGAAACTAGAACACACACACACATACACACACAAGAAAAAAAATCCAGAAAAAAAAAACCTGAAATAAAAGCCCGAGAATTGTCTTCCAAGGGGGGTGGGAGGAGGAAGAGGAGGGGGCCGATGAAGACGTCTGGTTCTAGCTGAGACAGGGATGACATGCGTTGAAAGCCCCGGCGCCCGGGTCTTCCCTTCCGCTGGCCTCGGTTCCTCCCTCGAGGAATTGGGACCCCAGCGTCCATTTGCAGGGACTGGAGTACGATTAGGGAGGCGGGATTATAATATGGGGGTTCGTCCCTACCCCCCATCACCTCCCTCCCCCTGACTCCCCACCAAGATTTTGCAGAGAGAAATGGCTTTTGTACCAGGTCATTCTTTATAATTAAACTCACAGTATCCACCCCCTCGAGCCGGCCCCGCCTCCTTCCTGGGGAGGCAACGCCCCTTTCCTCCCGGGTTCGGCGTGCGACGCCCGGGCCGGCGGGACGGTGCGCAGCTGGGGCCCGCCCCACGCGTCAGTCTTCCTCGGCAGGCTCCGCCCCCAAGGCCTGGAGCATGTGTCGCCGGACCAGGGCGCGGCGCAAGTGCAGGCGGTAGTCGCCCAGCAGCAGCTCGTCGTGGCGCACCAGCGAGTGCGGAAGCCCTCTCGGGCTGATCCCTGAGCGCAGCAGGAGCGAGCGCGTCTGGAAGTCCGTGACGGTGATGAGCCACCTGCGGGGTCGGGGGCAGGGTCGCGAGAAAGGGGCAGGGCGAAAACCAAGGGGGAACTTGCTGGCCGTCTCCGCAGGCCTCTGTCCCTCGCTCGGCCCCTGTTGGTTTACTGACTCCAGCCACTCCGTCCCTGAGGTCCTCTTCTGCAGAGTCAGTCCGTGCCCTGACCCTCCTCAGGCTCGGTCCTCTCAGCCTGGTTCCGCCCCCTAATCGCAAGGCTACCCCTTCTCAAACCGCCGCTCCAGGCCCCGCCCTCACCTGATGGCTCCCGGACCTGCCCCTACTGTGTGCAATCCACTCCGCCCCTTCAGAGCTGCTTCCCCAGGCTCAGACGCCACATCAAGGTCTTGCCTTGGTCTTGGTCTGGTCACTACCTGATTAACTCAAAGCCGGCTCCCGGCTCCGTCCAGGTCCCGCCTTCTCTCATTCTCTCCCGGCCCCGCCCCGCAGCGCCCTGCCTCCGCCCTGCTCTTTCCCAGCCTCTCCAGCCCTCACTCGGACTCCGTCCCCAGCTCCACTCACCGCCCCGCCCTCCACGCGGGCTTACCGGTCCCGGCGGCCCGCGGTTCCACAGATGACGTTCACGTTCTCAAAGCGGATGCTGTTCACGCACCCGCTCTCCATGGCCCCGGGCAACTCGGCCTCAAGCGCCTCCAGCACCTCCAGGTGGGTAAAATCCTCCTGGGGGAGTCGAAGAGCTTCAGCGCTTGATGCCCTGGTTCAACCCTTCAGTCCTAGTTAGAAAGTCACCACCCTAGACCCCACCTGCAGAACCTGCAAGGTCCCAGGTGGCGTTTGAGGGGCCGGGATCGCACTTGATCCCAGGATCCTATTGCTTTTGTCAAGCGGGAGTGGGGGTCGATAGGGGTCGCTAGGTATCTCTCCGTCAACAGTCATTCGAGGTCATCTCCGGAGAGTCAGTTCTCGCCAAACCGATTTGCCCAAGCCAAGGAACAGTTGCCTGAACGATTCCCAGTGTGACCAACTTGAGCAATCTACCAAAAACTTTTCCTGCAACCTGCAATGGATGGTACTAAAAGCTCTTGAAGATTTCTGCCAGGATTTAAATTGTACACTTTTCCTTGTAAAGCCATATTTGCATTTTAAGGAATATTCAGTTATCAAAACATAAGGGTCATGGGGGTTTTGACGTCTTGTCAATCTGTTTAACATTCAGAAGCATCTATTGGTCACCAGCCACGTTTTCAGTGTGAGACTGCAATTTCAAAAGAGATGCAGAGGTGTCAAAGCACCTACCGTTACTGAGGATCTAAGTGAAAACAGACTGGGCACCTCCAGAGAGGCAAGGCTTGGGTGGGGAGGAGCAGGAGCTGAAGGGAGAGGAGTGATGGGGTGGGAATTGGTCCCTAAAAGGAGAACAATCCCTGTGTTGGTACCAAGGCACACAAATTAGCTGAGGGACATCTCAGAGGCCAGTGCCTGGTGAACCTTAAGCTCCTAGTAATATCAGCTCTTCTCGCTGTAGTACCAGGTGACTGGAACCTGCACATTACCTACTCTAGGAGCAGGATTGCCCAGGGACCCCTATGACCTGTTTGCTGAATCTGTCAAAAGCATGAGCTTTTCCTTACGAGTTTTTGTTACACTTGAAACTTTACAGAATTTTCTAGCAGCTGGATTAGCAGGACCCCGTTTGTCCTTGGTATCCCCCCAAACCTCTCAGACTCCCCTCTGGGATGACAGGGATAAATGGAATGACTAATCCTTTAACAAATTCACAATCAATTTTCAACAAACTGTCCCTGTGCCAAAGCCACAGCTGGTAAACCACAGAGCCTGAATTAAAACCCTGGCCACCTCAATCCTGAGTCTGTGCCCTTTCGGCCACACCATCCGAGCTGCAGAAGAAACCAAGGCCATGGGCCATGGGTGTCAGGGGGCCACTCACCGAGGTCTCCATGCAGAGGCAGAGGGGCTGGGCAGCGGGCGGCACGGAGAATTTCCGGATGCACGGGAGCTCTCTGTCCAGCGCCTCATATTCTGCAATGACATGCCGCAGGTAATGCTTCCTGGGGAAAGAGTGACAGGCAGGGACATCTGAGGTCAGGAGTCATTGCTGTCACATCCATGGGAGCTGAGGTCAGAAGTCATGGTGGGGCCAGGAGCCACTCACGAGGATTTGAGGGGCCTGCCCAGGATGCGGGCCTGTGTGTCTTCTGGGATCTCCAGGTTCACAAGGAGGGCTCCTGAGGACAGAGAACGCTGTGTCAACACCCCAGAATAGCTCCTAGGTCAATGCTGTGCTACTATGGCTCAGTTCCCAACTCAGCTGGGTCTGAAATGCTGGGACCCCCCGGCCCCACTGACCACCTCCCAGCTTGGACGCCTGGTTCCCATCAGATCTGCCTGAAGGGGGCGCCAGAGGGAGGCTGGCGTGAGAACCCTTCGGAAGGGACTTGCTCCATCCTGTGACCTCTTCCAGTGCCCTGCCTGGCTTCTCAGGGCAGCAGCCTAGCAATAGCCCAGCTTGCTCCCCGCCAGGCTATGCTGAGTACCACGTGGGAGGAGCCTGGGTCCCTGAATGACCTCGTGGAGCCAAGGTGTCCCATAGCCCAGACCTCGGGCCCCATTACGTGAGCTCATGAGAGAAAGAGACTTCTGTCTTCTTTATGCTATTTTGTTTTGGGGTCTCTGTTTGAGCAGCTGAAGAGAGAAAAGCAGCCCCTAACAACCAGGAACTGTGGCGCTCAGAGCCAAGCCCGTGCGCTCCCGTGGGGCAGGAGCAGCTTCCCACACCACCACCCCAGGCAAGGCTGCTGTGACTGCAGTGCAGAGACAAGACCACCCTTGAATCACATCTCTGCACGCACAAAATCACCAGCGCTGTCCAAACCACAAAAATGAGCAAGACTCCTTCCTGGCTCAGGGCTGGTGGCTGCTTCTTAATTAGGTCCAGCAACTGCCTTTTTTTTTTTTTTTTTTTGGTACTGGGGATTGATCCCAGGGGTGCTTAACCACGGAGCCACATCCCCAGCCCTTTTTATATTTTATTTAGAGACAGGGTCTCACCAAATTGCTTAGGGCCTCACTAAGTTGCTGAGGCTGGCCTCAAACCTGTGATCCTCCTGCCTCAGCCTCCCGAGCTGCTGGGATTACAGGCATGCACCACCCCAACTGGTGCACCAACTGTTTTAATAAACAGTTTGCAGAAGTCAGCCTTAGGTGCCCTGTGTTCCAGAACAGGCTGTCTCTAGCACGCCACTGCCACCTGTGCTTCTTCCTGGAGGTCTCTGACTAGCGCCCTGCTCTATTCCCATCCTCCCTCCTCCCATCTGTCCCCTGGGCAGCTGGAGTTGAAGCCACAAGACCCCTGCCCCCAGAATATAGTCCTCACTTGGTGGAGGCTTGATCTCCACTCCAGACCTCCTGGGCCAGAATCTGCAATTTTATTTTTTTATTTTTTTGGTACCCGGGGATTGAACTCAGGGGCACTCGACCACTGGGTCACATCCCCAGCCCTTTTTTGTATTTTTATTAGAGACAGGGTCTCACTGAGTTGTTAAGTGCCTCGCCATTGCTGAGGCTGGCTTTGGACTCGCGATCCTCCTGCCTCAGCCTCCCAAAGTGCTGGGATTACAGGCGTGCACCACCAGGCCCCGGCCAGAATCTGCATTTTTAAAGGATGGCCTGTGAGAAGCGCCTGCCCTCCCTGTGTCACCCCTGTTGACCCTCCTCCCTTTCTCCTTGCCATGCAGCCTCCCCCTCCCACACCCAAGCACAGAGCCTCCTGCTCCAGCCGGTTTAGGGTTAGTCCCTGGATGTCCCAGAGTGCTTGCCGCAGGCTTGCTCACCTTGTGCTCAGGACAGCTGTACTTTGACCCTTATTTCTGGGATATGTTAATTGAACCTGTCCTCCCACATCTGTGAGGGAGGAGGGCAGAGGCCTCTCTTTTTGCCCCAGCCTCTGGCATAGTGCCAGGCACATAGTTCATAGTAAGGACCGAATAAAGCTCGAAGGGACATAATTATCAAAAGCCATGGGTGGTCTTTATTTGGGTCCTAATTATCTTTTTTTATTTTTTTTTTTTTTTTTTTTTTTTTTTTTTTTTTTGTGGTACCGGGGATTGAACTCAGGGGCACTTGACCACTGGGCCACATCCCCAGCCCTTTTTTTGTATTTTATTAGAGACAGGGTCTCACTGAGTTGCTAAGTGCCTCGCCATTGCTGAGGCTGGCTTTGAACTCGCGATCCTCCTGCCTCAGCCTCCCAAAGTGCTGGGATTACAGGCGTGCGCCACCGCGCCTGGCTCTTTTTTTAATTTTTGTACCAGGGATTGAACCTAGGGGTGCCTAGGGGTGCTTAACCACTGAGCCACATCCCCAGCCCATTTTTATATTTTATTTAGGGACAGGGTCTCACTGAGTTGCTTAGGGCCTCACCAAGTTGCTGAGGCTGGCTTTGAACTTTCAATCCTCCTGCCTTAGCCTCCCAACTGGCTGGGATTACAGGTGTATGCCCGTCTTATTTGGGTCTTAATTCTGACAAACCAAATAAAAAACAAATGCTTGACATAAGTAGTGGAATATGAGTATGTAGTAGGTTTGGATGACATTCAAGAATAATTGTGAATTTTGCTAGGGTAATTATGGCACAGTGGGTATGTAACTAGTAGAGATGTGAGCTGAAGTATTTTTGGGTGAAATGGAATTATGTCTGTAATTTTCTTAAAACAAGTTTGTCCTATAGAATGGCCCCCTAAAAGCGTGTGTTGGGGGGAGGATGCCTGGATGAAACAAGATCAGTAAAGTACTGCTAGTTATTGGAGCCAGTGCATGTGTGAGTTCATTATAACATGGGTTCTATTCTTTGTGTATGTTGGAAATTTTTTGTAATAAAATTCTTTAAAATTGTGGCTCAGTGGAAGAGTGCTTGCCTAGCATGTGTGAGGCACTGGGTTTGATCCTCAGCACCACATAAAAATAAGTAAATAAAAGATAAAAGAGTATAAGGCAAAATTATATATATATATATATTTAATATACATATTTAATATATATTTTTAAAAATATATAAATTTTTAAAAATATATATTGAGTGCCTCTTGGTACCAAAAAAGAAAAAAAGTTATGCCTTGGAAAAGTGTGTTCAATGACTCATGAAGTGGCTTTGGTGATGTCAAAGATGATTATGAAAAACTGCAGCTGCAATGGCTTCTTGTACAATATGACATTAGAAATAAGAAATACCGGGCTGGGTTATGGCTCAGTGGTGGAGTGCTTGCCTAGCATGCCTGAGGCACTGGGTTCGATCCCTGGAACCACATAAAAAAATAAATAAAATAAAATAAAGGTACTGTGTCCATCTACAACTAAAACAATGCTTTCAAAAAAGAAATAATACTTCTAAATTACAACAGTGATGTCAATACAGTCCTTTAAGTGTATGTAAATATGTATAAGAAAGGTATGCAAATTACATTTAAATTTAAATGTATGTGGATTATACATTTAAATGTAACTGAAGTAATAAAAGTATAGATTTAAAAATAAGTATTTGCTGAATAATTGTCATTCATTCTGTCACAGCCTCTCAGAGGCCTCCTCTGTGCCTGGGAGGATGCTGAAGACCATGAGCTGAATGAGACCCGGAGCGCCCAGTCCAGGGAGGGAGGGAGTAACCAGAAGGACAACCCGCTCCTCAGTGGAGGGGAAGCTCAGTCCTGGAGCAATCAGGGAAGGCTTCCCAGAGGAGGTGTTGTCCATGGTGGAACTTGAGGGTAAGGAGGAGACTGCCAAATAAAGAGGTGGCAGGAAGAAGGATATTTCCTGCAGAGGGGCTGGTGTGTAGCCCAAAGAGCCAAGAGAAATAAAAGGACAGGGTCATCCCCAGGAACTTCCTAGAGTCTTCTCTAGCCCAGGACTGTGGAGCACTTCCTGCAGCCCTTAGGTTATTGATTATTCCTGAGCTGGTGACCCGGCATCTGCCCTACTTCATCCATTAGGCCCTCTGGGCAGACTGCTTGGCGCTCACAAGCTCCCTAGCGGCTTGTCAAGGCCCGCCACCTGATAAACTGAGAGTGCTGTTGGTTCCTCAAGCCACCAACAGCAGTGTTGACCGCACGGCTGGCCAGCTGGCCAGGGCAGCGCCACTCAGCTCCTCTGCAGCTTATCCATAAAGGACCTCCAGCACGCAGGGCCTCAGGCTGGGCTGGAGGTGGTGTGGGGTCGGGTTCCCGAAGACAGCTTCACAGGCACAGCATGGCGCCTGGCCCAGAGGAGGGGCACAAAGTGGGCACCCGGGAAGGAGACCCCACAGCACCCCATCCTGCCTGCCCTATTCGGGAGAGTCGCCTCTACGCCCAAGTGACACGGGACACGCACGCACTGCCAGTTCCCTTGGGAATTCTTATCCACCTCGAGCCAGTGCCTCCCAACTCTGGCTGTTCATGAGAACCACCTGGCAAGCGTCCAAAACCCCACAAATGCTCACCCCCACCCGAGATTCTTGTTAAATGAGGTCTGAGGTAGAGTTAGTTACAGTTTTGTTTTGTTTTTTAAAGAAGCTCCTAATTAGGGCTGGGGTTGTGGCTCAGTGGTAGAGCACTCGCCTCGCACGTGCGCAGCCCGGGTTCCATCCTCAGCACCACGTAAACATAAATGCATTGCATTGTGTACAACTAAAGCAAATAAATAGATATCAAAAAAAAAAAAAAAAAAAAAAAAAAAGAAGAAGCTCCTAATTGGTACTCAGGGGAGGAAGTCAAAGACCAGACTAAAATTATAATAAGCCCATTCCTCCTGTCTGGTGGAAGTGGGCAGGTGACTGAGTGCTGACCAATGGGATGTCAGAATGAAGACCTCTTAAAGGTGATGCCTGGAAATGTAGCAACCATATTGTGACCATGAGTAAGCAAGCTGGTTTTGCAAAGGTGACATATCCCAAGCCAAGTAGCTGGACTACAGAAAGAAACTGGGTCCTCTGTGATATCACTGAGCAGCTGGCTCTACAAAACCCAAACCTCTACCTACACACACATACTTCTAGGTTTCTTTTGGGCTGAGATAATGATCTTCCCACTCTTTATACTAAGTCCAGTTTTCTATTACTTGCAGCCAAATGCATCCTCACTGAAATATTAATTAGTGTTGAGGAAGTGAATGAACTGTGCTAAACACAGAGTGCAAGCTGGGAGAGCTTGCAGAGGAGCCTGAGGGGACAGACCACACGGGGCTTCAAAAGCTGGTGGGGGAGTGGGAAGCCAGGAAGGGCTGTCAACAGGGACAGCCGGAGGGTCAGTGCGCCATGTCAGAAAGACCACTTGGGAGCCATGTAGACTGGAAGAGAGAGACTGAAGACCAGGGAGAAGGTGAGAAGAGGGCCCGTGGGGAAGGGAACAAGACCAGGCAGACAGGAGAGTCAGAGCACAGGAAGATGGGGACTGAGGGGCTGCGGGAGGGAAAGGGAGGGGAGAGGCTGAGTTCAGTGTGGAAGAGAAGGAGAGTGAGGGCCTCTGGGGGGAAGATGGCGTCAGAATTGCAGAGGCCCAGAGATTCATGGGAAATGTAGTTCTGGGCTCAAGAGTATTGGCCAGGGGACGGCAGAGGCTGGTGACAAGTGTGGTTTGAGGTCCAAGGAGCCACCGTCCAGGATTCCAGTGATTATGCATATGTGGGGAGTCTCACTTTGGAATGCCAGTGGCTCGCTCAGGACCACGCTGAGGGCCTGGGCCACCACTCGATGCCACCACCCTGCCCTGCAGGTACCTGCCTCCTTGTGCACGCAGGGGCTGCCCAGGGTGGAGGAACACAGAGGCTCCACCTCTTGCTGCATCCTGGGAAGGCGGGTGGAGGGTGTCTCAGGAGGGTGGGAAGAAGGGGACTGACTAGGCCACCCACCCCTGGTCCTTCTCCCTGCCGCAGCTTCCTCTTCTTTTTTGAAGCCCAGGAGGGGAAATACAGAATTGGAAGGCTGAGACCACATGGTGACCCTGGTGCCCCTAATCTCGGGGACTTCCTGTAGGACCCAAGGCCTCCTTCCCAGCTTCCCTGCTCCTTCCCTGGCCTCTCCCTGTCTCCGGGGGTCTCTCTCCCCGTCTCTCTCCCCGCCCCCGGCCCGCTCACTCTCTCTCCCCACCTCTCTGCCCCACTGCCTCCCCCCCTCTCTTCTCTTTTGCTCGGCTTCTCTGCCCTCCTCTTCCCGGTCCCTCTCCTCCCCGGCTCCATCCCCCGCCTTCGCCCTCAGTTTCCCCAGCCCCTCCCCAGCCCCACGGCCCTCCCTCTCTTCCTACTCTGCTGCCTGTCTGGAACCCTGTCGCCCGCTCCTCCTGCCCCTGCCTCGCTCCTCCCCTCGCCCCAGCCTCCTTCCTCCATCTCTCGCCTCTCACAGCTGCCTCCGCCACCGTCCCAGCCTCCCCCTCTCCTCTCTCATCCCTTTCTGTTCCCACTTGCCCTCCGCTCATCCCTGTCTGACGCAGGAACTGGTTAGATACAGGGAGTCAACTTGAAACTGCGTTCTCTATGGGGGAGGGGGAGGGGAACAGAGGCCTGTTGCCACGGTGCCCCGGGGGTGGGGCTGAGGGTTCTGACCCCCAGAGCTGAGAGAGGAGAACTGGGGCCTGGACCCTGGGCCTGAGGGAGGAGGGTTGGGGCTGGACCCTTGGGCCTGAGGGAGGAGGCCTGAGGCCTGGACCCTGGGCCTGAGGGAGGAGGCTGGGCCTGGACCTCTGGTCTGAGGGAGGAGGCTAGGCCTGGACCCCTGGTCTGAGGGAGGAGGCTAGGTATAGGAGCCTTGTTTGGGGAGATGGCTTAAATTGTGGTTGACTATGGGCCATGGAGATTTGGGCATTGTCGTCTTTTGTAGTTTCACGGGACTTGGCCCGAGATCTCGAGTGAGTTGGCCGAGATTGTTGATTGAGTCAGCGCCATTTTGGTGGTGTGTGTGGCGCGTGTTAGTTGTTTGTTAGAGTCAGAGAGAAAAGTTATCACAATAAAAAGCTGTTTGTTTCCAGTTTGCCTCTGAACTTCTTCCCGCAGCTTCGTTACTCCAGGCGGCCATCGCTTCAGGCGGCAACAGCTGGGCCTGGACCCCTGGATCTGAGGGAGGAGGCTGGGCCTGGACCCCTGGTCTGAGGGAGGAGGCTAGGCCTGGACCCCTGGTCTGAGGGAGGAGGCTGGGCCTGGACCCCTGGTCTGAGGGAGGAGGCTGGGCCTGGACCCTGGTCTGAGGGAGGAGGGCTGGGCCTGGACCCCTGAGGGAGGAGGGCTGGGACCTGACCCCTGGGGAGGAGGGCTGGGCCTGGACCCCTGGTCTGAGGGAGGAGGGCTGGGCCTGACCCCTGGGAGGGAGGAGGCTGGCCTGGACCCCTGGTCTGAGGGAGGAGGCTGGACCTGGACCCCTGGTCTGAGGGAGGAGGCTGGGTCTGGACCCCTGGTCTGAGAGGAGGAGGCTGGACCCCTGGTCTGAGGGAGGAGGCTGGGCCTGGACCCCTGGTCTGAGGGAGGAGGCTGGGCCTGTGCCCCTGGGTCTGAGGGAGGAGGCTGGGCCTGGACCCCTGGGTCTGAGGGAGGAGGCTGGGCCTGGACCCCTGGTCTGAGGGAGGAGGCCTGAGGCCTGGACCCCTGGATCTGAGGGAGGAGGCTGGGCCTGGACCCTTGGGCCTGAGGGAGGAGGCCTGAGGCCTGGACCCCTGGGCCTGAGGGAGGGGGGTGGAGCCTGGACCCCTGGGCCTGAGGCCTGGACCCCTGGATCTGAGGAAGAGGGAACTGGGGGCTGGACACCTGGTTCTGGGGGCTTCGGGTCTCAGGTGTTGGAGTGAGGGGGTCCCACCCAGTGTGTTGCTAGCCATTCCTCTTTTGTGTCTTCAGAGCTCTAGCAGGAGCTGCAGGAGAGGAGGCTGGACTGCTCCCTCCGACCTCCAGGCCCTCTGCCTCTGTCGCTCTGACCTCTGTCTCTCTCCCTTCCTCTCCACTTCCAGAGGTCCTGCTTCACTGACTGCTGTCCCTGCTTGCTGAGCATCAATTCCCTCCCTTCTAGGCAGCAGCCCCTGAGGGACTTGCATACGGGCAAGATTAAGAGTCAGTCTAGCCACCCCAGACGGCTTGTACATAGATGTCTCTTCTCTTTCTCCACTGAAGTTGCTAGGCCGATCAGAGTCAAGGCCAGAGCTGGTGAGGCCGCTGTGGCAACGTGCAGGGAGAGAAGCTGCCTGAGAGCGGATCCCAAAGATGAGACAGTCGGGTTCCTGGTGATGATGGAGATAGCTGGATCTCACTGTGCCTCAAGCCCTCGTCTACCCAATAAATTCCTCTTACTCTTAGGTCGAGTCAGTTTGAGATTTTGTCATTGGCAATTGAAACTGTCTGGATAAATCGTCTCACTCAGTTCTTCTGTGGCTCTGACTCCCTTCCTGCATCTTGACATCTCTTTCTCTCCTGTGACGCTGTCCTTGTCCACTCCCCGTGCCGACTCCATCTCTGTAGGGTGGGGTCGCCTTTGCCGAGGCCACAGGCACACCTGGTCCCCACACCTAGTCCTAGCCTCCTCCTTGTCCTTCCAGCCCCCAGCTTCTTCCCCTGGTCCTTTCTCGACGGGCGGGCGGGCGAGACTCTGGAGAGGTTCTTTCTGCTCCCGGGGCTGGCCCCGCCCCGCCCTGCTGGCCCGCTGTCCGTCCCTCCTGGTGCGCTCAGACCACGCTCCGCCCCCACCACCTCAGCCCTTCGAGGGTTTCTCTGCCGCCCTCTATGAGTTACATGATCGACCCTCCCACACCTCATCCCATTCCTGGCTCCACTCCACGTGGGAAGCCACATGCTGTGCCCTGTGCCTGGACCTCTGTCCGCCCCCTCCCTCACATCCCACCTGTGCTCATAATAAGAAGCTCAAATGCCTCCTCCTCCAGGAAGCCCTCCATGACTCCTGCTCCTGCCAGGCGTGTTCTGGGTCTCCTTCTTCTGCATCTTCTTTTCTGCTCCTTTTCCAGACCTATGAACAGTGTCCTGCTGCCCATGCTCTGTCTTGCTCAGGGGTTTGTCCCCTGACCCATCGCTGCTCTCCGGCTCACCTCACAGTGGCCAGTGCTCTGAGAAGCTCGAGTGACTATTTCCCTCTATCTCTGTGACCGCCACTCAGCAGCCCCCAACCTCATCTGCCCTGTCTGTCCTGGTCCCCATGAGAGAACAAAGGACAAAGAATAGGATACAGGCTCTGGAGTCAAGCAGATCGGCATGGGATGCTGTGCAAACCCGGGCAAGTGTCTAGCCCTCTCAGAGCCTCAGTTTCCTCACCTCTAGTCAGTAATGCTGCCTGGAGGGGCTATTGGTGAGTAAATGAAGATGTGCACTCACCCAAGCCCAGCCTGGCCCGCGGCGGCACTCAGCAGCGTGTCCAGGGTTCTCTGGTTCTGCGTCTGGATTCAGCGGCCTCCTCTGGAACCCTGTCTCTAGTGTCCTGGTCCCTCTCGCTCTGCGTCTCTTTCTCTCTTCCTCCCTCCAGCACTGGCCCTGTCGCCCTCTCTGAGTCCCTGCCTCTGTTTCAGCGTCTCCGTCTCTCTGTGCCTGCCTCCCTGCCCCGCCCCTACCTGCACCCTCCGCCAGGCATCTCTCTTGGGCCATCGGAATCCCCCTCTCAGGTCTGTCGCCCGTCGAGGACACACGTTCCTGAATCAGCATTTAGAAGTGGTGTCAGCACGGTGGCAGGGTGGGTGTAGCTCTGCGAGGAGGGCTTCCTTCCCGCCCACGGGGCGCGCGGGGCCTGGCCAGCTGGCCTGGCCTGTCTCCTTGGGGAGCTCATTTACACATGTGGGTGCCTGTTCCTGGGTGTGTATGTCTTTGTCTATGTCCAGGAGCGTTGGTGTGTGAATCTGTAGGTATCTGTGCAAAGCCATCCATCCACCCAGTCATCCACCCGTCCAGCCTCCCACTGCCATCGCCCTCCTGGCTTCCACCTGTCCAGCACCTTCCATCAGCCACTCGTCCCTCCACTGTGGCCGCCTGCAGCAACGCCACCGCGGGAAAGAATTCGGAGGCAGACTGGGAATGAGTAGGTCCTTTATTCTTGCTTCTTCTGCCGACTTCTCTCTCCAACTCCAACAACCACCCCCAACTCCAACTCCAACTCCCCCTGGTTAAATACTCTTCACCTTAACAAGCATACACGTGTCACAAGCTTAACTTACAGGTGCGTCACACAGTGTTCACGGGCACAGAAAGATTCTTAGTTGATGACATTAAGGTCAGGAGAAAACACTTAAACGCCTCCTCTTTGGCTCTCAGCCAGCGCCATCTTGGCTACCTCCTCATTAAGGCTCTTACACTCCACCACCCACCCAGGGGCCCGGCATCCATATGTAATGAATACTCCTCTCCATCCACCCATCCTCCATCCAGTCCCAGAACGAATGCGTTGTGAGTGCCTACCATGTGCCAAACATTGAACCTGGTGAGGGCACAGCACTGGAGAAGAGGGCGGCCACCGAGCACCGTGCTCCCCGCGAAGCCCTCCGTGTGGAGACCTCGCACCCAGGCCTGACCTAGCTTGCTCCTTCTCCCTGGCACAGCTCCCCTCCCCACCCTCCCCTGGTTTAACCCACTTGCCCTCCATGCTCAGCTCAAACGTCGCTGACACAGGGGAGACCCCTCCCTGACTTTCTCCGACACACGGCACCCTGGACTCGCCTTGTAGCAGTGCTCCTAGTTTAGGATCCCGGGATGTCGAGTTATTTGATCATCCGTCTCCTCCACTGGGATTTTTGTCTATGTTGTCTATTTCCCAGCTGAATCCCTGGTGCCTAAAAAAAAAATGTCCAGGACACAATAGATGCTCACAAGCACATATCAAATGACCGCATGAATTCAACTGGACAAATATGGAGGACTCTCCTTCTGTCTCCCGGCTCCTGTTCTTTATACCATTCTACATTCCCAGAGGCAGTGACTTGCAAGGCCCTCCCCACATCCCAGAGGCACTCAAGTTGTGGCTAGGGCAGGGTCGAGGCGCACATGTTGTCAATCTCAAATCTGACACTTGCCAGCTGTGTGGTCCTGGGCAGGGCGCTTCCCTCTCTGGGCCTCAGTTTTCTCCCTTGCCAAATGTGATTAAAAATCAAATGAGCAAACACGTGATTATTAGTTACGCCAACACTAACCACTAGCTGTTTCTTCTAAGCACCTCCTGTGCATTTAAGTTAGACCTCACAATAATGGGATAGAATCTGATTTTCAAAAGTATCATCATCCGGCTGAGATTGTGGCTCAGCGGTAGAGCGCTCGCCTAGCACGTGCACCGCCCGGGGTTCGATCCTCAGCACCACGTAAAAATAAATGCATTGTGTACAACTACAGCAAATAAATAAATGTTTGAAAAAAAAAAAGTATCATCATCCTCATTTACAGAGGTGGAAACTGAGGCGTGGAGAACATAAGGAACTTCCACAGTGAGAAAAAGCAGAGCTGGGACTTGAACCTGGTGCTCAGCCCCCAAAGCCACACAGGGTGCCAACGACTGCCCCTCAATGCCAGGTCTGGGGTGGGCTCTCTATAGGTATACGCTCATGCAAGCTTCCCTGGGAGAGAATGCAGACCCATCTGGAAAATGTGAGCAGACAGGAGGATGGGACTCTGGGGGAAGCCAGGAGGCTTTTTTGGAGGATTCGCCGTCTAAGGACTGCAAAATGCATATATACATTTGCACAGTGGTGGGGGCGATCTAGTTAGAGGGAGAGCCTAGAAGACGTGTGTTGTGGTTGCATTTGCAGAAGCAAGAAATCTTTTACTCAAAGGTTGTATTTATTTGGGTGTCCCTGGTTGGGGGGACAGCACCGAGTGAGATTGGGGGCCTTCCAAAGCCTCCTCTCTGGGCTGGGACGATGACTAGGTAGATCTGGACTTCATCAAGGGAATTAACCTCCATGGGCCTTGATTGTCTCCTCTGTGAAATGGGAATAACATAATTGCACCCTTCTCAGCACCAAAGTGAAGATTAAAGGAGAAAATGCTTTCAAAGCACTTAGCACATTGCCACTTCATCATAGAAAGAGGCAATTATCATTAACTGCTATTAATATACCAGAAACTGCTACTTGCTGCTTTTAAGAAGTATTCATTAAAGCACCGACTTGGTGCTAGAGTTTTATCTATACTGACTGGTTTTTTCAAACTCTGCATCCCTTAGGAAATAAGTTCATTGTTTATAGTCTGCTGGTGAGAACAGGGCCAGGAGCTAGGATCACACAGGAAGGAGCAGCCCGGGCCCTCTCCAAGCCTGGGTTCCAGGCTGTCACAGCCAGGCTCTGCCTCTGCCTCTGAGGCCTCCTCCTGCTGCCAGCCTTCAGAGCTGCTCAGGGGGAGGCACTTGAAGTCCTGGGGTCCGGGGTTTCTAGGTCTGAGAGCACAGAGCCCTAGTTCCTGGGGGAGCAGCCGGTCAGGATCCCAGCTCGCTGGGTGCCGGATGTGGAGGCGCCCTGGGTCTCTGATGCCTCAGTCCCGGGAAGTCTCCCCTCCTTCCTCGCTGCAGCCTCGCGATTTTGGCTTTTGGGCGGCGGGTTGGGAGGGGAGAAGGAGGGGGTGCAGGGGGAGGAGCTGCGGACCTGCGACAGGGGCGGAGGAGGAGCCGGGCGGGCACCGCGGCGGGCGCGCGGGGCTGCGGCGGCGGCGGCGGCGGCGGCTCCGGGTGAGTCCGCTCCTCCCCCTCCCCTGCCACAGCCCCCGCCCCAGCCCGAGCCGGGGGGCGGCCCCGGCGTGGGGGGCGGGGGTCGGTGCAGAGGCCCGTGGCGCTCCGGCCGGGCAGTGGGAGTCTGCAGCGTTCCCTAGCCGCTCCGGGGGAGGGGCACGTGGCCCTGGAAGGGGGATCCCGAAACACCTGGGTATACCCCACCCCTCGCCCACCGATCTCCGAGGCGCGGGGATCGTTTACCCATTCCATGGCCCCTAAGGACTTAGGTCTCTACGGTCTTTTAAGGTCCTGGACATCGTTCCGCACCCCTACAGTGTCTTGGGACCCTGTCATTTTAACCCCCCCACCTATACCTCCAAAAAAAGAAAAGAAAAGAAAAAAAAAAAAAAAACTCGTCCTCTCTGCAGCCCAGAGAGGCATTCAGAACTTCAATTCCCAGCAGCCTTTGCGGCGCCGGGTCTAGGAAGCCTCCGCAACGCGAGCGCGAGGCCTGCTGGGAGTTGTAGTCTCTGAGCTTTTACCGGTGCGGGGCCCGGCGGTGGGAGGGGGCAGCGGGACCCCGGGGGTCGCCTGGGGTCGGGCAACTGGTTCCAGTAGGGCAAGATGTATGGCTTAGGCTGAGCTTTCCCCCTCTTCCGGCCTCGGCCCCCAGATCAGACACCCCCTCTCACCACCCGGCGCGCGTGGGGACGGGTCTGCAGCCCCTTGTCCGCCCTACAACCCCCATGGGCTGCCGCCCGCCGCCGCCTCGGCTGCCACCCAGGACAAGGCAGGGATAAGCGCAGGTGAGTCTGACCATGCCTGTGTCGGAGTCCTGGCCTTTTGCAGCACCCCCATGACACCTGCCCATCTGTGAGCCCAGATCTGTTCGTCCCTAATTTCCTTCTGCATCCCCTTTCCAACCCATCTCTGATGTCTGGCTCCAAACTATGTGTCACTAATTCTCCCCCCTCCCACATCCACCTCTCTCTCCTGGCCCCCCTGTCATTTATGTCCCCATGTCCCCATCCAACCTTCCCCCTCGACCCACTCTGTCTGCCCAGCTCTCCTAGCCACCCCTGTGTCTATGATCTCAAGCCATTATCTGTCTGTCTGTGCTTTGTTTCTGCATCCCTTTATCCTCTCCTCCTGCTGTTTCTCTTTGGAAGCTATTTCTGCTCACACTGCCACCTGCCCTTCCTTGCTGCCCCTCTGTCCATTCCTCAGCCCCCATGAATTACATGCCAGCTCATTTTTTGTCTCTGTCCAACCCAAGTCACAATTTTTGACTTCCCCTCCATCTGTCTGTACCTCTCTCCTTCTCCTCTGGGCTCCAGGTTGCCCTCCCCATTATCTCTGTCTCTCCTCCCATCATCTCTCCCTTCCCTCAACTTGGTTTCAGTCTCTGCATCTCCATCCCTCCCCATAATTCACCATACCTACCCCTCTTCTCCTCTTTCTTCCTGGTCCTCTGCCTGCCCAGCCCAGTCTGACCCTCAAAGCACTTTCCAACCTGAAGCCCTTGCTCATGCTGTTCCTGCTGTCCAAAATGCTTTGCCCACTCCTCATGGCTGGCCCCATCTTGTCCTTCAAGTGCCAGAGAGCCCGCCCTAACTGTCCCTTTCCTGGTTCCTTTGTGGCACATCCTCCAGCTGTTTCTTTTGAAGTGTTTCTCACCCTGGAGAGTGTCTTCTTGTTGGAGCTGGTTTGTTTACTTGTTTGCTCTTGGTCTCTTCTCTTTGGACTGTGACACTGAGGAGGCTGGGAGCCTCCATACTTTGTTCCCTTGCTGGGTCTTCAGCTGCCAGCACAGAGCCTGTGTGTAGTGCTTGATGAAGATTTGGTGGAAGAATGAATGAATGATGAATGGCTGTCTCCTCGTGGGTCCGTCCCTAATCTCTGTCCCTTCCTCTGTGCAACCCCAATCTCTGTCTCCTTGTCTGCCCGTCCCTTTATTTGTGCATCCTGACTCTGACTCTTTGCTGACCTTCCAGTCTGCTCCTCCTGGTCCACTTGTCCCTGTCCTCGGCTGCCTTGTCCACTCACACCTATCTCTGTCTCCTTAGTGTGTCCAACCAACATTGCTCTCTTCTCGTCTGTCCACCCCTGACTTCGGTCCTCTTGTCTATCTGCTCCTAATTTTTTTCCTTGTCCATCTCTCCCTTGCGGCTGTGTTCTTGTCCTTCTTCCTCTGATCTTGGTCCCTGATTCATCGGCCCCTGCTCTCTGCTCCCTCTGCCCACCCCACCCCCGCTCTCTTTCTCTCTCCCCTTATCTCTGCTGCACCCCTGCCCCACCCCTTCTACCCCATCCCCCTCCCGATCACAGGACCAGACGGCCACCATGTCTGGAGACTATGAGGATGACCTCTGCCGGCGGGCGCTCATCCTGGTCTCAGACCTCTGTGCACGGGTCCGAGACTCTGACACCAACGACAGGTGCCAAGAGTTCAACGAGTTGCGAATCCGAGGCTACCCCCGGGGTCCAGATGCAGGTCAGCACCCAGCTGTCTTGGCTAGCCCCCTGCCTCCACCACAGCCAAGACTTTTGGGAATTCAGAGCAGGCTGCTCAGCTTCCTGGTCCCTCTGGGAACAGTCCCAGTTAGCGTCTTGAACCCATCCTGCCCGCTGCTCCCCCATTCCCCAAACTTCTAGCCTAAGGAGAAGGGGCTGTGTGGTTAGTCACTTGACTGCAGAACCACTTGACCTCTGACCTTTTGCATTTTGCTCTGTGGCCTCCCTATAACTATGCCCACCGAATAGTGTCTTTAGCTGCCTTTGTGCGTCTCACACAGTGGTGCCAAGCTCAGGTTTTGAGTCAGGATGTCTGACCTGTGTGTGTCCAAATCCCACCTCCCTGCCTGGTCACCGCATGGCTTCAGGAAAGCGGCTCTTCTTCTGTACCTCAGTTTCCTCATCTGGAAAATGGGGATGATAAAAGTGACTACTTCACAGGGCAGACGAGAGACTCGAATGATGCAACACGCGAGGAGCACTTGGCACACTGGACACACAGCCAGTCCTGGGGTTCACTTATTGAGCACCAGCTATGGTTCAGGGACCAGGCAAGGTCCTGGTCGTTGACTGTGCACAGCGGTCCTCCATGGTGCATATGATCCCTATTTTCTACAGGGAAACCTGAGGCTCAGAGGGTGAGGTGACTTGGCCAAAGTCATAGAGCTAGGGAGCAGCAGGGTTCTGAAACTAGGAAATGTCAAGCGTGCCACTACAGCAGCCTCGGGCGGAGCACCGGGGCAGAGCGGGGCCTCCTGACGATAGGACCAAGGGCCAGAGAGTGGCCGCCACTTGCTCAGAGTCTTAGGTAAGTAGCGGGGCCAGAATTTGATCCTGGATAGTCTAGTCCTTGGGAGCCTCCTCAAGTTCAAGGATTTACTAGAAGGACTCGGAACTGAGAAAAGCTATTGTGTGGTCCCAGGTCCAGGTAAAACAAGCCACTCCTATCAGGCAGGGCACCGTATGGGCCTAGAGCCCTTGTCTGTCTGTCTGTCCTGGCAGGTTCCCTCCCAGGAGCTGGTCAAGGGCCAGCCTTCTCGGCAGGCGGGCGTGACTCCTTTGCTGTGGAGTCGCACCATGTCTCCGGGCCTGGCGGCTCCCGGGCTGTGTGCACGGACATGAGGAACCTGTCCACCCTGGAGGGTCAGGGTCTGACCAGGACAGTGACTGGCTAGTCAGTGTTCCTCCAGAGGGACTCCCGGCCTCAGCTCTGCCCACATTCAGGAGGCTTTTGAAGTCCTTGCCTCTCGTTTCTAACGGTCCCCAGAACTTGCAGAAAGTTTGGGTCACTTAGAAAGGAGCACCTCAAGGGAGGAGGCAGGGGAAATGTAGGGTTCCTGTGCCAGCGGTTGGTGATGGCCTCGTGGGGACACCTCCTCTCTCTCTCAGAGCCTCGGTTTTCTTTTTTTTTTTTTTTTTTTTTTTTTAATATTTATTTATTTACTTTAGTTGTACACAATGCAATGCATTTATGTTTACGTGGTGCTGAGGCTCGAACCCGGGCCGCGCACGTGCAAGGCGAGCGCTCTGCCGCTGAGCCACAACCCCAGCCCAGAGCCTCGGTTTTCTATGTGTAAGATGGGGCTGGCGATTCCTGGGTCACACGCGGTCGGAAGGGTTAGTGCCACACACTGCTGTAGCTTCACTGAGCCGTACAGGACCAGGTGTCTGCCCCCCCCCCGCCCCCCCCCCCCCCCCCCCCGGTCTGGCCCCTGAGTGCTCAGCTGTCCTCACTGGTAATGATGTAGCCACCTACTTCCCCACCACACTCTACCATCTACACAGGCGGGGCCTCCCTGTCTTCTACCTCACTGGCACCCCGGTGCCAGTTCCAGAACAAATGCACATTTCCAGAAAACCCCACTCCTGGTACCAATTACTGAGCAAGCCACAAATCTCTGATTGCAAGCAGCAGGCTGTGCCTGGGTTTCTCTGCACACAGAGCAGCATGGCACCGGCATTGGAAGCCCGTGTTATGGTGTTGGACCACTGCATGGAAGCAAAGAACTAATCATTCCAATATAAAGTCACACTGGAACTAACATTTATTAAGAATGTTAATCAAGGTGTGATAGCACAGTGGTGAGGACCATGGGTTCTACAGCCGGGCATCCCAGGCTCAAACTGTGACTCCACCACCTACCCGCCAAGGGACTTTGGGCAAGTGATTCTTTTTTCTTTTTTAATATTTATTTATTTATTAGTTGTACACAAAATACCTTTATTTATTTTTACATGGTGCTGAGGATCAAAACCAGGGCCGCGCACGTGCTAGGCGAGCGCTCTACCGCTGAGCCACAACCCCAGCCCATGGGCAGGTGATTCTAATGACCTCAGTTACCTTTTGTGGAAAATGGGAATAATCATGTTTCCAGCTTCACTTGGTGCACCGAGGTGTGTGGTATGTAGCCACCCATCAGCAAATGTCTTAAGATAGTCCACATTTACCTCTGCATTCCTTCAAACCAAAGAGCAGGATGAGCTTTCCCATTGGGCAAATGGAGAATGTAAGGCTCAGAGTGGTTCAGACAGGTTCCCAAGGCCACAGAGCAAACTGTGATTTTAGTCCCGACCTTCCCGACTGTGCTGTGCAGTCCCCACTTTATTTTTTATTTATTTAGTTAGTTAGTTATTTAGTTATTTTTGTTACCAGGGATTGAACTCAGGGGCACTTGGCCACTGAGCCACATCCCCAGCCCTTTTTTGTATTTTATTAGAGACAGGGTCTCACTGAGTTGCGAAGTGCCTCGCCACTGCTGAGGCTGGCTTTGAACTCGCGATCCTCCTGCCTCAGCCTCCCAAGTGCTGGGATTACAGCGTGCACCACTGCGCCCTGCCAGTTCCCACTTTTCATGGACCATCTCTGAGTGTTTGGGAGGGGCCTTGGTCTTACCCCAGGTGTTGTGGTTTTCTGATCTCAAAAGACGGCCTGGGCTTTGATCAAAGAAAGTAAAATTTGGAGGTCCTTCACAACCTAACGCAAACTCTCAACCTCTTTAAAAACGGTCCCGTGGAAATAGCTCCCTCCAGGGCTGGGGAGCTCAAATTGCCACCTATGAGAACTGCTGGGGACGATGCGTGCCAGATACCAAGGCTTGCCCCTCGAGCACTCAGTGGGAGGCTGCACTCTGACCCACCCTGACCCCCGACCTCTGTCCTCACTCTTTCCAGACATTTCCGTGAGCCTGCTGTCGGTCATCGTCACCTTCTGTGGCATTGTCCTGCTGGGCGTCTCTCTCTTCGTGTCCTGGAAGTTGTGCTGGGTGCCCTGGAGGGACAAGGGAGGCTCGGCCGTGGGCGGCGGCCCCCTGCGGAAAGACCTCGGCCCTGGGGTTGGGCTGGCGGGCCTGGTGGGTGGTGGCGGGCACCACCTGGGGGCTGGCCTGGGCGGCCATCCTCTGCTCGGCGGCCCCCATCACCATGCCCACACCGCCCACCATCCGCCCTTTGCCGAGCTGCTGGAGCCGGGCAGCCTGGGGGGCTCTGAGCCCCCGGAACCCTCTTACCTGGACATGGACTCGTACCCAGAGGCGGCGGCAGCCGTGGGAGCTGCTGGGGTCAAACCAAGCCAGACATCTCCCGAGCTGCCCTCCGAGGGCGGGGCGGGGTCTGGGTTGCTCCTGTTGCCCCCCAGCGGTGGGAGCTTGCCCAGTGCCCAGTCACACCAGCAGGTCACAAGCCTAGCGCCCGGCACCAGGTGAGAGAGGCTGGGGTCTACTCTGAACTTCTGCTCCTCTGTGTCTCTTTCTCACCTGTGGCTTTTCCGAGTTCTGGGTCAGGGGATTGTGGTCTGGACTCCTGGATCTTAGGGAATGAAGAGGCTGGCCCCAGACTCTGCATCTAAGGGAGAACGGGGCTGAAGGGGCCTTTTCTCCTGGGACCTGAAGGAGGAGGGGGCTGGGGACTTGGATTCTTGGGATCAGAGGCAGGAGAGTGCCGGGGACAAGAATACAGGGTCAGGAAAGTGGAGGAGAATGAGAGCTGCATCCCCGAGGCTAGAGGCAATTATTCCTCCCTTTTACTTTAAGCTGGGACTTGCCCTGGGGACCCGTTCGTCCCTGTGGCTCATTCTGCGTGTGGACTTTGAGCACCTGACTGCCTCCCGCAGTCCGGAAGGTCCCGGGGGGACCCTGTTCGCAGGCTGGGAGGGGACCAGGGACTTCCTGGAGGCTGAGGCAGGCAGGGGTGTGCTGTGCATTCTGGGAGAAGGGAACAGCCCCCGCAAAGGCGGGAGGGACGGGGGAAGCCACTGGGGGAGCAGCAGGAGCCACTCGGGGGTGAGAGGGAAGTTTGAAGAAAGAGAACTTGGAAGCTGCGGCTGCAGACGCCAGACCACACAGGCCGCGCGCCCAGGGAGGCCGGGCTGTCCTGTGGGCCCCGTGGGCTGTGAGCAGGGGAGGAGCAGGGTCAGCTCTGCGTGTAGAAGGGCCCCTCTGGGGCCACAAAGAGTGGACAGGAGGGACTCTGGAGGCTGGGAGTCCACACCGGAGAGGGCAGGCCTCGGCTGGGAGAGGGCAGGAGCAACAGAGAGGACAGGTCGGGGAGAAGAAGACTCAGAGGGTCTGGGCTGTGTGAGTCCCGGGGCCCGAGAAGTTATCCTGAGTCTCAGGTCCAGAGGAGGCTTCTGAAGGCCGCTTCACAGGTCCAGGGACGGAGCTGGCTTAGAAATGGGGATAATCCCCCCCAGATACAGATGGAGAAACTGAGGCTCAGTGAGACTTCAAGGTCACAGAGTGACACAGGAAGGGACAGGGCCACCTCTCTGGGGCTGAGGAGGAGGCAGGGAGGGGTCTCCAGGTGGTCAGATGCAGCCAAAATCAGAGCCGCTGACCCCAGCTTGGTCTCCCTGCCCACAGGTACCCAGCCCTGCCCCGGCCCCTCACCCAGCAGACTCTGACCACCCAACCCGACCCAAGCAGCGAGGAGCGGCCCCCTGCCCTGCCCCTGCCCCTCCCCGGTGGAGAGGAAAAAGCCAAACTCATTGGGCAGATCAAGCCGGAGCTGTACCAGGGCACAGGCCCCGGGGGCCGCCGGGGCGGTGGGGGCTCTGGCGAGGGCGGGGGCCCCCTGCGGCCGCATCAGCTTCGCCCTGCGGTACCTCTATGGCTCCGACCAGCTGGTGGTGCGGATCCTGCAGGCCTTGGACCTCCCCGCGAAGGACTCCAATGGGTTCTCAGATCCCTACGTGAAGATCTACCTGCTGCCCGACCGCAAGAAGAAGTTTCAGACCAAGGTCCGAAGCCGCGGGCTGCACTCCAGGGTTCCGAAGAGGAGGGGCCCAAGGGCCTGCACCCTGGGTCTGAGGGGGAGGCTGGGCCTGGACCCCTGGGTCTGAGGGAGGAGGCTGGGCCTGGACCCCTGGGTCTGAGGGAGGAGGCTGGGCCTGGACCCCTGGGTCTGAGGGAGGAGGCTGGGCCTGGACCCTGGGTCTGAGGGGGAGGCTGGGCCTGGACCCCTGGGTCTGAGGGAGGAGGCTGGGCCTGGACCCCTGGGTCTGAGGGAGGAGGCTGGGCCTGGACCCCTGGGTCTGAGGGAGGAGGCTGGGCCTGGACCCTGGGTCTGAGGGAGGAGGCTGGGCCTGGACCCTGGGTCTGAGGGAGGAGGCTGGGCCTGGACCCCTGAGTCTGAGGGAGGAGGCTGGGCCTGGACCCTGGGTTTGAGGGAGGAGGCTGGGCCTGGACCCCTGAGTCTGAGGGAGGAGGCTGGGCCTGGACCCTGGGTCTGAGGGAGGAGGCTGGGCCTGGACCCGGACCCCTGGTCTGAGGGAGGAGGGCTGGGCCTGGACCCAGACCCCTGGTCTGAGGGAGGAGGGCTGGGCCTGGACCCCTGAGTCTGAGGGAGGAGGCTGGGCCTGGACCCCTGAGTCTGAGGGAGGAGGCTGGGCCTGGACCCCTGAGTCTGAGGGAGGAGGCTGGGCCTGGACCCCTGAGTCTGAGGGAGGAGGCTGGGCCTGGACCCCTGGGTCTGAGGGAGGAGGCTGGGCCTGGACCCTGGGTCTGAGGGCGGAGGCTGGGCCTGGACCCCTGGGTCTGAGGGAGGAAGGCTGGGCTGGACCCTGGGTCTGAGGGAGGAGGCTGGGCCTGGACCCCTGAGTCTGAGGGAGGAGGCTGGGCCTGGACCCCTGGGTCTGAGGGAGGAGGCTGGGCCTGGACCCTGGGTCTGAGGGAGGAGGCTGGGCCTGGACCCCTGGGTCTGAGGGAGGAGGCTGGGCCTGGACCCTGGGTCTGAGGGAGGAGGCTGGGCTGGACCCTGGGTCTGAGGGAGGAGGCTGGGCCTGGACCCCTGAGTCTGAGGGAGGAGGCTGGGCCTGGACCCCTGGGTCTGAGGGAGGAGGCTGGGGCTGGTCCCTGGGTCTGAGGGAGGAGGCTGGGCCTGGACCCCTGGGTCTGAGGGAGGAAGGCTGGGCTGGACCCTGGGTCTGAGGGAGGAGGCTGGGCCTGGACCCCTGAGTCTGAGGGAGGAGGCTGGGCCTAGATCCCTGGGTCTCAGGGAGGAGGCTTGGCCTAGATCCCTGGGTCTGAGGGGGAGGCTGGGCCTGGACCCCTGGGTGTGAGGGAGGAGGAGGCTGGGCCTAGATCCCTGAGTCTGGGGGAGGCTGGGCCTGGACCCCTGGGTCTGAGGGAGGAGGCTGGGGCTGGTCCCTGGGTTTGAGGGAGGAGGCTGGGGCTGGACCCCTGAGTCTGAGGGAGGAGGCTGGGCCTAGATCCCTGAGTCTGGGGGAGGCTGGGCCTGGACCCCTGGGTCTGAGGGAGGAGGCTGGGGCTGGACCCCTGGGTCTGAGGGAGGAGGCTGGGCCTAGATCCCTGGGTCTGAGGGGAGGCTGGGCCTCTGAGGGAGGAGGCTGGGCCTGGCCTGCCGGGTCCTGGGCGGGGCTGGGGCATGCTGTCTGCTTCCTCTCTCGCCCACCTGCCAGGTGCACAGGAAGACCCTGAACCCTGTCTTCAACGAGACGTTCCAGTTCGCGGTGCCCCTGGCCGAGCTGGCCCAGCGCAAGCTGCACTTCAGCGTCTATGACTTTGACCGCTTCTCGCGGCATGACCTCATCGGCCAGGTGGTGCTAGACAACCTCCTGGAGCTGGCCGAGCAGCCCCCCGACCGCCCGCTCTGGAGGGACATCGTGGAAGGCGGCTCGGTCAGTAGCACCTGCGTCCCGCCTGTCCCAGCCGAGACCCGGGTTGTGCCCTCCTTCCCTGGACTGCCGACTTCCCGTCCCTGGGGTGTTGCTGTTTCTTTGCTGTAATGTGCTGTGACGCGATGGCCCTCTCGTCCCTCACCCCGTCTGTCCAGTGGCATGACAACTGGGCACCTGGGCCGTCGCCATGGCCCCCGGCTCCCCCTGGCCTGTGTGCTCCGTCCTGCGAGCCCAGTGCGGGGGTCCCGCCTGGGGCTCCATCTGCCACACCTCTGCTCCCCTGATGCGCCCCAGCAGCCCCACGCGCGGCCCCCTCCCTGTATCTACCTTGTCCCCTGTGCCTGTCGCCTCTCATCTGCCCCCGACGTCACTCACTCATCCACTCACTCCTTCCCCCACCGCCCGGAGCTCCAGGTCTGGTGACACAGCTGGTGTCAGGGGGAGTGTTGTGAGGACACATGGGAGGAGCCTCTGCCCAGGGCTTGTGGGAGAAGGTGACTGTGAAGTGAGGCTTGAGGGCTTGGGAGGTGACAGGAGGAGGGAGGGAGGGTGTTCTGAGCACACGGATCAGCCTGCGCAAAGGTCCTGAGGCCAGCGCGGGAGGTGTGGAAGCAGGGACCCAGGCGAGGCTGCCCGGCGCGTCATGGTTCCTGGCCAGCCCCGGCCACTGCTCCATGTCTGTGGATCAGGGACACGGGAGTCGGTCTCCCTTGAGCCTCACTGTGACTGGAAAAGGGGTCCAGGGACGCCGCCCTGTCCTAAAGCTCCCAGGACCCTCCTACTGCCCTGAGCAGACGCCTCACCCCAGTGTCCCCAAACACTGGCCCCTAACACCGTCGGTGATGACCTAGACCTGGGCCCGGGTCGTCCTCCTGTCCCCCGCCCTCTCTAGGGCTAGCGTCTGTGTCTGTTGCCCCCCTCTCTGGGTCTCTGTCCCCCCTCTCTCTGGGTCTCTGTCCCCCCTCTCTGGGTCTGGGTCTCTGTCCCCCTCTCTCTCTGGGTCTCTGTCCCCCCTCTCTGGGTCTCTCTCTCTGTCTCTGTCCCCCCCTCTCTCTGGGTCTCTGTCCCCCTCTCTGGGTCTCTGTCCCCCTCTCTCTGGGTCTCTGTCCCCCTCTCTCTGGGTCTCTGTCCCCCCCTCTCTGGGTCTCTGTCCCCCCTCTCTCTGGGTCTCTGTCCCCCTCTCTGGGTCTCTGTCCCCCCTCCTCTGTGGTCTCTGGTCTCTCTGTCCCCCCTCTCTGGGTCTCTGTCCCCCTCTCTCTGGGTCTCTGTCCCCCCCTCTCTGGGTCTCTGTCCCCCCCTCTCTCTCTGGGTCTCTGTCCCCCCTCTCTCTGGGTCTCTGTCCCCCCTCTCTCTGGTCTCTGTCCCCCCCCTCTCTGGGTCTCTGTCCCCCCTCTCTGGGTCTCTGTCCCCCCTCTCTCTGGGTCTCTGTCCCCCCTCTCTGGGTCTCTGTCCCCCTCTCTCTGGGTCTCTGTCCCCCCTCTCTCTGGGTCTCTGTCCCCCCTCTCTCTGGGTCTCTGTCCCCCTCTCTCTGGGTCTCTGTCCCCCCTCTCTGGGTCTCTGTCCCCCCCCCTCTCTGGGTCTCTGTCCCCCCCTCTCTGGGTCTCTGTCCCCCCTCTCTCTGGGTCTCTGTCCCCCCTCTCTGGGTCTCTGTCCCCCCTCTCTGGGTCTCTGTCCCCCCTCTCTCTGGGTCTCTGTCCCCCCTCTCTGGGTCTCTGTCCCCCCTCTCTGGGTCTCTGTCCCCCCCTCTCTGGGTCTCTGTCCCCCCTCTCTGGGTCTCTGTCCCCCCCTCTCTGGGTCTCTGTCCCCCCTCTCTGGTCTCTGTCCCCCCTCTCTGGGTCTCTGTCCCCCTCCTCTCTCTGGGTCTCTGTCCCCCCCCCCTCTGGGTCTCTGTCCCCCCTCTCTGGGTCTCTGTCCCCCCTCTCTGGGTCTCTGTCCCCCCCTCTCTGGGGTCTCTGTCCCCCCTCTCTGGGTCTCTGTCCCCCCCTCTCTGGGTCTCTGTCCCCCCTCTCTGGGTCTCTGTCCCCCCTCTCTCTGGGTCTCTGTCCCCCCTCTCTGGGTCTCTGTCCCCCCTCTCTGGGGTCTCTGGGTCTCTGTCCCCCCTCTCTGGGTCTCTGTTCCCCCCCTCTCTGGGTCTCTGTCCTCTCTTCTCTGGGCCTGTCCCCCCTCCTTCTTGGGCCTCCACCTCTCTGGGTCTTTTCCACCCGCTGCATCCGCGCCCCAGCCTTGGCCCTGTCCACTTGTCTCTGTGTCCTCCCGCCCTGGCTCCCTCCCCTCCCTCCTGCCTCACTGCAGAACAAACAGGCTTTGACAGAGGTGGGCAGCTGTGGCCAGGGAGCTTCAGGCCTTGGCCCAGAGTCGGGCTGCTGAGTGGACAGGGACCGGGCCCAGGTGTCAGGAGGAGAGTGAGACTAGAGATGGAGAGGAACTAGGAAGAGAGGGGCCCGGCCCCACTGAACCCCTGTCCACCCGCAGGAAAAGGCAGATCTTGGGGAGCTCAACTTCTCACTCTGCTACCTCCCCACGGCCGGGCGTCTCACCGTGACCATCATCAAAGCCTCTAACCTCAAAGCGATGGACCTCACCGGCTTCTCAGGTAAGTCCCAGGGGGCCCTAGACTAAGGGAGGGGGACTGGGGTCTGGGCCTGAGGGAGGAGGCTGGGCCTGGCCCCCTGGGCCTGAGGGAGGAGGCTGGGCCTGGCCCCCTGGGCCTGAGGGAGGAGGCTGGGCCTGGCCCCCTGGGCCTGAGGGAGGAGGACCCCTGGGCATGAGCACTGTACCCTGCCCTCTCCCCCAGACCCCTATGTGAAGGCCTCTCTGATCAGCGAGGGGCGGCGACTGAAAAAAGCGGAAGACCTCCATCAAGAAGAACACCCTGAACCCCACGTACAACGAGGCGCTGGTGTTCGACGTGGCCCCCGAGAGCGTGGAGAACGTGGGGCTCAGCATCGCCGTGGTGGACTATGACTGGTGAGGGGTGCTGCCCGGGGCGGGTGGCGCAGCCCAGCCTCCTCCTTTCCCCTGGTAATCACCACCCCCACCCCAGCATCGGGCACAACGAGGTGATCGGAGTGTGCCGCGTGGGCCCTGAGGCCGCCGACCCCCACGGCCGCGAGCACTGGGCGGAGATGCTGGCGAACCCCCGCAAGCCTGTGGAGCATTGGCATCAGCTGGTGGAGGTGAGTGGGACGGGCTCTACCAGCCTGCTCTACCAACTGCTGTGCCACCTGGAGCAAGCCAGTTAACCTCTCTGTGCCTGAGTTTCCTGTGCTGGGACTTAGAGCTGTTAATAGCAACTACTGTTAGGGACAGACGTGCGGATTCCATGAGTTAGGGGTTCAGTCCAGGGTCGGCTGATATTATTATCCATGGGTAATAATATCGGTGTGTGGGATTCCGTGGGTTCCGTGCTCAGTAACACACACACACATCATAAAAACACGTCTGCAGGGGTGCACATTGACCCTCTGGACCCTAAATCCTTGGTCAGTCCATGTGATATGACGTGGGCCCACTGCCCTCACTTACAATTTGGTATTTTGTTCATCATTTTTTTTGCATTCATTTTGACTTTTTAAAAAATATTTATTTATTTGTTTTTAGTTGCACACAATGCCTTTATTTTTACGTGGTGCTGAGGATCAAACCTGGGCTGCGCACAAGCGCTCTACCACTGAGCCACAACCCCAGCCCCTCATTTTGACTTTTAAAGAATATCACATTAAGCCGGACACGGTGGCGCACCCCTGTAATCCCAGTACTTGGGAGGCTGAGGCAGGAGGATCTCGAGTTCAAAGCCAGCCTCAGCAATGGCCAGGCACTTAGCAACTCAGTGAGACCCTGACTCCCAATAAAATACAAAAAAGGGCTGGGGATGGGGCCCAGTGGTGGAGTGCCCTGAGTTCAATCCCCGGTACCAAAAAAAAAAAAAAAAAAAAAAGAATATCACATTAATATCTTTCTCATCTCAACTGCTGGGTTGGGGCCACAGCCTCACCCACAGCATTTTGGTGAATTCCCCATCACTTCAGCCTGGTCGTGCCTGGACTTCCTGTCTGGTGGTGATGAGGGTTGACCCTCTGGGTACAGAGCTGGGATCTGAGACTTGAAGGCTCTGGCTGCACTCTGGCGGGAGGGAGGCCCCACCAGAGCCCCCAGCCCTGTAGTCATCCCTGCTTCTAACTCACTCGCTCATTCATCTCACGAACTTCTCCGGAAGCTTTCAGTGAGCCCCAGCCCCGGCCGGGCGGTGCTGGAGGCTGGATCCTGACTCTGGCCCTGAGTTTCAGCCCACAGAGCTTTATGTGGCCCCAGAGCTGCCCCTGCCCCTCCCCTGTTTACAGCCCTCCATGGCTCCCCAGTCCCCCCAGGACAAAGCCTCAGTCCCTCAGAGGCCTGTGGGACCTGCCCCACTCACGCTCGGGCCTCATCTCCCCTTGGACTTGCAAGGACTTGCCTTCTTTGTGCGGTGGCTCCCCCGTCTGCAGAAGGACCGAGTAATACCGACTGCCCCCCCCAGCAGGGCTGCGTGTAAAGAGCACTGTGCCCACGCACAGGCTGGTGTCTCTCCTGCTGGTCATTAGTGGTCGTTCTGCCTCTGTCCCTGCTGAATGTTCTGGGTTTCCCCTTCAGGAAAAGACTCTGACCAGCTTCACAAAAGGCAGCAAAGGACTGTCAGAGAAAGAGAACTCAGAGTGAGGGGTAAGGAACCCAGACCACGGTGGGTGGGGATCCCAACTCAGTCTGAGGGAGGAGGCTGGGCCTGGACCCCAGGGTCTGAGGGAGGAGGCTGGGCCTGGACCCTGGGTCTGAGGGAGGAGGGCTGGGGCCTGGACCCGGTGTCTGAAGGAGGAGGGCTGGGAATTGGAGCCCTGGGTCTGAGGGAGGAGAGCTGGGCCTGGACCCCTGGGTCTGAGAGAGGGAGGCACAGGCCCAAGGTTTCTGGTCCCCTCTGATGGAGCTACAGAGGTCATGACCTCACTCTCTGGTTGCTGACCCCTCCCCCTCTTGCCTACTGTGCAGGTCTGGCCTAGGCCCAGGATCGGACCAGGCCCCCATCCCTTCCTGCCCGGACTGTGAACTCATCTCCTTGAAGCCATAACGTCCGAGCTGCTGGTGCGGGGCAGCCCTGGGCTTGCCCTTCCTCCCCCTGGAGTGCGAGGAGGGAGGAGGCCCAGCTCCCTGTTTCAGGGTGGGGGGCGCTCAGCCTCCACTGTCTGTCTTCTCTTTCCCGGGGCTCCCCCTGGAGGCAAGGGGCCGTGCATGTCTGGGGGACCCCGCCCCACAAACCCTGTGTCTCTGTCTCTTGACTGTTGTCCAAGACTTGGTGTCCTGACCCTTGTTCGTGTGTGAATGTCGACAGGCCAGTCCTCTGTGTCCCCCCAGACACACACTCACACCTGTGTCCACCCGTTGTGTTCGCCACACCCCGCGTCTGGCCGATCCCCCACTGCTGCTGCTATCAACGCCAGAATAAACACCCCGTGGGTCTCACTCTCCCGGCCCCTGTCCTCTCTGGGACTGAGAAGCCGTCCTGGAACGTGCTGGCTGTGCGCTCAGACACAGGTGTGTTTCCGTGGCTGGGCGACTGACTTGGCCCACCTCTCTGAGCCTTGGTTTCTAAAGATTCCATTAGCGGGGACTGTGGTGATCATAGGACATGAAATGCTACACAAATCCACCAAGAGACCTGGAAGACCTCTGGAAGTGGGGAGTTGGAGGGAACACAGGGACTTCGGGCATAGCTGGATGCAGGGGTCAAGAGACTCTTCCACGTCTCCTGTCCTCCTATTGACTGTGCCATCTCGGTCTTGCAATAGTAATGCGATGACCATTTGGCTTCCAGGCCTGTAAGGCTGCAAAAACAAACAAAACCCAAGAACAAAACAAAAATCAGAGTTCCCAACTGCAAGGGCTTCAGTGATGGAGGTTTTCTTGTGCTCATAACAACTCGTTCAAAGACAGCCGGTCGCAGGGTTAGTTCCACAACACCAGGCCCTGAGTTGCGTCTCGAGACTGGCTTTGCCTTCCCCTGCCCTGCCGAGGACAAGCTGTCTGAAGCCACACCGCGTGGTGTTCTCACACCGCGCCGTCGTCGGGGTCTCGCCTTGTGTGTTCATCATTTCTCTCCCTGGGGGTAGGGGGGGTCTAGTTTCTAATTTGCCACAACTGGGCTCCGTGGCGACCCTGAGTTGCAAAGCAGTCTGGGCAAGAGGACATCTGTCATGTCTGGTCCCCATCACGGGGCGCAAGGCTTTGCCAGTGAGGCAGCAGAGGGGAGGGCGCGGGGCGGTTGCTGAGTAAGACGTTCGCAGGGCCGGCCGCAATTTTACGAGATGGGCAGGTCCTGCTATATTTGCCCACAGGGCAGATAATTTTTGAGGAAGCCACATGCGGCTCTTCTCTGTCCCCGCCTCCATATCAATCAGGGAAAAGAGTCTGATGGGTCTTGCTCGGGCTTTAGATGCCCACCACCGAGTTTGCACCCAGCTGGCAAGGGTGCTCTCGGGTCCTCCGCCGCCTCCTGCCTGCCCTCTTGCCTGTGATTGGCCCAGACCCTCGGGACTCCTCCCCTCTTCCTGGAATGGTGAATTCACCTCCTGGAAGCCCTAACATTCTTTAGCGGAGAATGTAGGGGGTCCCTTGATTGGCAGCCCTGAAAGAATTGCATGGCAGTGGACAAGGGACAGTCCCTTAAAATAGATGTCCACTACATTCTGTCTATTACCTCCGGCCCTTGGCTATTTGGAGTTAATTCACACCTACCCACCTTTCCAAGAAATCCATGATGCCAAACCGTATGATTGCTGTCCTTGCTTGGTAGGGCTGCTGTACCACGTGGCTGCCGACCGGCTCACGGGAACACCACGACCTATTCTCTCACAGTTCAGGAAGGCGGAAGTCTGGCGTCAAGGGGTCGACAGGGTTGGTTCCCTCCAAGGCCCTGGGAGGAGCCAGTCCATGCTTCTGTCCTGGCTGCTGGCAGCTGCGGGCAGACCTCGCATTCCTTGGCTGGTAGATTGACCACTGCGGTCTCGGTGTCCCACCTCTAGATCGCTTCCCCCACAGCCCCTGTGTCTTTCTCTTCATCAAGACCCTTGTCATTGGGTTTGAGCATCCGCCCAAATCTAGAATGATCTCATTTGGAGATCATTAACTTAATTACGTCTGCAAAGACCCTGTTTTCCAAAAGTTTCCATTCACAGGCTCTGGAGGCTGGGACGTGGACTGTCTTTTGGGGGCTACCAGGACCCTACGCCCATCTGGAGAAGTGTGTCCATTTCTTGCACACTTAACCTTAACTTGTGACTCAGTAATCCCACTCCTAAGTATTTACCCATAAGAGTAAAAACATGGGCACGCAAATATTCATAATAGTCCCCCACCGGGAAAATTGGAAACCAGCCAACTGCCCATCAGCGGAGAAGGGTGAGCGGATAGCAGTGTCCCCCGCAGGACTGCCTGGTACTCGGTGGTGGAAAGAACCACCTACCGACAGGTGTCGCACTGCAGGTACCTCTCGGAAGCCTGTGTCTGGTGAAGGGAGCCCGGAGCAAAGGAGTCCAGGCGCACGCTGTGTGGTGACCTTTACATGAAATTGTAGAGCAGGAAACTCTCACCCACAGGGACAGAAAGCAGGTCTGTCGCCTGGGCCATGATGTGCGGCGTGTCAGGATGGGGCGATGATTACAGAGGGGCACCAGGGAGTATTCTGGGATGGTGCAGCTGCCTTCTGTCTTGATGGTGGGGGTGGTCACACCACTGGCCACACGGGCCAGAACTCATTGCACGGTGCCCTCAGAGTGGGTGCATTAAAATGTTTTAATTGAAAGGGCTGAAAATGTTTTAATTGTTCCAAAATACACGTAAAATTTACCATTATTTTTGTCCTGTGAAATTTCTATTTGTTATTTTTTTCTTTTTTTTGCTTTTTAAAATTGGTGCACTATAATTACACACAAAAATGGGATTTCTTGTTACATATTTGAACATGCACACAATATGATGATATAATTGGGTCAATTCTGTTCCCCCAATACCTCCTCTCTCCCTCTCCTCCCTCCTCCTCCTGGTCTTCTACTTTACTGATTTCCCTTTCCATTTCTGTGAAATCCCCCACCTTTTCCCCTGATTTTCCTCTCTGGCTTCTACATATGACCCTTGACCTCCTGACTTAGGCTAATCACTTCATAGGCTGTTCTCAAGACATAATTTCATTTTTATTTGTGGCTGAATCAAACTCCATTGTGTCTCTTTACCACATCTTCTTTATTCATCTGTTGATGGACACCTAGGCTGGTTTCCTAATCTGGCTGTTGAGACTTGTGCTGCCATAAACATGGGTCCGCATGTCACACTAGAGCACGCCGACTTTAATTCTTTTGGATAAACCCAGGGGAGTGGTCTGGCTGGGTCATAGGGTGGTTCCATGCCCAGTCCTTTGAGGAGGCTCCATACTGATTTCCAGAGTGGTTGTGCTAGTTTACAATCCCACCAACCGTGTCCTTTCCCCTACATCCTCTCCAGCATTTATTATTTGTATTATCCGTGGCGGCTGTTCTAACAGGAGCGAGATGTAATCTCAGTGGAGTTTTGATTTGCATTTCCCTACTTGCTAAAGATGTTGAAGATTTTTTCATATAATTATTGGCCATTTGCATTTTATCTTTTAAGAAGTGCCTGTTTAATTCATTTGCCCATTATTGATTGGGTTATTTGTTTGTTGGGTGGTAATTTTTTCTTAATTCTTTGTATATTCTGGATTTCATCCTCTGTTGGAAGAGTAGCTAGCAAAGATTTTTTCTCCCATTCTGTAGACTCTCTTCATGCTCTGATTGTTTACTTTGCTGTGCAGAAGCCCTTTAATTTGATATCGTCTCATTTATTAACTCTTGGCGTTAGTTCCTGAACTTCACAAGTCCTTTTGAGGAAGTTACTGTCTGTGCTTCGATGTTGGAGTGTTGAGCCTGTGTTTTCTTCTAGCAGTTGCAGAGTTTCTGGTCTAATTCCAACATCTTTGCTCCACCTTGAGTTGACCTGGGCAGGTGGGGGATCTAATTTCAATCTTCTACATATAGGTTTCCAGTTTTCCCAGCACCATTTGTTTAAAAGGCTGCCTTTTTGCCAATGTAGTTTTGGGAAGCTTTGTCAAGGATCAGATGACCGTAACTGTGTGGGTTTGTCTCTGTGTCTTCTATCTTGTACCCCTAGTTTATGTGTCTGTTTTTATGGCAGTAGCATGCAGTTTTGTTACTAGAGCTCTCTGGTGAGGTTCACAGTCAGGTGTGTGAAGCCTTCAGCCTTGCTTTTCTTGCTTAGGGTTGCTTTAGCTATTCTGAGTCTTATATTCTTTCAAATGAGTTTTAGGACTTTTTTCTAGTTCTGTGAGGAAGCAAATCACTTTTAGGTGAACAGGAACATCAAACACACTCACACTGTTGTGCATACATCAACACCTTCCATCGCCAGAATTGTTCCAGCTTCACATAATTGGAACACTGTACCCAGGAAACAACTCCCATGCTCTCCTCCAGCCCCTACCACCCACCATTCCATTTGGGGGGATCCTCTATGAGCTCAACTACTCTGGGTCCCTCGTGTAAGTGGAATCATACAATATTTTTGTGACTGGATCATTTCACTTGGCATAATGTGCTCAGGGGTCATCCATGTTGTAGCAAGTGCCAGAATTTTCCTCCTTTTTAAGGTGAACTGTTTTATGTGTTGACCACCTTTTTATCCATTCTTCTGTTGGTGGACACTTGAGTTACTTCCTACCATATTTTAGCTATTGTGAATAATGCTGCTGGAAACGTGTGTACACAGATACCTATGAAACATATATATGTGTATATATATGTATATATACACATACACACACACACACACATATACATACACACACTGAGGATTGAACCCAGGGGTGTGATCAACATCTCCAGCCCTTTTTTATATTTTATTTAGAGACAGGATCTCACTGAGTTGTTTAGGGCCTCACAAAGTTGCTGAGGCTGGCCTTGAACTTGTGATCCTCCTGCCTCAGACTCCTGAACCACTAGAATTATAGGTGTGCACCACCATGCCCAGCAGTATATTTTCTTTTTTTTTTATTTTTATTTTTTAGATATTGATAGACCTTTCTTTTATTCATTTATTTATATGTGGTACTGAGAATTGAACTCAGTGCCTCACACATGCTAGGCACAACCCTGGCCCCTAGTATATTTTCTTACACATAAAATATAGCTCACTAAGGTTGATTTTAAAAAATACTCCTACCTGACATAATATAATCACCCAGGTTCAATGGCATGAGCCTGTGCCCCTCGCCTAGGAGAGGCAGCACAAAGCCACGTGGAACTTCGGAACGGGATCCCTGGGTGCTGGGCCTGCCTCTCCAGGACACACACACAGCCTCCCTTGATGCGAAGAGAATGCGAGGTGAACAGCCGCCCTCACATCCCATCCTGGGGCAGAACAGGGAGGGATGACAGGAAAACCAGCACGATTTATATTTGAGAGAGGGGAGAAGGGAGACACACAGGGTGGCCATTTGCTCTATGTGTCACAGAAAACTGGCCTTTAAAAAGTGAAGTAGAATATGGCCACAGGAAAATGCAGAGTTGTGCAGTGTGTGTCACCCAGGTCACCAGTCCCTGGCACACAGACAGGACATCCCAGTTCCCCACAGTTCCCCAGCTCCTTGCGGGTCACTCCTTCATGACCAAGGTGACTGCGATTACTGTTCCCGAGGTCCATTTGCCTGGTTTTGGAAACTCCTTTGAATCTAGCTTCTTCCAGGCAGCACGTCTGTGAGATTGGTTCAGGTGGTGACTGGCTGGTCTGGGTTACTCGATGTCATTGTCCTATGAGAGCACAGTAGGGGACTAACATGCCCATGTTACTGTCGCTCAACCTTCCAGTGGCTTCTGATTCAGCACTCACTGTTTTAGAGCACACCTGTAATCCCAGCAGCTCAGGAAGCTGAGGCAGGAGGATCTCGAGTTCAAAGACAGCCTCAGCAATTTAGAGAGGCCTTAGGCAACTTAGCAAGATCCTGTCTCAAAATAAAATATGAAGCCAGGTGCGGTGGCGCACGCCTGTAATCCCAGCACTTTGGGAGGCTGAGACAGGAGGATCGCGAGTTCAAAGCCAGCCTCAGCAATGGCGAGGCACTTAGCAACTCAGTGAGACCCTGTCTCTAAATAAAATACAAAAAAGGGCTGGGGATATGGCCCAGTGGTCGAGTGCCCTGAGTTCAATCCCCAGTACCAAAAAAAAAAAAAAAAAAAAAAAAGGGCTGGGGATGTGGCTCAGTGGTTGAGCGCCCCTGGTTTCAATCCCTGGTACAAAAAAAGAAACCAAAAAACTTCCCCCACTCTTTGGCTTATCTCTTCATTCTTTTAGTGACACTTTTTGATGAGCATAGTTTCTATTCTTTAAAAAAAATATTTATTTATTTGCTTTAGTTGTACACAATGCAACGCATTTTATGTTTATGTGGTGCTGAGGATCAAACCCGGGCTGCGCACGTGCTAGGCGAGCGCTCTACTGCTGAGCCACAACCCCAGCCCGAGCATAGTTTCTATTTTAAAGAAGTCCAATTTATCAATAGTTTCCTTTCTGGTTAAGTTTTTTGTTTCTTAAGATATCTTTGCCTACCCTAAAGGTCCTGGAGATATTCTACAATGTTTTCTTCTAGAGGTTTTATTGATTAAGCTTAAACACTGAGATCTACAACCTAACTGGAATTTTGTGCATGGTGTGAGGTAGGTGGCATTTGGATATCTGTTGGCCCAGTCTTATCTATTCAAAAAGATCATTTTTAAAAATATCATTATGCTTCAGTTTTACTTTTGTTATACATCAGGTGACCATATATGTATGGACATTTTCTTGGGTTTTCAATCTTGTTCTTTTGATCTATTTATTTGTCTTTCCTTGCAATAGCATGATGCTCTAATTATTATTATAACATTTCACCTTCTGGAAGTTATTCTAGCTTTTTGGCTTTTTTTTTTTTTTTTTTTTTTTTTTTTTTTTTTTTTTTTTTTTTGGTACTGGGGATTGAACTCAGGGGCCCTTGACCACTGGGCCACATCCCCCAGAACTTTTTTGTATTTTATTAGAGACAGGGTCTCACTGAGTTTCTAAGTGCCTAGCCATTGCTGAGGCTGGCTTTGAACTCATGATCCTCTTGCCTCAGCCTCCCAAGTGCTGGGATTACAGGCATGCGCCACCATGCCCGGCGCTTTTTGGCTTTTTAAAATATTTTTTAGTTGTTAATGGACCTTTATTTTTTCATTTATATATGATGCTGAGCATTGAACCCATGCCTCACACATGCTAGGCAAGTGTTCTACCACTGAGCCCTATCTTTTTTGTTGTTTGTTTGTGTACCAAGGATTGAACTTAGGGACACTCGACCACTGAGCCACACCCTGTTGCTTCTTGACTTGGAGCAACAACGCCGCCATGGAGAAAAACTCAGAGGCAGAATGAAGATGAAAGAAGGTTTTTTTGTTCTTCGGCTTTAGCAATCTCTCAAAACTCTAACACTGGCTCTTTCAGCAACCTCTCTGGCTCTTTACTTCTTCTGACTACTGACTCTTTACTTTTTACTTTTACTTTCTTAGAGAGAGCTTAGAGAGAGAGAAAGAGAGAGAGAGATAGAGAGAGAGCTTCTTCTTTCTTCTTCAACACCCCAACCATATTTTGTATTTTACTTAGAGACAGGGTCTCACTGAATTGCTTAGCACCTCATTTTGCTGAGGCTGGCTTTGAATTTGAGATCCTCCTGCCTCAGCCCCCCCGAGCCGCTGGATTTACAGGCATGTGCCAGGCTTATCTTTTTGTTTTTGACAACAGGAATTTATTGACTTCTAGAACTGAGCTATATAATGAATGAACTTCAGGCAGGCTGGATCCAAGTGCTCAGATGACTCCTCAGGAATTTCTCTCTTTTCCTACTTGGGCTTTTCTTTCTGTAGCTTGACTTTCCTCTCAGGTAGAGCCTCTCCCCTTATAAGGGCAAAGAGAGCCGAGGCTTTCATCCTATTATCTCATCAATCTAGCAGGAAGAGGACAGCTTTGTGCTGAATGTTGATTCCAAAGTCCCAAGATTAGCTCTCACTGGCCTTAGTTGGGTCACATGTCTATTTCTAGACCAATTATTATAGCCAGTGTGATGAAATGCTCTCATCAACCTGGTCTGGCTCTTATTCCCACTATTGGATCCCTGGAAGAATACAAAGAATGTGGGTTTCAGCTGAAGAGAGATGCTAAGAAAATCAGGGATTTCAGAGAATGGAAAGAGAAGATACAGATGATGGGGAAAATCTTTATAAAACACATGCCATATACAGGGATGGTATCCAAAATATACAAAGAACTCTTAAAACTCAACAATAAGACTAGAAACCCCAATTTTAAAATGAGCAAAATAGCTGAACAGAAAAAAGAAGTTATACAGATGGTTGCTATATTGCATTCATGTATGAATATGTAACAATAACTCCCACTATTATGTACAACTATAATGCACAAAAAAATGGTGTGGGGGGTGAGAGAAAAAGAAGGTATACAGATGGCAAATAAGCATACTAAAAGGCATTCAACATCATATGTTGTAGTGGACGACAAATTAAAACAACAGTGAGATACTGCTTCTCCCTATTAGAATGGTCCAAATCCCAAACACCGATAACACACCAAATGCTGATGAGGACACGGAGCATCATGAATGCTCTCATTCATGCCCAAAAGTTTGGCCGTTTCTCACAGAAAACTACAAACATAACTCTAACCAGAAAGCAAGCGGCTCCTTGGTTTTTTATAAATGGCCCAAAAATAGGACCAGGGACAATTATTCTATATAATGTGGTTCAGCGGCTCACCTATAATCCCAGTGGCTTGAGATGCCTCTGAGTGAGACCCTGTCTCTAAACAAAATACAAAATAGGACCAGGGATGTGGTTCAGCGGTTGAGTGCCTCTGAGTTCAATCCCCAGTACACAAAAATAAAATACAATACAATAATAAGGGCTGGAGATGTGGTTCAGTGGCTAAGCACCCTGGGTTCAATCCTCATACAAACATATCTAGAAGGAAGCCTAATGTAAACTAGAATAGATTCTGGGAGATAATGATGTATCAGTGTAACAAATTATCAATTGTAACAAATGTACAATCTGGTGGGGGATGTTGGTAATAGCAGAGGCTATTGTAACAGGGGTATGGGGTGGGAGAAGGAAGGATATGAGAAATTGGTGTGCCTTCCTCTCAATTTTGCTGCAAATCTAAGACCGATCTAAAACATAGAGTCTGGTTTTTAAAAACCATATACACCACAGAATGTACAATGTGCAGCTCGATGGTGAACCCTAACATAAACTAAAGACTTTAGCTAATAACAGTGTATCAGTGTTGGCTTATTGTAACAAATGTACCATAGTAATGCAAAATGTTAATCGGAGAATTTGGGGAAGGAGGTAAGAAAGGGAGTATATTAAACTCTGTATTTTTCACTCCACTTTCCCTATAAACCCCAAACTGCTTTTTAAAAAATATTTTGTTTTAGTTGTAGTTGGACACAATACCTTTATTTTATTTTTATGTGGTGCTGAGGATCGAACCCAGAGCCCCGCACGTGCTAGGCAAGCGCTCTAACCGCTGAGCCACAACTCCAGCCCCCCTAAAACTGCTTTTTTAAAAAGTAAATTAATTTAAAAGAAAATCAGAGATTAACAGATGTCAGGCAAAAACGACAGCCGTCCAAGCTGCAGTAGGTGCCCACTCTAATAACAATTTGCACTTTGGGACCTGATTACGGCAATTAGAAAAGACAAATGCCCTTTGCATGTTTAAGGATTTAAGAAAAGAGTCACAATTCCTGGACACACAAATTTCTCCCTGTGATACAACTTTCCAGGATTCTCTTTGTGACTTTGCTATGGCAGGGAGCGAGGAAGCCAATCACGAATGGACCACTACTGACGTCACGAGTCACCAAGGCTTCCAAAAGCTCAGCACTCTGTGGCGCCCTCTGGCGAGAGGAGAGGTGGCTTCACTATGAGAGCGCGCCAATCTTGTCAGTTGACTCTGGCAGGGTTCCCGGGCCATGTCCAACACCCCTCACGCCCCCTGGCGACTCAAGTCACTTTCCATCTCCACACTGCCAGTGCTTGCGGAAGAAACCCAACTGGGAGGGAAAAATACTGAGAGGAAAAGAATAGCCAAATTCCCTGGCATCCAATCAGATGCAGGCATTAGCTCTACAGCTACCCAATCAGATTAGCCAAAATAGCGCAGGTATCCAATAGGATGGGGCAGAGTTGCCATGACGACATGAGTTTCCATAGCTTTCCAGGGTCCTGAGCTCCATCGCTGAGCGCCGCCTGGCGCCTGGCAACGCTGAACTACCGACTCCAGCCCGCGCGAGCAGGTCGGAGGCAGCCAATGAGGCAGGGCCGAGCCGCTCCGTGACGTCACTAGCGGCCAAGTCGCAAGCGCGCACTTGCTTCCGGAGTGGTTGGTGCGCGTGCGCACCTGCCCCCCTGTCCCGTTTGAGGAAGAGCTAAAAGGCGGGAAAGCGCGTGAGGGGAGGTGTGAGGCGAGGTGGGGACAACAGGCCTGACTGACTGGCCGCCTGTCTGATGGACCTCGAGGCAGACCCCCCTGTTTCAGTAAAGGCCTGGGAGAAGATGTGACCCTGAAATTCTCGTTAAGGGACAGAGCCCGAAGAGAAAGCCACCCAGAGAAGGGCTGGGAGAAAGAGCTCCAAGGGGCAGAGAAGGCCAGCTGCAAGGGGCAGGAGCAGAAGGCGTGCAGGGACCCGGGGAAGGAGCGGGAGGAAGGCGGATGCGAGGACAGCGCAGGGCCAGGCCAGGGCGCGAGGACAGGGGCCCTACTGACCAGGAAGGACGGCCGGGTTGTTGCCGAGAGCGAGGGGACGGAAGTGGTCCATGGTCACAGATGGACGACCCCAAAGCAGATATGGAGGCGGGAGAGAGAGGACAGCGACAGGACAGAGGGCAGTGTCAGCTGGAATGGACAGTGAGGAAGAGGGTTGTAGAGGGTTAGGGAAGGTAACCGACAGGGACAGTGGGTCAGACAGGAGTGAAAGCCGAGATGGAGACCCAGGGGACCCGGCAGAGGTGGGAGCGGGGCGTACAGACATGGGAGATCTAAGACTAATGGTAGAGAGACCACCAAGGCAGCAGTGCAGAGAGATGGGACAGTGACAGGCGGGACAAAGGCCAGGGAGACAGTGATAGGAAATAGATAAGGGGGGAGGGACAGTGGCAAATATAGAGAAGAATGTGGCAGTTGTAGGGACAAGAAGACAGGCTCCAAGGTGATAACAGTGTACAGGGCAGTGATAGAGAGAAGACAGAGATAACAGAAGCAATACCAGAAGGAGTGACAAAAATAAAGAAGGTGCCAAAGACAAAGTTGGAGGCAACAGTGACTGAGGCAAAGAACAAATTCAGACAGAGCAGGCAGGGACAAAGGTACCAGTGTGGAGATGCAGGGAAATATTCTAGAAAAGGAGCACAGCAATACACAGAGGGGACAGAGAGGATGGGAAGTGACTCGGACAGAGAAGAGAACAGAATCAGAGAGGACAGAGACAGGTCAAAGGCAGAGATAGGCACCATGACATAAATAGAGGAAACAGAAACAGAGCGGGGGGCGGAGGTGGTGGATTCAGAGTGGAAGGAGACAGACAGGGGAGACAGATTCGGAGGAGACAGCCACAGAATGCACAGACTCAGAGTGGAGAGCAATAGTGGTGACAGTCCCCAAGTGGGAGTAACAGAGCACAGTCAGTGACAGAGATGAAGAAATAGAGGCAGAAAGGAAGGCAACAGAAGAGACAGTGACAAAGATGATAGCCACAGAAAAGACATGGAGATAAGATGGCAGTGTAGAGATAGGTGGGTTTAGCAGACATCCTGGATGTAGAACTTGAGAAAAGGGGTACAGACAGAGCCAGAGCAGGTAGAATTGTGTCGCTTAGAAGAGGATGGCTATGAGGAAGAACATGACCAAGACACACCAGAGAAAGATAAGGACACAGACCTGGTCACAGAGATGAATGGAGACAAGGGCAAATAGAAAGGAAATTAGAGGGTCAGACTTGCTGAGAGATGAGGGTGATCCACAAAAGCAAAGATGGCTGGAGATGCCACCAAAGACTCAGGGAGTACAAAAGGGTAGTTACCAACTGAGACCTTCCACCCAGCCTAATAGCTGATTCTGGCATATGAAAACCATGAAGGATTGAGATTCTTTATGCCACCTTGTGAAGGAGCCCTAATTAGGAAGGGCTGTTGTAGCTAGCTGGAAGCCATGGGTTCCACCTGATATGTATGTGACGCACCTGTAGGCACCCGCAAACCTGAAGGTATATAACCGGGTGAAAGCGGTCCGAGTTAAGAGAACGAATTCATTCGGTCCGTCGGGCAGTCACTCGGTCGGTCAGAATCAGAGCGGCCAGAACGTAGGCAGAGCGGTTACAGAAGAGAAACCAGATAGAAGAAGTAATGACTGGCCAGAGTTAGGCCGAGGCTCCAGAGGACTGGTCAGAGTAAGGCCGAGGCTCCCGAGGAAGACAGAAGACAGAAGACAGAAGAAGGAAGAAAGAAGAGAGAAGAAAGAAGCTCTAATCTTTCTCTAAGCTACTCTAAACTAAGACTCTAAGCTAAGATCTTTCTTTCCCTCTCTAAGCTCTAAGAAAGTAGAAGTAAAAGTAGCAAAAGCTATACTCTGCCTCCGAGAATTTTCCTCCCGTGGCGGCGCCGTGGCTGGCCGTGACAGGCAGCTTACAAATGGTGGTCCGTCCGGGGCTCGGCAGGCAGAGAAGAAAAGCTAAGAAATAAGGAGAGCAACGAAAAAGCATAGCCTCAGACTCATTTGAGACCAGCAAAAAGAGTAGTAAACAAGAGAGCATAGCCTCTGACTCAGTTGAGGCCAGTTAAAAATTAAGCCGAAGCAGAGTAGCCGGCCAAAAGCCGAAAAAAGCCGAAGCGAGCCGGCCAAAAGCCGAAGCAGAGTAGCCGGCCAAAAGCCATAAAAAATATAGAGAAAAAGCCTTGAGCTTTAGTATAAAGAAAAAAGCCATGAGCTTAAAAGAAAATAGAGAATTAAATAGCATGGTAAAAACCATGCAGAAAAAAAAAAAAAAAAAGAGCCACTGAGCTTTGGCAAGAAAGCCATAAAGAAAAATAGAGGAGGAAAAAAAAAAAAAAAAAAAAAAAAAAGTCAAAGCCGCTTATGCAATTGTGCTTAACTAGGTGCGTTAGCTGCTCCTCAGCATTAGGCTTCCTTAAAGCCACAGCACCTTCTCAAAAAGGGCTCAAATATCCACCCTTTCAAAAATAAAAGGTGAAAAGCTAGGTAGAGACAAGAAAATAAAAGAAAATAGAGAAAATAAAATAGAGAAAATAGAACAAAAGCACCTTTTTAAACTAAAGGGAAGGAATATGAAGGAGCCCTAATTAGGAAGGGCTGTTGTAGCTAGCTGGAAGCCATGGGTTCCACCTGATATGTATGTGACGCACCTGTAGGCACCCGCAAACCTGAAGGTATATAACCGGGTGAAAGCGGTCCGAGTTAAGAGAACGAATTCATTCGGTCCGTCGGGCAGTCACTCGGTCGGTCAGAATCAGAGCGGCCAGAACGTAGGCAGAGCGGTTACAGAAGAGAAACCAGATAGAAGAAGTAATGACTGGCCAGAGTTAGGCCGAGGCTCCAGAGGACTGGTCAGAGTAAGGCCGAGGCTCCCGAGGAAGACAGAAGACAGAAGACAGAAGAAGGAAGAAAGAAGAGAGAAGAAAGAAGCTCTAGTCTTTCTCTAAGCTAAGCTCTATCTTTCTTTACTCTACTCTAAGCTAAGAAGAAGAAAAGCTAAGCTCTATCTTTCTTTATCTTTCTAACTCTTACTCTAAGCTAAGAAAAGCTTGCTTTAATCTTTCTCTCTAAAAAATCTTTCTTTCTCTCTCTAAGCTCTAAGAAAGTAGAAGTAAAAGTAGCAAAAGCTATACTCTGCCTCCGAGAATTTTCCTCCCGTGGCGGCACCGTGGCTGGCCACAACAGGCAGCTTACAACCTTGGTAAGTTATGACCTTAACTTGAGAGTGTGTTCTGCAAGGTTCTAGATTTGTGATCATGTTTCTCAATTCCCCAGTCTTTCTTTGGCCCACTGTACCCGTAGCACAAAGATGAAGAAATAGAGGAAATAGAGGCAGAGAGGTTGGCAATAGAAATAACAGTGACAAAGGTGTAGAGACAGAATCTATGAAGACTTAAGAGACCAGATGTGGGTGTAGAAATAAAGGTAAAGGGTTTTTTTTCATTCATTCTTCTGGGTGCTTGAGGAAATGGCAGTAAACAAACAACATATACACACCGGTGTAGTTTTCAACCTAGTTGGTAAACAATGATAATATCAACTACAGTAATCTGCTTAGAAGAAAACTTAAGCAAAGTTAAGAGGAGAGCATGATGAAGTTGCTGATAATGGCAGGCTAGTTTATTCAAACCAACATTAACCACAAAAACAACACACAATGTTGGATGGTTCTTTATTTTAACCAAAGGCATTGAAGGTCTCACAAGATTTATCAGGCTGTAACTGAAGGGAAATCAGGAACCCAGAGCAGTAATCAGAATAGTTCTATACTGAGGAAATTTTACAATCCTGACAAATTTGAACCTTTTTTTAATAGCATCTCTGATGATGGGAATAAAAATAAGATACCCATCCAAGGTGGGGATTGCACATTAAACTTGGAAAACAATGGCTGTACCTTCAGGATAAGGGGAAACAAAGTAAAGTGGCCCTTGTTTGTGAATTTGCAACCTGTTCCTTGTGTGGTCCAATAGCTTCAAGTTGTCAATTTATTTAAAGTCCCAGACTAGACCTGTATTTAGCACACATATAAAATTCTCTCTAGAGATAAAAACTTTTGCTAATGGCCTCAATTATTCCTGTAAACATATTTCTTTCAAAGACTGAGTAGCACACAATCATATATAACCAAGGATCCAAAGTACCATGATTGAGAACAGAAATATGAAACATTGAAAAGAGACCCACTAATACTTATGGTATTGGCATTACCAAACACATAACATATGTGCTTTATTAAATAGAAGTTTGTCATTTTGTTGGGTCAAAGAAACTATTTAAAAGTGTCTGGATGTTTGAAATTAACACTTCTATGAATTGAAAATGGCAAATAGGGTTAAAAGTAAAATTAACAACTGAATACAGAAATAGTGAATTGGAACATAGGGCAGAACAGTTTATTCACAATATAATTCACCATGAAGAGACAAGGCAGGGAGCATGTAAAAGAAGTGAATTGATATGAAGAATGGAGACTATAGAGTAAAGGGAGTTTGTTGCTATCATTGTTGTGTGGGTTTGTGGGGTTTTTGTTTGTTTGTTGCAGTGCTTGGGATGGAACCAAAGGCCTTGCACATGCAAGGCAAGTGCTCTATCACTGAGCTACATCTCTAACCCAAGTGAGAAAGTTTTATCTATACTGTATTCTAAATCCCAAAAGAGAGGAAAGAGTAAAAATGTGGCAAAAGAAACACTAAAGAAATAATGGGCCCCACCCTTGTACCCCACTGACCACTCCCTCAACGTCTCCAGGATGTTCACCAACAAATGTCACACAGTAAGCCTTAGAGGCACTGTTGAAGAAACATACAAAGAGGCCTGACTATCCACAACTACGGAGCTCAACCAAAGAATCTTGAAGCTATGTGGGATTTGCCAATCTCCCAAATCAAGTTTACAGAAAATCAGTGAAGAGTGGGTTTGAATTCACACTTATGATAGTAGATGAATCTGGACTGGGAAAATCAATGTTAATCAACTCATTTTTCCTCACATCTGTATTCTCCAGAGTATCCAGGTCCTTCCATAGAATAAAAAAGACTGTGCAGGTGGAACAATCTAAAGTTTTCATCAAAGAAGGTGGTATTCAGTTGCTGTTCACAACAGTTGATACCCCAAGGATTTGGAGATGCAGTGGATAATAGTAATTGCTGGCAGCCTGTTATTGACGACATTGATAGTAGATTTGAAGATTACCTAAATGCAGAATCTCAAGTAAGCAGACATCAGATGCCTGATAACAGAGTGCAGTGTTGTTTATACTTTGTTGCTCCTTCAGGACATGGACTTAAACCATTGGATATTGAGTTTATGAAACATTTGCATGAAAAAGTGAATATCATCCCACTTACTGCCAAAGCAGACACACTCACACCCTGAGGGATGCCAACAGTTTAAAAAAACAGATAATGAAAGAAATTTGAGAACATAAGATATATGAATTTCCAGAAACAGATGATGAAGAAGAAAATAAGCTGGTTAAAAAGGAAAAGGACTGTTTATCTCTTGCTGTGGTAGGTAATAATATTATCATTGAAGTTAGTGGCAAAAGGGTCAGAGGAAGGCAGTATCCTTGGGATGCGGCTGAATTGAAAATGGTAAACATTGTGATTTTACAATTCTAAGAAATATGTTGATAAGAACACACATGCAGGACTTGAAAGATGTTGCTAGTAATGTACACTATGAGAACTACAGAAGGAGAAAACTGGCAGTTGTGATTTATAATGGAGTTGATAACAACAAGAATAAAGGGCAGCTTATGAAGAGTCCCCTGGCACAAATGGAAGAAGAAAGGAGGGAGCTTGTAGCCAAGATGAAGAAAATGGAGATGGAGATGGAGCAGGTGTTTGAGATGAAGGTCAAAGAAAAAGTTCAAAAACTGAAGGACTCCAAAGCTGAGCTGCAGGGACACCATAAACAAATGAAAAATAATTTGGAAGCCCAGCATAAGGAATTAGAGGGAAAATATCATCAGTTTGAAGAGGAAAAGGCAAACTGGGAAGCTCAAAAACATATTTTAGACAACAGAACTCTTCAAGGACCTTAGAAAAGAACAAGAAGAAAGGAAAGATCTTTTAAACTCTGTATTGACCACCAGTTATATATTAGTTGCCAATATTCCGTCTTGGACATCAGTGTTTGTTGGATCCACTTGACCAATTTGCACCAGTTTTATCCATAATGATGGATTTAACAGCATGACAAAAAATTTTTTTATTGTTCTTGATGGAGATTAAGATGCTTTGAATTGTTTAGGGTGTTGTGTACTTAGAAGGTAACAGCTCTAAGTACCTTTCTGCATTTTATTTTTTAAAAATTTTTTATTTAAAAAGATGGCTTCAATTTAATGCAAGAGAACAGTTTACTGTTATACAATCATGTTGTGGTTTGATTATTTACAGGATATTCCAAAATAAAAGGACCCTGAAAGGTTAGAAGAAAGAAAAAGAAATAATGGTGAATTTTTTAAAAATTCCAAGATTGATAAGAAACTTTAATCCAAAGATTTAAGAAGCCAAATGAGCCACAAGATTAAAAAGATCCACACTTCACAAGATTAAAGAAATCAACACTTTGAACCATTGTCATAGGTTCGCAGAACACCAGAGGCAAAGACAAGATCTCAACAGCAGCTAGAAAAGAGAGACAGATGTCCTTCAAAAGATCAGCAATTTGAATAACAAATGACTTCCCACAGTAACAATGGAAGCCCAAATAAGATTGATGTTCTGATAGCAAATAACTGCCCATGTTATACCCAGGGGAAAACATTCTCTAAGAATGAGGTCAAAATACATTCGCAGATAAATAAAATGAGATTTTCACCTTAGTAAAAATATTTTAAAGGATATAGTTTAGGGGGGGGAAAGTGATGCCAGATGGAATATCTGAGATGCAAGATGAAATAAAAAGCAAAGAAAGTGATAGATGTAAATAAACCTGAACAAATCTTGGCTGCACGAAATAATTACAAGGACAGTAATAATGTTATCCTGTGTTGTCCAAGACAGAATGTAAGCACATAAAAATAAAAACATTAGGAAAACTTGCCAGGGGTTTAGGCATTCTGCAGCCCTTCTGTTGTCTAAGAGGTGAGTAAAGGTGCTGGCTAATTTTAGACTTTAAGTTAATTTATAAGTTTTACTTTCCAGAATAATCCTAAAAGAAATACAACTTCTTGTTTTAAAAGTACATGGGACTGAGCCGGGTGCGGTGGTGCACGCCTGTAATCCCAGCACTTGGGAAGCTGAGGCAGGAGGATTGCGAGTTCAAAGCCAGCCTCAGCAATGGCAAGACACTTAGCAACTCAATGAGACCCTGTCTCTAATAAAAATACAAAAAAGGGCTGGGCATGTGGCCCAGTGGTCAAGTGCCCCTGAGTTCAATCCCTGGTACCCAAAAAAAAAAAAAAAAAAAAAAAAAAAAAAAAGTACATGGGACTAAGCAACTCAGTGAGACCCTGTCTCTAAATAAAATACAAAATAGGGCTGGGGATGTGGCTCAGCGGTCGAGTACCCATGAACTCAATCCCTGGCACCCACCCCCCCCCAAAAAAAGAAAATAAAAGTACATGGGAGGCTGGGGCTATAGCTCAGTGGCAGTGCACTTGCTTAGCATTTGTGCAGTATTGGGTTCGATCATTAGCACCACATATAAACAAACATAAGGGCATGCTGTTCATCTACAACTACAAAATAAAAATTTTTAAGGTACATGGAAATCATAAAAATTAACACATTTGGAAGAAAAGAAACGGGAGACAATCAGCATTGTTGGGTTCCCATGCATCCAGCTTAGCAGCCCCCTCTAAGTGCTGCACTCTGGCCTGGCTTCATCACATGCCCAGTGTGACTGGCTGGAGATGTTAGGTTCTCTGCCTGACCAGGCCTGAACCATGTGCCTGTTGCTCACAAGGATCAGTCCTATCCAAGTCACACAGGCTCCTTGCAGGGACAGCTCTTTCTGCAAACAAAAAGGTGCTACCTTGGTCGGAATCAGGGAATGTATAGTTTTGCTGCTGCTATAAGAATTACCACAGCACAAATCTGCTGTGGTCCAGTTCTGTGGCTGAGAAGTCCAGCAGGCTTCTCTGGCTAGAACCAAGGTGCTGCAGGGCTGCCCTTCTTCCTGGGGAATCCATGTCATTCCCTTTGACTTCCACTGGCCTTTCTGGTGGCCCCCTTCTACCACTTTCAAAGCCAGCGGTGTAGCATGTCCACTAATCTGCTTCTGTCACTGTGTACCACTCTGATCTCTTCTGCCCACCCGTCCGCTTCTTTTTAAAGACCTGTGATTGCTGTGGGCCCACCTGGGTGACCCAGGATGTCCTCCCCTCTTCAGCTCAGCCACTAGAAACCGTATTCCCTCAGCAGCCTTCCTCTTTGTCATGTCCCCACACACATCCACGGGTCCTGGGGTCAGGACTTCTTTAAGGAGCAACGATTCTGCCATCACAGGGGCACGAGTGCTAAGGAGGCCCCACAAAACCATCACCACAGCTGATATGGGTTAGAAGCAAAGTTAGGGATAGCAGGGGCTGGGAGATGGAAAGGAAGGAAATGAATGTTTAATTGGACACATACTAGCTGTCAGACACTGTGCTTGCAATTTTACATACATTGTAATTTACTTTTTTTTTCAATATTTATTTATTTACTTTAGTTTTACACAATGCAATGTATTTATGTTTACGTGGTACTGAGGATCGAACCCGGGCCGCGCACGTGCGAGGCGAGCGCTCTGCCGCTGAGCCACAACCCCAGCCCTGTAATTTACTTTTTTAAAAAAATATTTTTTAGTTGTAGTTGGACACAATACCTTTATTTTATTTGTTTTTATGTGGTACTGAGGATCGAACCCAGGGCCTCACACATGCGAGGCAAGTGCACTACCACTGAGTCCCAGCCTCAGCCCATTATAATTTATTTTTATGACAAGATTATTATATGTAAATGAGTACCCCTATTTTATATTTGAGAAAACAGGTTTAGAGTAATAGAATGACCTGTCTAGTGACAGTTAGCTGATGGCAGAGGCAGGATTTGGATTTGGGCCCGTCTGCCTCTAAAAGACATTTAAAATGGAGACTTATGCTTAATTCCTGGCATGCATATATAAATTCATATATATTTCTCTGGAAAAAAAATTGTACAGGTAATGAATGGATAGATTGTCCTTGCTTCTTAAAAAAGTGTTGCAGAGGGCTGGGGTTGTGGCTCAGCGGTAGAGCGCTCGCCTCGCATATGCGAGGCCCTGGGTTCGAGCCTCAGCACCACATAAAAATGAATAAATAAAATAAAGGTATTGTGTCCATCTACAACTAAAAAATAATTATTTTTTAAAATCTCTGTTACCAGTTTATGGTGGACTTTTCCAGATCTTTGTCCAAAATTTGGGGGTGGAGGGGCACACGTGCATATATACAATACATGCATAGTATCGTATAGTAACTGAGTACTGCTGTTTTGAGCAAGCATGTGAGTGTGTTTTAACATAAATGGGATCATACCATACATATTGTTCTGCAGCTTGCTTTTTTAACTCAACAATATGTCTTGGAAATCCATCCAGATTTATTTAAAGAGCTCTGTCCCGTGTCTTTCAAGAACTGCGGTAGTATTCCAGAAAGCTCGTGGTTTCTTTTCCATTCTCCTATTGCTGGACGTTTGGGCTCTTCTTGGTTTCTTTGCTCTTCCAATATTGTTGTGAATATCTTTGTACAGGTTTCTTTGGGTTCCCGTGTTTCCTTGGGGTCAATAGGGCATATGAGTATATTCATGAGTGTATATTCAGGCCATATGAGTATATTCATTTTACTTTTCATCAATACCCCCATAAACTGTCAACTATTGCTGAATAGCGAGGTGCCCCAAATTCAGCAACTTCAAATAACAGTCACGTGTCATTGGTCTAGCCCAGCTGGCCTAGGGTCTGGAGCCCCGCTGAGGGGGTCAGCTCCTGGGGGTGCTTCTTGTGGCAATGTCAGGGACATGAGAACCTAACGACAACATGCAAGACCTCTTGCGGCCTAGACTCAGGGTTGACACACTTTGACCAAACCAAGTCACATGGCCCATGTAGAGTTAAGGGGCAAGGCGAGGGTATAGAGGCATTAGTAGAAGTGCCAGGGCCAGGACAGAGGAAGGCCCCCCTGAGCACTCACCAACACGCAGTATACCAGTCGACCTGGTCTCTGCTTGTGCTATGGGGAAATAGCTGTTGATTCTCCTCCAAATGCTCTTGTGGCGACTGTCGCTGGAGACAGACAGCACAGCACAGCAGGGGTGGGGGAGCACCTGGTGGGATTCAGAACTTTTCAAGCCGCTTCCTCTGTACGTGCCTCAGCTTCTCCATCGGAAAATGGAGGATGGGACTCGCAGCCACTGAGGAGAGTTCAACTCCCAGCAGCTCTGGGTGTCTGTTTCATGCGACCTTGGACAAATCACTTTTTCTCTCCTAATTACCATATCTAAATTGTAGAACTGGATCAATAAATTCTGCCTTCCCTACTTCACAGAGCAGGATCCTCCAAAATTGTGAACGTACAGTCCTTGTGGGAATAGGAAGCATGTGGATGCCAGGCTTTAGTTTTGGAGTTGAGTACGACACCCCTAGAGGGCCGATGAGAGTGCTGAGCACCATGAGAGGCTGGAAGAGTTGGCTGGCAGTCCCTAACAGTACCAGTCACTTCCGTTACACTTGCAAATAACAAACCCCAGTGCAAATTCCTGTAAGCTGGTGTGGGAGGGGGTGATGCATATTTCTTGGCTCATGTAACTGACAATCTCAGGACTAGCGTCAACATCAGGAATGGCTGGATCAGGCACTCAACTGTTGCCATCAAGAACATGTCTCTCCATTTATCCCCTCTGCTTTCCTCTGCGTTGCCACATCTCAAGCAGGTTTTCTCTAATATGGTAGAACCACCAGGTCATTTTGGGGGAAATTTCAAGAAAGAGAGAGGCCCCTGAGGGATACAAATTAGAAAAAGCCACTAACTCTGGGAGGATACATTTCAAGAAAGCATTCCTTCCATCTGGCTAGTGCCGTCCTGAATCCAGAATGTATGGTTTGGCAAGAGGAACACAGGAACAAATTGCCCGAACATGGGCAGCAGCCCCGAGTGCAGCAAGATTGTCACTGGCAGCTCAAGGTTGCACTTTTACCAGTATTAAGACAACATACTAGCCGGGTGCGGTGGCCCGTGCCTGTAATCCCAGCGACTCAGGAGGCTGAGGCAGGAAGGTCACAAGTTCAAACCCAGCCTCAGCAACTTAGCAAGGCCCTAAGCAACTCAGTGAGACCCTGTCTCTAATAAAATATAAAATAGGACTCGGGATGTGGCTCAGTGGTTAAGTGCCCCTGGGTTCAATCCCTGGTACCAAAAAAAAAAAAAAAAAAAAAAAACAGATGACACCGTTTTCCTGACAACTTGCCTAGTGTTCTCAAGGCCCAGGGATCTATCCCCAGCACTGAAAAAAAAAAAAAAAAAAAAAAAAAAAAAAGGAGGAAGAAGAGAGAAGAGGAGGAGGGGGAGGAGGCGATGTTCCATTGAGGTGTGGCAGTGGGCTGGTCTCTCTCAACGTCCCCCAAGAGCAGCTTTGCTGTTCTCCACTGTTTCGTCCATCACTATTCACCTGGCAACCAGCAGAGCTTAGTCCCAGTATGAGATGAATGGACTAATGATCAATAAATAGGACAGGGGTGATTAGAAATGAGAACAGGATGCAGGTACATCCCCAAGGTCACACCTACTCCACTCATTTTTAACACTTAAGTTATTTTCAGACTTGGCAATTATAAACGATTCTGTGATCTACATCTTAGTGTGAATACTCTTATCTACTTCTCTGATTATTTCCTTAGTATAAATCCTTAGGAGTTGAATTACAGGATCACTAACAAAACTTCTATGCAAAAGCAAGAGTGATTTTTACATTAACTGTTTCACTTAGTTCCTTTTAGATAAAGCCCAAGGGCATATGATTAAAACTACTCAGTGGTTCTTTCTTCTGCCCATTCTGTGAGCGACAAATGTTTTTAAGGTCTACTGAATGCTAGTCAGAGTGCAGCAAAACAGACATTCATGGTCACACACTGTCGTCGGAATGTAAATTGCTACCTGCCTTTTAGAAAGCAATTTGGCAGTAGGTGTCAAATACAGGAAAAATGTCTATGCCCTTAAATGCCTTGACATCCCATCCCTGGGAATCCACCTGAAAGTCAGAGACTTGTATACAAAAAGGTCCATCATGATGTTATTTATAATAGAATGAAATTACCAAAGTACCCCACTAGAAGGGAATGGTTAAATTAACTATGCTATGTCCGCACAATAAAATATCACACAGCCATTTAAAACTGCATTTTGAAGAAAATATATATGAGCATAGAAATGCTGGTTGGTACAGATGTTCAGTACAAAAGCAGAATGTGAACATTTTATATGAAGTATGGATCTAACTAGGCTTTTAAAGACTAAGTGGAAATGCACTGACATGTTAAGTGGTGCTGTGTTTGGAAGGTGAGCACATAGAAATTTTTTCTGCCTTTCTTTGTTTTCATTCATTCTTTTATGATCACTGTGGTAGACAGAGATGCCCATGTCCCAACCCCTGGAACCTGTAAATATGCATGACCAGAGGGATTTTGCAGATGACTAGGATAAGGATCTTGGGTGGCCCACCTGATCATCCTGATGGGCCCAGTGTCATCAGAAGGGTCCTAAAAAGAGGGAGACAGCAGGGTCAGGCTCCAGGAAAGCAGTGTGACCAGGCAAGCAGAGGTTGGAGTTATGTGGGGTCACAAGCCCAGGAATGCAGGCAGCCTGGAGGAGTTGGAAAATGCCAGAAAATGAATTTACCTCCAGGGCCTTCAAAAGGAACCTGCTTTTTTTTTTAAATATTTATTTATTTGCTTTAGTTGTACACAATGCGTTTATTTTTACATGGTGCTGAGGATCGAACCCAGACCGCGCGTGCTAGGTGAGCGCTCTACTGCTGAGCCACAATCCTAGCCCCAAGGAACCTGCTTTGATCCTAGCCCAGCGAGACTGACTCTGGCCTTCTGATATTTAATACTGTAAGATCGTAAATCTGTGTGGTTTAAGCCTCTAACTTCGTGGTAATTTTTTGTCATAACAGCGATAGAAAACTAAAATAGTCATGAATCAATGTTTTTTTTTTTTTTTTTTTTTTTTTTTGTGGTACCGGGGATTGAACTCAGGGGCACTTGACCACTGGGTCACATCCCAGACCTTTTTTGTATTTTATTTAGAGACAGGGTCTCACTGAGTTGCTAAGTGCCTCACCATTGCTGAGGCTGGCTTTGAGCTCGCGATCCTCCTGCCTCAGCCTCCCAAAGTGCTGGGATTACAGGCGTGCGCCACCGCGCCTGGCTTCACTGTATTTTTTTAAACAAACTTTTTATTTTTTTCCCCTGCAAGCCTTAGGTTAATTTTAATTTTTATTTTTTAATTAAATTATTTATTTATTCTAATTTGTTATACATGCTTGCAGAATGCAATTCATTTCATATTACATATATAGAGCACAATTTTTCAAGTCACTGATTTGACACTGAAACAAACCTTTTTTAAAAATATCTTTTGCACAGAGAAAAATACACAAGTTTAAGTGTCCAGCTCAATAAACTTTCACAAAACATATGTGTCCATGTATTTAAGAGGTAGGAAATAAATGTTCATTTACCTTCCAAATACAGAACATCAGCCCCTCAGAAGCCTTCCCGTGCTCCCCTCCAGGCCCCATCCTGACCTCCAGCCCTGTCAATCACATTGGCCTTTTTTGTGATGAGCTTCTTTCACTCAGTGTTTGGTTTTTTGTTTGTTTGTTTGTTTGTTTGGTACCAGGGATTGAACTCAGGGGCACTCGACTACTGAGCCACATCCCCAGCCCATTTTTGTATTTTATTAGAGACAGGGTCTCAATGAGTTGCTAAGTGCCTCGCCATTGCTGAGGCTGGCTTTGAACTCATGATACTCCTGCTCAGCCTCCCAAGTGCTAGGATTATAGGTGTGTGCCACCATGCCCAGCTCACTCGTTGTTTGTGAGATCTGCCTATGTTGTGGCATGTGACCGCAGGTCCTTCATCCTTACTATTCCATGGCGTGCCGTTTGGGAACACAGATGACTCATTCATCCTACTGCTGGTGTGCGTTTGCATTGCTTTTCAGGTTTGGGCTATTATGAGCCGTGCTACTATGAAAATCTTTATGCGTGCCTGTGGGTGAACACATGCATGTATTCCTGGTGGGTGTGCCCCTCACAGCCAGGTACCTATGTTCAGCTGCAAGTACTGAGCTCAGGAGTGGTTATGATCAGCTAGCTGTGTTCCACCAGCAGTGTGTGAGAGTTTGATCACTTTTCTATGGGTTTTGCAGACTTCTTAATTGATTAGAAAGAATTCTGTACATATTTCACATAAGAATGACTCCTTCATGTGACTTGCCCTTTTACTGTCTTAATGGTGTTTTTTGTTTGTTTGTTTGTCTGTTGTGTGTGTGTGTGTGTGAGAGAGAGAGAGAGAGAGAGAGAGAGAGAGAGAGAGGTGCTGGGGATTGAACCCAGTGCCTTGTGTATGCAAGGCAAGCACTCTACCAACTGAGCTATAGCCCCAGACCCTTAACGGTGTTTTTTGATAAACACAAGTTCATAATATAGTACACACTTACCAATGTTTTCCTTTATGGTTAACTTTTTTTTTTTGTCTTGTTTAGGAAATATTTCCCACCCCAAGGATGTAAAGATACTCCTCTATGCTGTCTTTTAAAAGCTGTATTGTAGCTGGGTGGAGTGGCCCACACCTGTAATTCCAGAAACTCAGACTGAGGCAGGAGGATGGCAAGTTCAAGGCCATCTGTCTCAAAATAAAATTAAATAGGTTGGGGATGTAGCTCTGTGATAGACAGTCCACGGGTTTAATCCCCAGTACTGGGGGGGGGGGAAGTTACATACTGTTTTTCCTCTATATTTATACCCATAACCTGTCTAGAATTAATTTGTGTAAATGACACAAGATAGAGAACAGTGAGTTATTTTTAGGGACAACTTATATACAGTGAAATGCAGGTATTAAAGTTACCAGTCGGTGTGTAGTTGTTTTGTTTTTTTTTTTTTTAGTTGTAGTTGGACACAATACCTTTATTTTATTTATTTATTTATTTTTACGTGGTGCTGAGGATCAAATCCAGGGCCGCTCACGTGCTAGGTGAGCACTCTTCCACTGAGCCACAACCCCAGCCCCCAAATCAGTGTGTAGTTTTGACAAATCTATACACACGTGTAACCACCACCCCATCAAGATCACAGAAATGCAGAAAACTCCCTTGCATCCCTCTCCAGTTAATCCAGACCCTGATAGGCAACCTATGTTCTGATTTCTATTACCAAAGATTAATTTTGCCTTTTCTTGAACTTGACATAAATAGACTCGTGCAGTGTGGACTCTTGGTGTCTACACTCTCCTTGCTCAGCTCACCCCTGCTGTTGAGTGTTCTAATGGCTTCTCGCTGCCAAAGAGACACTGCCATGGGTTTCTCTGTTCTCTTGTTGGTGAACACCGGGATTGTTTCCAATTCTGTGCTATTATTAATAAAGATGCTCCAAATTCTTACCTAAGTCTTTGTGTGGACTGTAGATATATATTTTCATTTCTCTTAGGAAAATACCTAGAAGTGAAATTACTAGGTCACAGGGTAGGTTATATTTAACATTACCAGAAAATGCCAACCCATGATCTTGCCGTTTTATATTCCTATAGCAATATGTGAGAGGCACAGTTTCTCCATCCCAAACACTTGGTGTTAGCTTCCTAATTTTAGCCATTCTGTTTGGTATGGATTGTAATCTCACTGAGATTTTAATCTGCATTTTCCTGATGGCTAATGATGTTGAGTGCCTCTTAATGCACTTATCAGTCATTCCTGTATCTTTTCTTGAGGCGTCTGTTCAGATCTTTTCCCCATTTTTGGATGTGTTGTCTGTAGATATTGATCTATAGCAGTTCTCTATATTTTTGCAATTGATTCCTTGATCAGATACGTGTCAGATGAGCGTTTCCACAGTCCTCTGCTGTCTTTTCCTTTTCTCAGTACCGTCTCTGGTAGTCACCCATGTTGTCGCGTGTGTCAGTAGTTCCTTGCTTTTATTGCCTTCTGTTCTATTAACATGTCACAATTTATTTGCTCGTTCTCTTATTGATGGACGTTTCAGTCGTCTCCAGCTCTGGCTATTGTGAATAAGACCAATATGAACATTCTCGCGTTAATCTTTTGTGGATATGTGTTCTCAATTTCTCAGGCAAAAGAGTGCTGTGACTGTAGCTTAGTGGTAGAGCCCTTGCCCAGTGTGTCCAAGGTCCTGGGTTCCAGCCCCAGGACTACAAAAAAAAAAAAAAAAAAAAGAAAAAAAGAAAAAGAAAAAAAAGAAAGAAAGAAAAAAAAAAGATAGGTCTGGGTAAAAGAAACCAGTGAGCTATTTTCCAAAGTGGCTGGTGTCACTGGGCATTTTTGTTGCTCTCCATTGTCACCAATATTTGGTGTGGCTCATCTTTTGAATTTCCACCATTCTAATTAATGAAAAATGGCATCTTATTGTGCCACTTCATTTGCATTTTTCCAGTGACTAACAATGTTGAGTATTTTTTTTGTGTGTGTATGTCTGTTGGATAATGTGTATTTCCTTTGTAAAATGTCCTAGTATTTTGCCCAGTTTTGATTGATTTGGTCATCATTCATTACTGGCTTTTTGAAGCCCTTTACATTTTCTGTTCATTTCTTCCTGGTGTGTGTGTGTGTGTGTGTGTGTGTGTGTGTGTGCATGCACGTGCTGTAGATATTATCTCCAGGCCTGCATTTGCCTTTGCATTTACTTAATGATGTTTTTGATAAGAAGGTGCTTTAGACTTGATTAGATCTAATTTATCTAATTTTTATGCTTACTTCTTTCTGTGCTTTGTCTGGGAATTCTTTGTCTCTCTCAAAGTGCAAAAACATGCTCCTATATTTTCTTCCTGGTGCTGTATGGTTCTAGGTTTTATGTCACAGTCCATGGTCCACCCTGCACGGGCTCTCTGGTGTTGTGAGGCTGGGCTGGAGGTTAATTGTTTCCCGCGCATCTGTCTACTGGTTCTGGGCTCTCCTTTCCCCAGCGAATTGCTTCCACTCTTTTGTTGAAGAAATCATTTGATTATAAATATGGGTCTAGATAAGGGCTCTCTGGTCTTAATTGACTATTCTTAATGCAAAACCACACTCTCTTGATTACTACAGCTTTATGGTAAGTTTGGGTTCGAGTACTGCAACTTTGTTTTTCTTTTTCAAGATCATTTTGTCTCTTCCAGAGCCTTTACATTTGTGCATGAATTTTAAATTGAACTTGTCAACTTCTACAAAAAGCCTGTGGACTCCTGACTGGACTTGCACTGAATTTACAGACCAGTTGGGGAAAACTGACATCTTAACACTATTGAGTCTCCCAGCTCCTGAACACGATGTCTCTTCCTATTTATTCTTTCAGCAATGTTGTATAGTGTTCGGTAAAGACTCGCACCTCTTTTGTTAAGGTTATTTCTGTGCATTTCACATTTTGATGCTATTTTAAGTGGCATTTAAATTTTTCATTTTGCTATAGTGTATAAAAATATAATTTTAAAAACTTTATATCAACCTTTTGTCTTGCAACATAGCTAAATTCACATATTTGCTCTAGAATTTGTTTTTGCAAATTCCTTTGAGTTTTCCACATACATGATGTTTTCTATGAATAAAGACAGTTTTACAGTTTTTTCTGCATCTATTGAGACAATCATACGATTTTCCTCCTTATATTGTGTTCCATGCTAAATTCCATTCACTGCTTTTTGAATGTTAAACAAATATTGTTTTCCTGGTCTAAATCCCACTTGCTCATAATGTATTAACCTTTTCATATATTACTATTTTGATTTTCCAGTGTTTTATTAAGAACTTTTCCATCTGTGTTCATAAGGGATATTGGTCTGTAATTCTATTTTCTTGTAATGTCAGGTTTAGATATCGAGATTTGCTGCCCTGTAAAATGATTTCACAAGTGTTTTTTTTTTTTTCCCCTTCTCTCTTTTCTAAAAAAGTTTGAGTAATGTCTAGAATTTCCCCTGGATTCTTCTTATAGTTCATCTCTGCTGAGAATTTTCTTCTTTAACTCGCTGTGCTATCTTGTCCTTTAAGTCCTTAAACACATTTATGATAGCTGCTTTAGAGGACTGGGGATGTGGCTCAGTGGTAGAGCAGTTGCCCGACATGCGCAAGGCCTGGGTTTCATGTACACACACACACACACACACACACACACACACACACACACACACACTTTGTATTTGCACAAAACTTTTTAGATTGAACTTGCCAATTTTTTTTGTCTACAAAAAACCTGTGGACTCCTGACTGGCCTTGTATTGAATCCATAGACCTGTTGGGGGGAAGTGACATCTTAACACTATTGAGTTCCCAGCTCCTGAACATGATATCTCTTCCTATTTATTCTTTCAGCAACATTGTATAGTATTCAGTAAAGACTCGCACCTCTTTTGTTAAAGTTATTTCTGTGCATTTCACATTTTGATGCTATTTTAAGTGGAATTTTAAGTGGAACAGGTGTGTGTGTGTGTGTGTGTGTGTGTGTGTGTGTGTGTGTGTGTGTGTTCTTTAAAGTTCTGTCTCTCAGTAGCAACATCTGGGTCATCTTGAGGTCTGTTTCTATTGACTACTTGCTTGGTCTTCACTTGTGAACACACCCTCCTGTTTCTTTGGAAGTTTAGCATTTTGAACTGCTCGTTGAAGACTGTGACTGGAACATAGTATGGGACCTGGCTTATGCCGTCTTCCCTTGAGAAGTGTTGAGCTTTGCTCTGAAAAGCAGTGACTAGAAGGTGTCTTAGATCCTCAGCACATCTGCTTCATTCTGCTCTTGGTCCTGGGGGGTGCTCTGACCCTGGGGAGTGGGTGTCTTCCTAAAGCTGGGCCCTCACATTTTCGGCTGGGCACCTGGGGTCTCAGCGAAGCCCCCGTTCTGGCTGGGCTGGGCCCTGCACATTGGTCTCCCAGCACCACACGGCCTCTGGTTTCTGTTCAGCTCCCGTCCCCGGAGCAGCTGCTCCCTGTGGGCCTCGTGGAGTCCTGCCCTCTGCAGACATAGCCAGTCTGAGCCAGGGGCCTGGGGTGAGCCTACCAGCCTCTTGAGTGCCCGCCTCCGGTGGCTCCCTGTCGGCCACTGCCCTGTCCGGCAGAGCCCAGCCCCTTCAGCAGCCTCTCGACTCTGTTCCTGCCTCCTGTGCTCAGTAAGGTGGCTCTGTGGCAGGGACAGTGCTCCCAGGGGAAGCCCAGGTAAAGATGGGGTTCACCCTCCCCTTCTCTGTCCTCTCAAGGGCCACAGTCCCCCATTCTAATCGTTCAGTGTCTGGACACAGAGGCCTCCTGCACTTTGCCCATGGCTGTGCGCTGCAGGAGGGGAGGCTGGCCCGTCACTACTGGGGCCATGAGCAGGAGGTCCCCAGGTGTGGCCTTCATAACAAAAAACACTCTTGGTTCGTTCTCATCCCATGCTGTGAGGCAGAGTCCAACAGAGCAGGTCTGTGCCCCAAACTTCAGCACTTCCCTCCTGGTGTCTTGGGCAAGCGCGTCACCTCCCTGGGCTGGGTCCCCTCTGTAAGATGAGGCAGTTGCATCTTCTTCGCGGGGTTGTTGGTGGATGGGCTCCCTGCAGCAGGCGAAGCCAGAGCATGAGTGGAGGGCCTGTGAGGTCAGAGAAGTGTCACGACCCCAGCCACACAGGGCGCAGGAGGCCAGGCATGGAGTCTCCAGCTGCCCATGAGAAGGTGGCTTCCTGCACCAGGGTAGCAACAGGCAAGAGTGGCAGGGACTGTCTGAAGTGAGCCTACTTAGAGGTGGAGCCCCAGGACCGCGTGACAGATTGGACACAGCCATGACAGCAGTCTCTGCATTTTTCCTCAACAACTGAACAGATGTTTGGTGCAGTTTACTAGGAGAAGGAAGGCCAGATGTTAACAGGTGTGTGTGGCAGTGGGACAGGAGTCCAGTCTGGCCAGATCATATCCGGGGACTGGGGCTGCGGAGGAGCCATCTGTACCTGTGCAGGTACAGGGCTGGAGAGTGCTCTGGGGAGCAGTGACTGGGTTTAAAGCCACAGAACCAGGTGGGACCATCTAGGGAGAGAAAACAGGGTGCAAACAGGTCAGAGGAGGGCCTGGTTACCTAGAAGATGTGACCTGCTAGGCCAACCTTAAATGCAGGCGGAAAGAGGGCGAGGGCATACGGGAGGGGGCAGGGAGAGGTGCAGGTGACAACCTGCCCTAAATGTTACTCCTCTCAGCTGAATCCCCCTCGAATATTTATGGAAGATGTCAAATATACAGACAGTTGAAAAGAATTTAATGAGCATCCGTACACCCACCATTTAGATTCAACCATTGTTACTATTCCAAATGCTGGATTACTTGAAAGTAAGTTGCAGATGTAAATGCTTCATCAGGAATCTCCCAGGAACTACGAGAATAGTCTCCTCCATAGCTACAATGCCATCTCATGCCACAGCTAAGCACATTAATTCCCTAAGGCTTCCAAGAAAGTCCAATTTACATTGTCCTGATCATCCAGAAATATATTTTAGGGCTTTTAAAAAATTCAAGCAAGGGCTGGGGTTGTGGCTCAGTGGCAGAGCGCTTGCCTTGCACATTTGAGGCAACCCAGGTTCAATCCTCACCACCTAGCAGCCGGGCGCGGTGGCTCCACCTAATCCCAGCACTTTGGGAGGCTGAGGCAGGAGGATCGCGAGTTCAAAGCCAGCCTTGGCGAGGCAAAAACTCAGTGAGACCCTGTTTTAAAATGTGACCCAGTGGACAAGTGCTGAGTTCATACATAAATAAAACAAAGACATTAAAAAATATTTTTAAAATTCAAGCAAAGCATACATTGCAGGCAGCTGCTATCTGCTTAGTCTCTCTTAATGAGTAGCTACTCCAAACCTTTTTTTCTCCTTCTTGATTCTTTTTGAAGAGACCAGGCTGGTGGGTGCTTTTCAAGAATGTCCCACCTGCCGGGTTTGCCTGATTGTTTCTTCACAGTGTCTTTTAACGTGTTCCTCTGTCCTATTTCCTGTAAGATGAGAATTAACTTTGGTGCAGAGATGTTCTTAACTCACTGTGCCTTTGGTGTTCTGGCAATTTCTTCATAGTGTCCCTAAGCCAAAAAGAAATACTAAATGGTTCCAATTTATCAGGAAGGGGAATCCTTACAAATTAAGACACAGTCACATCCTACAACAGAACCAATTGAAAAAGTAGTGTGTGTAAGTTGAAAGAAAACTATTTTATTTCATTCTTAAATGATACTGATTTCTTACTAATGGTGTCTGTGTACCTGGGTGACCTCTCAGGCTTCAGAATCAGATCAGACATCACCATGTTCATTTCCTGTTCCACAAACAGGAAGAGTTGCTTTTTAATCACAGAACTGCCCAAAGCCCCGGATGCACAAAAATAATGTCATCCCAGAAATGTAGCTAAATTGGATGTTGAAACTGTGAACTACCCTGAGCTAGCAGGTCACATGGGGTGGCATAGGTGGCAGGCAGCACGGCTCCACGTGAAAACACAAATGTCTCATGACGTGTTAAGCACTGGAGCCAGCAAGCACTGACTTTCCAAGAAGAAAGAAGGAAGAACTCTTCTCTACTGTATGTCACTACCACAGCGCTCAGTGAGAACGGACACTCACCAGCCCAGCAGTGCTGGACCCACCTGTGGGTTTGCTAAACTTCCCCAAGGCGCCTTAGCGCACAGATGGGGGTACTATGAGTCTTGATGCTTAATCCCAATGAAACTTTTTTTTTTTTTTTGTACCAGGGATTGAATTTAGTGGCATTCAACCACTGGGCCATATCACCAACCCCTTTATTTTCTTTCTTTCTTTATTTATTTTTGTAATTTATTAGAGACAGGGTCTCACTGAGTTGCTAAGTGCCTCGCCATTGCTGAGGCTAGCTTTGAACTCTCTGATCCTCCTGCTTCAGCCTCTTAAGTGCTGGGATTATAGGCTTGTGCCACCGCTCCCAGCCCCAATGAAACATTCTAGGCAAGAAGATTTTGCAAGCGATGCTGTGTGCCTTATATTGCATCACATCCGAAGGCACAGGATGGCAAGTCGTCCTCATTGTTCTGAGGCCAAGTTTCATCACTTGAAGTAGCAACCCTCCATCTCTCCATTAAAGTATATTTTTTTTCCCTTACAACTTGGGCTCGATCTATAGGGCAAGATCAGGAGAATAACCTAGTGATTCTTGCAGGAATGAATAGGGGGGTTCCAACGTGTGTCAATCTGTCACTCTATCATATCCATATATGGTGCATATGTAACACACATCACACACACACTTGTTACACACACGTTACCATTCATTATAGTCTTTTTTTTTTTTTTTTTTTTTTTTGTACCAGGGATTGAACTCAGGGGCACTCAACCACTAGGCCACATCCCCAGACCTTTTTTTGTATTTTATTCAGAGACAGGATCTCACTGAGTTGCTTTGCACCTCGACATTGCTGAGGCCGGCTTTGAACTCACGATCCTCCTGTCTCAGCCTCCCAAACCGCTGGGAATACAAGTGTGCACCACTGTGTCCAGCTTAGTCATTCCTTTTGATTCTCATATTGTCCCAACTTTTGCCAGCAGGGGCCCCTTCAAGCTGGCTCCTGCATCCTTTTGACGTGATTCCATTTATCTTTGAGTGCTTCTTTGCTTTTTTGGCACAAAAGTTGTTCCACGCATACTTTGTACTAGCCTCCCCACCCTAAACTGGAAGCAGCCACTTTTATGAGCCTGTCTCGCTGTTGTGGGGAATAACATCTGGAAACCAAGAGCAGGGCAGTACACATGCTCACCTCAGCCCGCTTTCAACCACTGAGGGGAGCAGATGGCTTGAGCCAACTCCCGTGCCTGCCAGCGTTCTGCTGACTGTTGCAGTTACCCACTGCTGTGTAACACATCACCCCACCTTCAGGAAATGGTCCGCTATATGGACTCAAGTGTGGTGTTGTGGGAGCCACACGTGAAGGCTATAAAAACAGCCTACAACTCTGTCAGCTGTCGCCCATGTCTCTTAATGGTTGGGGTAAGGGTTTGGATTAGAGGCTTAGTGTCTTAGTCTGTTCAAGCTGCTATAACAAAACTGGTTCTTTGTTTTCCCTTTTTTAATAAACAATGGAAACTTCTTTCTTACAGTTCTGGAAGGTGGAAGATCAAGACCAAAGCACGGGGATTCGGCCTCTGGTGAATATCTATTCCTCAAAAATGGTGCCTTCTTGCTGTGTGCTCACGTGGCAGAGGGCACCAACTAATGGCACTATAAAGTCACTAACCCCATGCATGAGGGCTCTTCCCTGTGACCTCCTCACCTCCAAAGTCCCCTCCTTTCAATACTATTGCATTGGTGATGAAGTTTCAACATGTGAATTTGAGGGGGACACATGCAGACCACACAGAAGAAGGGTCAGTACAGGGGGTAAGGTCTAGGCCTAGCTTGGTGGCTGCAGTGTCACCCACCTTTCTAGAACTCTGTGCCCTCAGTGATAACCTTGTTGACTTCCTAGCTAAGGTGAAGGTGTGTGGTAGTTGTGCAGTATGAGTGTGTTACCACATGGGTGTTGATTCTGCTGGACATTGTCCCCATGAGTCCCATTTTGAGAGATTTTTCTGAGCAAACTGAACTACATTAAGTGAAAAGTTCATTCATTTTCCCAATTTTTTTTTCTTTTGGTACTGAGGGTTGAACCCAGGGGTGCTCTACCACTGAGCTGTATCTCCAGCCTTTTTTTTTTCCCCAAGGCTGGCCTCAAATTTGCGATCCTCCTGCATCAGCCTCCAGAGTCACTGGTATAGTAACTGTTGATCACCCTGGTTAGGGTGCAGCAAGCAGTGAGTATCCTGAGTGGATTTCTTTCTTTCTTTCTTTTTTTTTTTTTTTTTTTTTTTTTCAGCCTTAAGCAGAGAAACCCCATCCCAAAGAAAATGCACAATTTCCAGGTGGTTTTTTGAAATAGTGAGAACATCTTCGAGACTTCATTACTGTGGAGGTCACTGCCTCCATCTCCTATCTAATGTTTTTTGGGTACATCACAGGCTCCAACCCATGTTGAAAACTGGGATCTGGTTCCGGTGGCCCAGGACTGTGGCTCCAGCTGCAGATCGGGGTTGGGCCTTAGGGTGAAATCAGGAGGCCTGAGCCTGAGCTGACCCTGGGCTCCACCCCCATATTCCCTGCTCTCCCTGTCTCTGGTGTTCTTCTGCCACACCTTATTTTTGGCCCTCAAACAGGCCCACTTGCAGCCATCTCAGGGCTCTGTCCCTGGTGCTGACCCCTGGCCACTCCACACACCACCAAGCTCATTCAGGCCTTGGTGCAGTGCTGCCTCCTCCAGGTGACTTCGCTCTTATTTTCTTCATAGCTCATGCACCTCTGAAGTTGCTCCTTGAGTTATCCTCTCGCCCCAAAGGCAAGGTCAGCAGGGGCAGGGGTTTGCTGCGTCCTGTCCTCAAGCAGATTCCCCCAAAATGGCAAGTTGTTCTCCTTCAGTAGAACAGACCGTCACCTGTGAGCTAAGACTCAGGCCCATGGACCGCAAGGGCTCACTGGCCCACTTCCCTGCTTCTCAAGAGCTCTGGCCTCTGGCCTGAGACCCTTCTGCAACAAAAGAGTTCACACCGGATACAACAGGAGCCCCCAGAGCCCTGCCTTGCCCTGGCCCGGTGCCCACATCCCGAGCATCTGATCCATAATGTGAAGAGTCCGTGCCTGCGTAGAGGCCCCACCCCGCACCTGGCCCAGAGCAGGCGCAGGAAGCACGCGCTGGCTGCGGTGCCATCTCTGTTCTGTGCTGTCACCACTGATCCAGGGCCTGCCCTGGGGGGAGGCCTGGGGTGCACACACACATTCCCTCATCCAGCCTCGTAAACCCGATGCTAGCCCTGCCCACGTGCAGAACCCACAGGCCCACAGCCCCACCTGCTGCTTTCTGGCCCTGGCCTGTCCCTCCTTTCCCTGGTTTCTCTCTTTCTGTCACCCTCTGGTCTTGGTCCCCACCACCAGCACCATCACCACTGCTACTAAAGCACCCACAGGTGCCCTCACTCCTCCCTGGCTCAGCTCAGGCTCACCACACTCGTCTGCCTGGCCCAGTTTCCTGCCAGCCTCCCAACTGCCTTTCCCCAGCCTGGCTGCGCTGTGCTCCTGCTGTCTGGGGCAGCGGGGCCACCTTCCTCCCCTGGGCTCTCGGGGGAAGGGTGAAGACCGAGGGTCAGCCTCTCTAGGATCCCAGCACTAAGAATAGGAAAGCTTTACCTTTTATTTCCTCTGTGCCTTAAGTTAGTAGCCAGACTTTTTTTGGGAGGGGGGACAAGGAAGAGGCAAAGTTTCTGCCCTAATTTTAACATCTAGAAGATATTTAGTGTCTTGCCTGACAGAAGCTACCCCCTCTTAGCTCCTTTCTGGCTTTCTTTGCCCCTAATTCCTGATGCCTCCCTTCCTTGGTGCCCCAGCCTCAGGTCGGGGGGCAGGGAGCAGGGGGAATGATGAGAGAAGAAGAAGGTGTCACCTCTGCCTTCTCCCTCCTCCCCTCCAGCTCTGAGGTGCTGCACCAGGTTCACACCTCTAAGTGTCCTGATGCCCTGCTGCTAGCACCCCAGGAGGTGAGAGAGTGGGCAGGGGAGGCTGGAGACCGTGCCCCTCCCCCTCCCAGGTGCTGCCACCTGACAGATCTGGGCTGGTGCCTTGGGCCAGGGCCCAGCTCTTCTCCATCTCCCTTGGGGCTGCAGAGCCCAGGACTCTGGACTTCATTCGCACCCTTGCTTCCTGACAGCCCCAGGGTCCAGGGCTGGAGCACCGTTCTCCATCCTCCTGCTGTGGTTGGGCAAAGCCTGCGGGCACAGTGGGATTCAAGAAAAGCCCTGCCCCTCCCCACCGATGGCCACTCCCCAGGCTCTTGCTCAGTCCTGGGCCTCCACTGCTCTAGCTCCCAGCTGTCCCCACCCCAGGGTCCCCCCACCCACTGGTCCTGCCTTCCACTTTTCTCCCTCCCATCTCTCCAGCTGTGTTCCTTCCTGCCCTCTTTGTCCTGCCAGCTTCTCTCAGGCTCTCTGTGACAGCACCTACCCCAGCCCCATCCTTCTCCCTCCACCTGCCCCCTGCACCCAAGCACGCCCCCCACCCCAATGCCCCCTGGAGCTTTGCCTCCTTCCTTTCCTCCCGTCCTTTCTGGGCCTCTCCCCTCTCCTCTCCCTCCCTTTAGCCTCCTTCCCAGCCCTGGGCCTTGTCCTGACCACTGCCCCTAACCACTGCTCTCCCCCGCTGCTCCCCCTCCCCTCTTTGACCCACTTCTCCACGCAGCCCTCCCCTCCTTCCATTGCCCTGTTCCTCCCGGAGATCTAGGAAGGTGATCCAGGAGCCCGGGCTCCCCAGCTTCCCGACTTCCTTCTCGCACCTGCTTCCCTCCCTCCTTTCTCTCCATCTCTTCCGGCCTCTCTCCCTCTTCTCTTTCTTTCTCTCCCTCTTCTCTCCCCTTCTCCCTCCTCCCCTCTCTCCTCCACCTCCTCCTCTCTCCCTTCTCTCCTTCCTTCTCCACCCCCTCCCCTTCCTGCCCCTCGTCCTCGCACCCCTCTCTCCCCTTCTCCCAGCCCTCCTCCTCTCCCTCGCCGTCCTCTCCCTCCCTCCCCTCCCCCTTCCTTCCCCTCTTCCCTCTCCCTCCCTCCTCTCTGCCCTCCCTCCTCTCCCCCTCCTCTCGTTCCCGGGCGCCTCGCTCCCTCCCTCCCGCCCGCCCTCCCGCTCCCCCCATCATCAGTATTCCGCTCCCGTCTCCGCCGCTCTCGGCTGCTCTCGGTCGCTGCCGCACCGTCCGAGGCGGGGGCCGGGGCCGGGGCCGGGGCCTGGGGGGGGTGGGTGGGGGGAGAGCGGCGCCCGCGGGCCCGAGGAGGGAAGGAGGAAGGAAGGAAGGCTGCAAGGAAGGAAGCAAGGAAAGAAAGAAGGAAGGGAAGGAAGGCGAGAAGGAAGCCGCGCGGCGGGCCGGCGGGCGAGGGCACGGGCCGGGCGAGGAGGGCGGCGCGGCAGCGGAGAGGCCCGAAGCCCGCGGCGGCTGCGGAAGCCCCCTCCCCACGCAGGAGCCGGGGAGGGGGCGCGACCCCGGCCCGGCCGCAGCCCCGCCCCCCGCGCCTCCCGCAGCGGCCTCGCACCCCCATCCTGAGCCCCACTGGGGGGGTCCCCCCCACGGGCAGGGCATGCTGCCTCTCGGAAGGAGCCCCTTTCCTCGCTGTGAGTAGCCTCCGAGGGGCGCGGGTCGGGGACGGGGTGGGGGCATTCTCTAATGGGGGGACCGTGGTCTTAGGCCTCCTCTGGGATGGGGGGACAGCAGAGGACAGTGGGCGGGGCCTGATGGAGAGCCGAAGCTGGAGGGGGAGGCTATCTGGTGGGGGTCCTCGGGCCGCGAGTTCTGTGTTGGGGGGCCGCTATTGCCCAGGGACGGCTGGACTGGGGGACGTCCGGCTGCCTCTGCGCACCCGGCTGTGGTGAGGATGTCGGCTAAGGTGGGGGTGCTCGCTGGGCGTGGGTCTGGGCCCCCCCTTTCTGGGGCAGGAGTCCGGGCCTTTTTCCCCCGTTGCCCCTCCCACCCTCCACACCGCGGCTGCTTTGGGGGGGCATGCCAGTGATGGGGAGGGGGGAGAGGCGGGCACGGGGTTTCCTTGGTGACCGCGCCTGGCAGGAGCGGTTGCCGTAGCAACCGGGGAGAACCGGGGAGTTTGGGAAGTGAAAATGGGAAAGACGGAGGGGGTGCCTGGGGAGTGAGACAACCCCCTCCCCAGGCTTCAGCCCTTCTCCCTCTGGGGTCACCCAACCCCTCCTGGTGGACAGCGAGCCCCTGCCCCTCCCTCTCCCCAGGACCCCCCTTCCTTGACCCCATTCTGCCTCAGGCCTCTATCCTCTGCACGTGTCTCTCTGGGACCACTGGCTCTCTCCCACCTTCCTTGGCCCTCTCCTCTTGGGGTACCTCTCCGGCCCCCATTCGCGGCCCCCCACCCTCACACCTGTTCTTCTAGGCCCTTCTGAGGGCATGTCACCTCCCCTCAGGATCCTCTCACCCCATCTCTGACCCTCTCCTCTGGCCTCCTGTCCTTTGACCTCCTCTGGAGAAGATGCACCTTAGCCATCCCAGGCCCCCACTCTCTGCCCAAGACCCCAGCCTCCTGCCTTCTCCCCAACACCCTAGCCTCTTTCTTCTCAGACCCAGCTCTTTCTGGGGCCCGTTCTGTGGACCTCCTTCACTCAGAGACCCCTCTATCCCTGCCTCCTCTCCCTACAGCGTCCCCCAATCCTGAGCCCCCACCACAGATCCTGGGGTGCTTCTCTCTGGAACCTCCCAGTTCCTGTCTTCCGACTCCCCATCAACCCCAGGGCCCTGAAGCCCGGGCTCTGTCCAGGGTTCCTCCCAGCTTATCTCCGCCGCTTCTACTGGCCCCTCTCAGCCAGAGGACAGTCTCTCTCCAGGGCTCGGAGCCCTCATGCCCGAGATGCCCCTTGCCTGCCACCCTCTGCCCTCCTTTCTGCTGCCTCTCCTGGCACTCCCACCTCTGCTGCCCCCTGCCCTGCGCCTACAGCCAGGGCCACTTTCTCTGGGGTGGGGAATTCCCCGGGGAGAGCCCAGCTGGGGGAAGGGGAAGGCCCGGGGCTGCCCCTCGCCCCCTCCCGCCCCTCCCCAGCTGGGAGCTGCAGTCGGCACCTCCCTCCGCAGCGCCCCATTGCTATGCGCCTCACATCCCGAGTCCGGCCGCGCAGCCGCCAGACAGGAACTCCGGCTCCAGTGGCAGCTGGGAGTAGGCAGAGCAGGCTTCCCTCCTGGTCCAGGCAGCCCCCGGGCCATGGCCAGGGCTCGTGCCTCCCTCCTGTAGGTCTTCTGCCTCCTGCATTCTTCTAGCCCGCGTCCTCTCCCCTTCCCACCCTCCTCCTGCTCTTGCCTGGGTCTTCTCTCACCCCAGTCACCTCATTGTTGAGATGCACATGCGGAAAGGAGGAAGGGAGTGGAGCTGGGGAGGGAGACACTCAGGTGGGGAGGGAGAGGGGCCAGCCTCCCGCACAGACGCAGACTAGAGAGCATCACCATGGAGTCAGACATACACAGTTACTCACTGGATTTCCAAAAGAAAGGGAGAGTCGGGGAGCCACAGGAACACCACCATCCCCACACAGAGAGCAGGCAGAGCCACGGGGAGCCACGGACTTGGGGAGACTGGTACAGCCCACCCTGCTGTGAGAGCAAGCCCCAGCAGAGCCAGGGGGACCCCACATCAGCCAGGGCTCAGGACAGGAGTGTGAGAAAGACCGAGGCGTGTGTGGGCAGATGCCCACGTGCACGCGCACATGGCCACTCACAGCAGCCCGAGGCCCAGATGTGGGATCAGTGGAATCACAGAGACAAATGAGACTGTGGTGGCCAGAGTCAGCCAGGCCAGGGGAGAGGGGCAGCAGTCCCAGGCCCAGAGCCTGGTGCACACAGGGCGACACACATTCCCTCCTACACAGACCTGGAGGGAAAGACAGAGGCAGAGGCATTGCACTGGACACCATCTGGTGGCCTCACACTCAGTCACAAAGCGAGAGGCCCCGAGGTGGCCCTGAAACTCTGGAGACGTGGCCTCACGTGCTGTTAGTGCCCTTGCAGAGCCGCACACCATGACCACACCTGCAGCACAGCCTGAGGGGACAGCCTGAGCACAGCCTGTGGTCCCAGCGCTCACCCTGATCCCACCAGAGACAGGAGAAGGCTTCCATCATTTGAGGGCTCCTCAGGACCTCCCCACTGTCGTAGGGCACAGTGGAGTAAGACCTCAGTGTCAGAGGGCCACCGACAAGGCTCAGCTGGACAGAGCCTGGGCTGCGCAGGCGCCAGCGCCCTCAGGCCCACATGGAGCAGCAGAGCTGCAGGCAGAGGTGCTGCCTCCTGGGGGCCGAGGCCCTGGCAGAGCCCCCACTCCAGTTTCCTGCCAGGTCTGCACCTCCTGGGCCCTCTAGTCCCGCTGCTGGTCACCTGGCCTCCATACCCATCCCTCCCTGCAGCCCCAGTGCCTCCCTCCTCAGCTGGGAGGCCAGCTCCCCCTCCCTCCCCACCAGCCTGTCTGCTCCACGGCTTCCCCAGGGCCTGTGGGCCACAGGTGCCATTTTCCCCTAGTGCTTTCAAAATGTTCAATCTGTGGCCAACATCTTTAAAAAAGTAGCGAGTTCATGGGAAGATCCGCTTTGCCAGCTTCTTTTGAGAAGTTCTTGCTCCTGGGCCCAGGGAGCCGGGCTCAGTGCTCAGGGCCGCTCCCTCCTCTCCCTCTACCTGCCTCATCTCCGCCTCACCTCCACATGGCTCGGAGCAGCTGAGTTTTCACCTGCTGTTCTCTCTTCCCTCCTCCTCTCCCCGGCTCTCTCTGCCCCATCACTCCCGCCACTCTCCTCCCCTTGCTTCCTCTGCCAGGGACTCTCTCTGCCACTCCTGTTCTCCATCCTCCTCCCCTAACAGTGAGCCTCCCTGGGCTGGGCCTGTGTCCCCCTGCCAAGAGCAGGAAGAGTCCCCTACCTGGGCAGGCTGGTTCCTGAGTGCCAGAGTGCAGGGCACACTCGAGTTCTCCAGGGTCTGGTTGGAAACTGCCAGCTGTCCTAGGATCAGCCTTGCATGAAGCCACCACGTGGCAGCCTGTCCTCTACTGGCTGGGACGGGGTGAACCACAGAACCCACGCTTTGGTCCCCGGTGTGTCAGACGGCAGGCCAGGGGCAGGCTGGGTTTCCCTATGATGGGGGTGGGCTGCACATTTGGCCAAGTGCAGGAGAGAGTGGGGCTGCCCTAGAGGATGGGGGGCGTCCTTACAACAGGTGGTGGCTGTGGGCCTGGGCCTCACTTGTGCCATCTCCAGGTCAGGGTGCAGACAGCAGGTCCCTTGGTGTCACAACAGCACTCAGGTCCGTGGCCTTGTGGGGAGGAAGCACATCTCCTCTCCTCTCTGGCAGGTCCCAGAAATGCCATCATCTCTGAGTTTAGGGACGGACCTTCCACCTTCCCTAGAATTGCCTTTTCTCTTCCTTTCCTGGTCCCTGAGGCTGGGGTGGCTTTGCTAGACAGGGGGTGGCAGAAGAGTAAGAAGAGTGGCAAGACACCCCTTGTTGCCTGGAACCCCACGGGTGACTGTTGTCACGGCAGGCAGAGGCAGAGGGGCCACGCAGACTGGGAGATGGGCTGGTGAGGACTCCGCAGTCGGGGCCAGGCAGGAGGCCATCGTGGGAGACTGGTGGGCCCCAGAGGGCGGCTAAGAGTGAATGGGGTGGGGGTTCTGGTATCTGGTGGCATCTGGGGTCCTAGTGGAAGGCCGCCCGGGAAGAGAGCGAGGTGGCGCTGAGGACAGCACAGCAGCACCGCCGGGGCCACAGCCTGCCTCGGCCACAGCTGCGCTTAGACCTGAGCGCTCTCACTGTTCCGCACACGGAGCCGGCCCGCTCCTCGGGAGAGGGAGCCCCGGGGAGGTGCGGGGCTTCGCCCTCTTTGCCTCGAACCCCGCGGCTGCTGTCACTGACAGCTCACTGGGGGCCAGGCCCTGTGCTGGCCCTCCACCGATTCCCTGAGGGGACCCTGCAAGGGAGGCACAGCCACCTCCAGTGTGAGAGATGGGGAACCGAGGCACAGAGGGGCAAGCCCGTGCCCAAGATCACACGGCTAGAAGGGGCAGAGCTGGGGCTGCAGAGCCAAGCCCAGCCTCTTGTGCAGACTGCCTCCCGCTCTGAGGCCGGTTTACAGGACAGCAGTTGAGACCGAGGTGGCCAAGCTGGCCCACGGGGCCCCCCAGGTGGAATCAGCGTCGTCAATAAGTGACGACACCTTGGCGACAGCGGGGCGGTAGGAGGTTGGACTTTTCCAAAGGCATCAGCAGTTCCATAGCTCAGGGCGCGCCTCCTGTCCAGAGAGAGGACACTGCCTCTGCCAGGGGCGCGCGGCCCTCCCCAACATGGCGGGTGGAGGAGCTTGTTCATGAGGAAGAGCAAAGACCTCAGGTGTGATTCTGTGTCTACTGGGCAGACGGGTGGTTCCGATCCGGCCAGACATGATGGGCTTGTGTATGGGGGAGTGGAGCGTCATGGAATGGGGAAAGAGTTGTTGTTCCTACCCGGGAGAACCGACGACAACTTGGAACGCAGCTGCCATTTAAGACCCTGCGCTGCACATGAGCCTTGGAGGGCTGGCCTCGTCATCTTCAGGCTGCAAGATGGCGAGGGGGCGGGGGCGTGAGGAGGTGGAGAGTCCGAGTGTAGCCCAGTGTCCCACCCCGAGGCCCTGGCCACCTCCAGCCTGCCTCTCAGAGCGTGAGATGAGGAGGGACAGTTTTATCGCGGGCATTCCCTGTGCCGGTGCGAGTCCCTCACAGACGCTGGACCTTCCCCCACTCACAGATGAGCTAAGGGGCCCTGAGGGGGTGATGTCCCCTTTCCAAGATTTTGTGACTAGTAATGGTGGCATTTGAGGCTCAGACCCAGCCTACCCTGAGCCACACCCCTCCACAGAGCTGGGACAGGGAGGGCGTGTTCGTTCATTCTTCCTGAAGTGGAATGTGAGTGTGTGACAACCCTGGGAGACCTCAAGCATCCCACTCCTTGCTCGTGGCCTTAGCACAGCAGAACCTTGGCCTGGCCCCGAGCCCCGCTCAGAACCTGCCTGTCCACTGCAGCTCCAGCTGCTGTCGGCCTGCTAGTGCTTTTTTTTTTTTTTTTTTTTTTTTTTTTTTTGGTACCAGGATTGAACTCAAGAGCACTCGACCACTGGGCCACATCCCCAGCCCTTTTTTGTATTTTACTAGAGACAGGGTCTCACTGAGGTGCTAAGTGCCTCGCCATTGCTGAGGCTGGCTTTGAACTCTCGATCCTCCTGCCTCAGCCTCCCCAGTGCTGGGATTACAGGCGTGCGCCACCGCGCCTGGCTCAGGGCTCAGCTTTGACATGGCCTCCTCCAGGCCACCTCCACCCAGACAGGGACCACCCTCCTGGGCACTCCGGGCTCCGGCCATGTGTGCCCTCTCCGGGTCTAGACGGCTCCCCTCTGGATCACAGATTCCCCAAAGACACGGGGCCAACAGAGAGCTCCCTCCTTCCTCACTCAGCAAGCGTCACCCAGGGCTCCAGGCGCGGGCGCTGCTCCAGGCCCTGGGGATGAGCTGTGGGCACTCAGACCAAGCCCCGGCCTCGGCCTCGGGAGCCCTGCTAGGGGAGGACAGGTGACACGTTGTTGAGCGTCAGACAAGGAAGCAGCGCAAGGGGCTGAGATTCAGGCCAGAGAAACTTCTCGGCCAGGCAGAGAACAGACCAGAAGGGCGCGGGAGCCACGCAGACCGAGGAGCCCCCTCTGAGCAGAGGCAGCGCAGGCAAGACCCCAGGAGGGGATGTGCTGGCCGTGACCCCCTGCCCAAGCAGTCACCCGCCCCCAGCACCTGCCCCACAGGGCTGGGCCAGTCTGGGGCCTGCTGCCCAGTGCCGGGCCTGGGCGAGCAGAGGCCCAGCTGTGCCCCACCTGCCTCCTCTGCGGCAGCTCCGGGGACAGCCCCTCCTCACCTTAAGGCTCTTGTCTCTCAAAACTTACGGGATGCTCCATTCCTGGGGCCTTGGAGCTGCTTTTGTTTTGAAAGCGTTCGCAGACCTACTCAGAAGGACAAGCCTGCAGCCTGCCCTGGCCTCCCTGCCCCCTCTGCCCTAGGCCTTCTTGGCCTTCCCACATGACAGGCTTCCCGGACTTTGATGCCTCTGCACCCTCCTGGCTTCAGGCTTCACTTCCATCCCAGTCACACGCAGTGGGAAAGTTCTTCCTTAGCTCTAACCTCCATTCCTCTTGCTATGGTGGCAATTTCCTATCTTTTCTCTCACCTTCTGAACTTACCCAGAAAAATGAGTGTGCCTGACAGGAATGCTTCCTGCCTCCCTTTTCTCCTCACCCCGCCTCCCCTGGGCCCCCGAGTTTCCGATCTGCCATCTGCCTAAATCCTCTCAGGCACAGTGCCCGAGATCTCTCGGAGCTCGGGCTGGGGAGGAAGGCGAAGCTGGTGCAGCCTCGGTGCCACCCCTCCAGCGCCGGGGCCCTCCGTGCCCTGCCTCCCGGCCTCGTCCCTGTGGCTGGTCCTGGCTGGCCCCTCGTGTGTCCCCGCCTCTGGGTCTGTCTCTGGTGTCTCCGCCCTTGCTCTCCCTCCTGGGCCTCTGCCCCTGCACCGCTGCCCTTCACACCAGAGCTCTGGGTTGCCTGAGGCAGCGGTGGCCGGCCAGGCCCTGGCCTGGGGCCTGCCCGGCTCTGAGCCTGCACCCTGTCTGTGAGGCAGCGCCTCCCAGTGAGGGCCAGCAGATGCTTCCCTCTCTGTTAGGGGCACCGGGTGGGGGGCATCGGGCACAGGTCACCCCGTGCTGTGGCCTGAGCTCTTGCCCATCACGCTGCCCCACCAGCCGCCCGCACGGGGATTACTGCTGCCTTCTCCACAGCTGTGGGCCTCTGGGGCCCTGGCCTCTGATGAGGCCCACTTGGGGAGCCCTTCTAGCTGTTTGGCAAGCGGCTGGGCCTCTCTGGGCCTCGACTGCCCTATCTGTGAAATGGGGATAGGAGCAGCCTATTGGCACCTGGCCAGTGCCAGCGTGTGGGGACACTGCCGTCTCTTGGTGGCTGGTGCTCGGTGAGCTGGTGCCAGTCGCAGTGTGCACAGGTCTGGCTTCTTCAGGCTCGAAGCAGCGAGGGCAGCGCTGCCCGTCTGTGGGGCCTCGGGGCTCCGCACCCGGCCGCGCAGGCGCAGCTCCCACAGGCTCTCTCTGAGTTCGGGAGCAGAGATTCGGCTTTCCCCCAGGCCCGGGCACTCAGCAGGGGGCATGGACCTGCTCTGGGGACCCGGGGCAGCACCGCTCGGAGCGAGGCCAGGGGCAAGCTGAAGGCAGTGCGTGTGGAGTGCCCCTCTGCCCAGCAGGCCGCCCAGGGTGGGAGGGGACCTCGGGGCCGGGGGCGTCAGCGCTGGTGGGCCTGGGGTGTGCAGCTCCAGGAATGTGTCCGGTGTGCCCAGGCCTGGACACGGCCAGTCGGCGTGCCTGCGCGAGCATGGGAGGGCACGTGGGGTCACCGGGGAGGCTGTGGACAACAGCACTGGTGGCACGTTCGTCCACCCCTTCACCCGAGTCTGCTGAGCCCCTGTCATAGGTGCTGGAACGAAGCAGATGCAGCCCCCCCACACACGGGGAGGTTCCATTCAAGTGCATGGGGCACGAGAGGTCAGAGGGCAGTAAGCATTATGCAGAAAAATAACGCAGGCTTCTGACAGTTCCGGGGCCATCTGATGTAGGAGGACCTGGCTGGGAGGGCCTCACTGAGAAGGTGACTGAGGAAGCAGGGAGAGCCCTGTGGACTACTGGGAGCAGTGCTGAGGCAGAGGGAAGAGCAAGTGCAAAGGGCCTGTGGCCAGCGTACACAGCCTGTCCAGGAAATAGTTAGGAGGCCAGTGGGCTCTAGTAAGTGGGTGAGCAGGGACGAGGCAGGAGATGGGGTTGGAGGAGGTCAGGGCTTGGTGGGGGGCAGTCTGTAAACCATGGAGGAGCCTTTGTCCTTACTGTGCATGAGCTGGGGGCCACAGAGGCTGCTGAGCATAGAGGGGCAGGACCTGACTTGGGTGATGACAGGACCCTCTGGCTGCCCGTGGGGCACGAACAGGGAGGGGCAGAGGTGGGAGTGAGCCTCATGGTCCAGGCTGGGGGCCGGCCTGTGGGCGGGGCAGGGAAGTGGCAGCTCCTGCCTGTGCCGGGAGGCAGAGCCCTTCGTCCAGCACGGGGCTGCTCTGCCTCCAGCTGCCCGGGAGCTGGTACTTTTATCATCACTCTCCAGCCCAGGAAACTGGCTCAGAAAAACGAAGTCACTGCCCCGAGGCCACACAGCACACACGCAGCGGCTTCAGGACTCCAACCCAGGCCTGCGCCAGCCAGTGGCTCTGCCGCTGCCACTGCGGCGCCCCCAGCCCAGGCCCAGGCGTGCGGGGCTGAGCCCACAGGTGGCCCGCGCCAGCATCTCCCCCAGCGTCTGGCACATAGTAGGGGCTTTGTGAGCAGTTTTGGATGGTGATGGATAGACCAGGTGGACTACGTGGCCGCCCTGCCCGGCTCGCAGAAGGGGGCCCGCAGGCAGGTGTCAGGCTGGGGCGGAGGGCCAGGGGAGGGGGCAGTCGAATGGGGGCTGGCCCCTGGAGGCGGGGTGGTCAGGGCTTGCGGTGTGCTGCGGGGCGGGGGTCCCGGGTGCTGGGCCTGGGCCAGGGGTGGGGCTGCGCCCAGCGAGCCCAGCCTTGCCGCCATGAGGCCGTGAGTGCCACGAGGTCCTCGGGCTTGGCACAGCCCAAGGCCCCCTCCCCTGGCAGCCCAGCCGTCAACCTTCCTCCCCCGCTTCCCGACCTTCCCGGCTGCCCAGAACCAATGGGTTAATTAGATAACGGAGCCTTTGATTAGCGGGGGAGGGGAGGCCTCCTGGCAGGCGGGGGCGAGGAGGCGGCCCTCCCCAGCAGCGGCAGGGGGAGGGCGGGAGGGGGCGGAGAGGAGGGACGAGGCACAGCTTGGCTCTGCACTGCCGTGTGACTAGAAATTGTAATCACCGGGAAAGAGGGAGAGACGGCCGGCAGAGACCAAGACAGACAGACAGCTGCCGCTAGGAGAGGGCGCTAGGGGTGCAGCCAGAGCCGGGGATAGATGGAGGAGAAAGAGAGGGGGGCCCGGCGGTCCCAGGGGGGCCGAGACGGTGCCGGGGGAGCCTGAGGAGGGGGCCGCGGGGCAGGGAGAGGAGCGAGCTGGGTCTGGGGGAGGAAGGGGCTGCGGGGAGCGGAGCAGGGCAGGAGCTGCCGGAGACCAGGCTGCGCGAGCGGGACGGGGCAGAGGGCTGCTGCAGTGGCCAGGGACAGCCCTCCCCAGGGGCGGGAAGGGCGACAGGCCGGGGAGGGGGGGGCGCGGGGAGACCCAAGAAGCCCCTGCGCCCCCCCCCCAGCAGCACCCGCAGGAAGCCCTGGAGAGCTGGGGAGGCCGCCCAGCCCGCTGGAGGCATGTGCAGGGGGGCCTGGGGCACAGAGAGGCCCAGCGGAAGCCGAGCCACCAGGGTGAGTGTCCCTCAGTCAGTGCTGGGGGAGGGAGACAAGGACAGAGATGGCGGAGGGCGAAGCAGAGGAGGGGAGGGAGGCCGAGCCTCTGCGGAGCTGCCGTGGGGGGATGCGGCTGGCAGCGGGAGAGATGGGGACAGATGCGGAGGTAGACGCACAGCCGCGGCAGGCCCGGAGGACGGGGCGGTGCCGTGGCTCCCAAGGCCCTGTGGGCCCTCAGCCGCACACCTGGCCCCCTGCACTGCGCCAGCCCCTCGGCTAGGAGGGCGGGGGTCCGTCCTCACCAGATCTGAGAAGGTGGGAGCGGGGACCCAGGAAAAGGAGTGTGAACCTGCCTGGTCACATGCGGAAACAAAGACCCTGCCTTGCGCGAGAGCACACACACACACACACACACACACACACAGCGCGCGCGCACAGCCTGGGTGGGTGGCCACGGGCACAGTCGCCCTCTCCCCTCGGCTCTGCCCTCTCACGTGCACACACAGCCATTGTTATCTGGGGTAGATGGTCCTGGCCGCTGCAGGAGGCGTGGATGTGCCTCTGTGTGTGTGTGTGTGTGTGTGTGTGCACCTGCGTGTGCCGGGGCCCTGTGTCCTGGATCTGAGGGTCCGCTGTGAGGGCGTGCCCCGTCGTTGCCGTGTGTGAGCGGGTGGCGTTGTGGTGGCCTGGCCCGGCCTCTGGTGGACTCTCGGCTGGGTTGGAGCCGCTGGCTGCATGGCTCGGAGTCGGGAGCAGGGGGCGAGTCCCAGAGCCCCTGCACTGGCCACTTCCATTCCCCTCGCGGTGACTCGGTCCTGTCTGTGAACTTGGCATGTGAACGGCTTCCTGCTGGACACCATGAGCTGAGGGAACTGGGAGCGCTTGTGCATGGACAGGCTGGCCCAGTGCTTGGCGTGGTTACTGTTGTTCCTGTCATCATTGTTATTGTCCTCGTGAGCCCCTCCCTCCATCTTCTGGTGATGAGGGGAGGGTAGATTGAGGAGGTATAGCAGTGACTTCTCAGACGACCCAATTCCCCTCCTGAAACTCAGGCACAGAGTCCCCAGGTGGCCATCCCGTCCCCAGCAGCTCCCAGCACTGTCCTGCGGCAGCAGCTGGCTCGGGGCCCACAGAGCTGGCCTCAGCCTGGAGCACCTGCAATCTCAGGGCACCGGTGGGCTGCAGCAGGCCCCCGGGAGCCTCCAGCCACCTCCCCAGCCCTCAGCCCCCACCTGTCCACCAGTCAGCCCCAGGACACCTTCCCTCTCCCTCCAGCTCGGCTCTGACCCAGGCCCCTGAGCTGCTGCGCAGCCTACAGGACCTGGGCAGGTGAGGGCCACCCAGGGCTGGGGGGTGGAGGTGTGTGGGGCGTCCACGTGGCTGGTGAGGATGCTAACACTCCTGCAAGGGGAGGTGGAGGGACGGGGAGAGAGGCCAGGACACACTCCCCAGGGGCCTGGCAGGAGCCACGCTGGAAGCCAGGTCCTAGCCCACACTGCGGGCTTGACCTCTCCCCACGGGTTGGGGTCTCCTTCCATCTCTACCTATGCAGCGACCTTTCTAAAACCATGGGAAGACCTATGTTTTGAATCTAGCTGTTTTCCATTTACTGGCTGAGTAGCCCTGGGTAAGCCCCTCCTCCCTCTCAGCCTCAGTTTTCCTTCCCTCAGAATGGGTGTAAAGTCTCCCCACGTGGAGAGGAGACGGCCAGCCCCCGGCCTCTCTCCCCCTCCGCCTGGCCTCCCGGTGGGGAGCCTGGGAAGGGAGGTGGCGGGGGAGCTGCCTGGGCGGTGCTGAGGCCCAGGCCACCCTGTCCCGTACTGAAGCTCTCCTGTTTTCCCCTCACAGCCCCCCAGCGGCCGCGCGGAGCATGAGCATTGAGGATGGCGTGTGCCCGCGGCTCCCTGTGCCCCCCGCTGCCGCCCGGTAGGATGTCCTGGCCCCACGGGGCACTGCTCTTCCTCTGGCTCTTCTCCCCACCCCTGGGGGCCGGCGGGGGCGGTGTGGCCATCACATCCGCTGCTGGAGGGGGCTCCCCACCGGCCACCTCCTGCCCCGCGGCCTGCTCCTGCAGCAACCAGGCCAGCAGGGTGATCTGCACGCGGAGAGAGCTGGCTGAGGTCCCGGCCAGCATCCCTGTCAACACGCGGTACCTGAACCTGCAGGAGAACGGCATCCAGGTGAGCCCGGCGCCGCCGGCAGGTTGGCCGGTCAGGGAGGAGGCGCAGGTGGTGCTGGGGAGGCGCGCGGGTGGCCGCCAGCCCCTCTTCTCGCTGGTCAGCCTGGGCTTCCCTCGCGTCCCGGAGTCTTCAGGCCCACCCCTATGCACGCGGGAGATGTCGTTGGCGTGCCATTTACTAGAGCTGGCTGGGGGTGGGGCCACGGCCAGGTGGATTTTCCTGGGGCTGTGCCCGCAGCACAGGACGGACACCGGAGCCCCGGTGAGAGGCCCTTCCGCTGGGGCCTCAGCGCCGACCGCGCCGCGCACCGGGTGGGTTTGGGCCCGGCCTGAACGGGAGCCCCAGTTTCTTCCTCCAGAAAGGGAGGAGCGGCCCCCTGCCCTGAGGGCCACGTGCTTGTCCAAGATTTGCTGTTGGTTCTGGCGCCTCGCCAGCAGCCCTGGATGCAAGTTCTCCTTATTGTCATTTGCTGCGCAGTGCAAGGCTCTGTCCCCACCTCCTGGAGCTGGTGCGTGAACTGGAGATGGGGGCTGCTGGGCACGTGGTTGGGGCTGTTGCCATTTGATTAATTATGGTTCTGATTAAGATAGGCCAGAAACGGTGCCTTGAGGGCAGAGCAGTGCTGTCCAAGGCGGGGTTCCTCAGCCTCTGGCACTGAGCATTTGGGTCCCGGTCATCCTTTATTGTGAGAAGGGGGAGGGGCTGTCCTGTGCGCTGTAGGGTGTTCGTCCCGGCCACTAGATGCCAGTAGCACCCTGCCCTCAGCTCCAGAAATGTCTCAGCCGTTGCCAGGCGTTCCCACCTGCTGGGCCCCAGGTATTAAGGGCACTTGGTCAGTCCCCTGCCCCCACAGACCTCCCTCCTGCAACCCAGCTCATAACTTGGGGGAGAAGAGGGGCTCCCTTGCTGAAGGGGTCAGCAGCCCCCATCTGACTGTCTGGGGGACAGACTAGGGGACAAGAGGAGACAGTCCTGGGGCTGGAGTTGTGGCTCAGTGGTAGAGCACTCGCCTCGCACTCGCCTGGCCAAGGTTTGATCCTCAGCACCACACAAAAACAAAGGCATTGTATACAACTAAATCAAATAAATAAATAAATAAGAGGACTGACAGTCCTTCCTGGTGGCTGTGGTGCCAGAATCAGGGTCCAGAAACCTGAGACCCATCACCAGCCATGCTCCTGAGATCAGGTGGCCCCACCAGCCGCTTCCTGGAACAGGTCATAGGTCACAGGTTAGAGCCACCTCTTCTGCTGATCTGAGCTGTGCGCATCTCCCTCACAGGACCCACGGTCTGCAACAGGCACCTGCTTTATCCCCTGTCCTGTGTGTCCCCTTCATTTCTTCCTGTGACATTCAACAGATACCACAGCACCAACTGCCAAGCCTGGTCTAGGCGATGACCAACACAGGCCCAGGGCAGCCCTGCCCTGGGCATCTCACATTCTAGAAAGGAAGAGAGAATAGGCAAATTGTCGGCTGCCCTGGAGCAGCGGGAGCAGAGGTGAGAGCCCTGGGGTCAGCTGAGGCCGAGGCCTTCAGCGGCAGCCCAGGCCACAGAGGGTCCCTTTGGAAGAACCTGCCCTGGATTTCCTTTGGAGATCCGGTGGGCAGCTCAGTCGCACAGACGCCTGCTGAGTGCCACCCACGGAGACGAGTTCATTCACGCATCAGCCACGCACAGGCCTGCTGCACCCTGCACACCGCAGAGCAGCCACCAAGGCGGCTGTGGCTAGAGGGCGAAAAGCAGAAACAGGGACCCCACGCCTTCATCTCCCATTCTGGGTTCTTGCACCCAACTCCAGAACACGAGCAGGTGCTGGTCAGTGGACTGGGCCTCCCTCAGGGGACACTTTCCAGACAGCAGCAGGAGCGTACCATCTCCAGGGCAGGATAATTAAAAAGTATGATTTTTTCCAAATGGAAAAATGAGAAAAAAAAAATCACTGCAGTCCCGCCACCTAGCTATAAATAACTTCTGTTTACGCTTTGGTTTAATACCTTTCTGGCTCTTTCCTGTGCATCTGTAAATGTATTTTTAATTATTTATTAATTAATTTAAATGCAAATTAATTTAGAAAAACAAGGAAATACACCTAAGTAAATAAAAACAGACAAAAGCCAGTGTCACCGCACAGGCAGGGCAAGCGGCCACTTTGGGAGTCTCCATGAGCAGCCTCAGCAGGTCACTATGGGATATATATATATATATATATATAGATATTTTTTTTTTTTTTTTTAAAGAAAAAATTGAGCTGGGCGCAATGGTGCAACCTGTACTCTCAGTGACTCAAAAGGCTGTGGCAGGAAGATCGAAAGTTCAAGGTCAGCCTGGGTGCATTAACAAGACCCTGTCTCAAAATGAAAAGGACTGAGGATGCAGTTTAGTGGCAAGGACTTGCCTAGCATGTGTGAGGCCTGGGTTGGATTCCCCAGAGCCAAAAAAAAAAAAAAAAAAAAAAAAAAAAAAAGAATAGGAAAAAAAAAAGAAAAGAAGGAAAGGAAAGGAAAATGGAATCACTATTTCTGAAGCTGGCTTTTGGCGCACAGTAACATTACCATGAATATCGTTCTCTGTGGCACTAAATATTCTCTTGGTGTCATTTTAAATGACTGCATCATATTCCAGTGCAGGGGCGCCCTGTCCTTAAGGAGGGACTCACCAAATGACAGGATGCCCAAGCACTAGAATACAATAGCCATTGAAAATAGCCCCAGGGAGGAACCAGGCAGCATGGAAGGGCCCTAGTAGCTCCAGGTTGCAGTTGACCTGAGCTACCTGCCGCCAGAGGCCCCTGCTCTAGCTTCTGGCCTTTGGGATTCCGCCCTTGGGACAAATTCCTAGAAGTAGACTTGCTGGGTCAGAGGGAAGATCAGAGAAGGGCTGCGGAGTCCTGCGCATGTCTTACTCATCTGCACGTCCACCCCCTCACCTCCCCACACACCCGGCCGCGCCAAAGCCTCCGCAGAGGCAGGCTGAGTCCCAGAGACTCCAGAGCCTCCCGAGTTGCCTGGTTACCTGGCTGTCACCTGGTTCCTCAACTACACCCTCACCTCCATGAGGACAGGGACCTCGTGCTGTTCCCTGCTGTGTCCCCAGCACCTGGAACAGAGCCTAGCACGCAGTGGGCACCTAGCAGATGCTCGTGGTGAAGGGAAGGGGAGCTCGAGGGCTCCTGCCCAGCCCTCGGCAGAGGCCTGGGACCATCTGCTGGTGGGAGCTCGCAGGGCCTCCTGGGAGAAGTGGGGCGGCTCAGAGGTCCCCATCACCTGTTCCCATGCTCCTCTGGCCTGGGGTGCAGTACAGGCAGCAAGGCCCACAGCAAGCTCCTGGGGACAAAGTGCCCCAAGGGAGGTCCCTGTCCTCACTCTGGGGGTTGTCACCTGGGGACAAAGGGGGATAAGATGCCCTCCTGCCACGTGACAGGGGAGGTAGCTGGTGGCCAGACGTGGAATGGAGGATTCATCTCACGATTCATGTTCTCCTGCTGGGGCCGAGCCGGGCCGAGCCCGGGGCCGAGTCAGCAGTGGTTCCCAGGCCCCAGCGGTTTTGAGAGAGGTGGGGCCTCAAGCGCCCAGACCCTCCAGAGATGAAGCCTTCTGAGGCAGCAGCCAAGAGCCCGTCCTCCTGTCCTCTGCCTCCTGGCCCCCGCGGGCAGCGGGCAGCATGGCAGGCTGGCCAGGTGCAAGGTGGGCCTGCTGGGCCGCGCCTCATCCTCACGCGGGCCCTGGTCGCTGTGCTGTCTGCTCCCGCGCCCCCTGTTGCTTCGTGTGCATATATTTGTAATTTATGCAAAGGAAGCTGCTGTAGATCGCTTTCTCTGTCTTGCTGTTTCACTGGGCCTGAGCTTCTGAGAGCCCTGCATGTCGCTGTTTCTGTCCCCTCGGTGGCCTCAACTGTGGCAGAGTCCCCTGATGGGCGCCCGCCCCGCCTCTCTCCCCAGCTTTCCACCCGAGCCTCCCCAGGCCCCCTGGGAGCCGAGGGATGATTTCTCTGGAGATGTCCCCAGGGGCAGTTGCCGGGTCATCGGATAGCCATGTACTTAATTACTCTAAGTGCCCCTGGGCCCACCCGAGGCTTTCGCGGGCTGCCCAGTCCCTCCTGGGGTCTGCCACCAGGTCAGATGGCAAGGACGCTCCATCCTGAGGAACAACCCGGCCCGGCCTAAGGAGGGAGTTTCAGAGAATCACGTCAAGAAGCCTGGCAGCCGGCAGCCAGGCAGCCTCGGTCCCCAGCCACAGGGGACTGCCTGGTGGACTGCCGCACGGCTGACCGTGGAGCCTGCTGGGCCTCCAAGGTGGAGTTCAGCAGGTCTCGGAGACCACCGGGCGTGCCCGAAGCACAATTCTGAAATCCTGAGCTTGCATGGAAGGATCCAAGTAGCATCTCCAATTCACGTGGTGCTGAGGATTAAGCCACAATCCCAGCCCCATCAAAAATGCTTTTTTAAAAAATATTTTTAAGTTGTTGATGGACCTTTATTTTAATCATTTATTTATATGCGGTGCTGAGAATCGAACCCAGGGTCTCACACATGAGAGGCAAGTGCTCTACCACTGAGCCACAACCCCAGCCCTCAACGATGCTTTCCTTAAAGACTGGGGACAGCCGGGATGTCAACAGCACCTTTTCTCTGCACTTGCATCATGAGGGGGAGGGGTGTTTAATTTCTTCTTTATGTTTTCTTTATTCTCTAAATTTCCTGCAGTAAGAGCCTTTAATACCTTTTGTAATCAGGACAAATTAAACTTAAAAACAATAAATGCAAAATGTTATACAAGCTGAAGAAAAAATCACCCCTGGGGTTCGCGCACCTTTCCCAGGAGAATGGGAGTGTCCTTCCCGGGGCTTCGAGGCAGGGCCGCCTCTCCCATTTTACAGATGTGGAAGCAGGCTCAGCTGGCTTGGAATGGCTCGGCCAGGGCTGTCCAGCCAGCTGTGGCCCCCTGGGCTTGCCCTGTGTCCCAGGAGTCAGTGTGGAGGAGCCAGGCCAGAGAGCCTCGATGTGTGGCTTTAGGAACAGGAACAAGGCCACCCTGTGGGCCGTGCTGAGTGGCTCTGCAGTCACCCTAGCTCAGCACTTTCCAGGATGATGCCCTCGGGCAGCGTGGACTGTGGAGTCTTTGACTGAAGGGACATTTCCCTGCTAGAGGAAGAAAATGGCTGGGGGAGAGGTCTAGACCCTGTCCTTTGGTCAAGGACAGCCCTGCAGGAGGTCGTGGGGTGACAGGGACAGCTGCCAGCTCCCAGGCTCCCAGGACTCCCTCACTGCAGCCCTCCGGCCCCCGTCCCAGCCCAGTTTCTCCCCCTGCATCCCCTCAGCCTCCACACTTGTCAACGGGACCCCCATGCTCTGCGGGTTTCTGCTTAACGTTTTCGTGTCTGTGTAACACAGACAGCATGACACTAAATGTCCTCCTCAGATCATCACAAAAGGAACAGTCCTGTGAAGACCACCCAGGGCAAGAAATGGCACATAGGCCACACAGGCCTGTGATCCCAGTGGGAGGCTGAGGCAGGGGGATGGCGAGGTCAAGGCCAGCCTGGGTGACTCAGCGAGACCCTGTCTCCAGATAAAGTATAAAAATGGCTGGGGTGTGGCTCAGTGGTAGAGCACCCGGGTTCAATCCCTGGTACCAAAACCAAAAAAGGAGGAGGGGCTGGTAGGAGCCGGGTGACTTAGCAGAGAGCCTGGTGCTGGCACCTGCCGAAGCCGGCTGGGCGTGAGTCGCCAGTCTCTGGTGCGCGCCCGGCCATACCCAGGGCCCGTGGCCCCCGAGCTGTGATCGCTTGTGTCCGTCGCAGTTGCACTGACCCCAGCACCTAGCAGAGCCCACACCCTGCAGGTGCCCAGAAGGCAACTGTCACATTGACGAATGCGCAGAGCGGCTTGCCATCTGGCAAAACCATCTGGCCTCCCAGCCCGGGGACGGCCCCAGGAGAAGGTGGCAGGAATATCACCCCCACTTCTCCGCTGAGCAGACTGAGGTCCTGAGAGGCTCAAGACCCCCATCCTCCCCTCCATGAGTGAAGCCAAGGCCTCCAGTCACCTCTTGGGGTCCTTCATCCAGAAAAGCAGTGTCAGATTCCTGCAGCCCCAGGAGGAGGAAGGAGGGCGGAGGTGGCCCCCAACGTTGCTCCAGGCAAACCTTGGCTTCCTCCGTGAATGTCGTCCTCAGGGCAGCACTAGGAGCAGGTCCCCTTCTTTTTTTTCTTTTTAATATTTATTTATTTGCTTTAGTCGTACACGATGCGTTTATTTGTATGTGGTGCTGAGGATCGAACCTGGGCTGCGCACGTGCTAGGCGAGCGCTCTACCACTGAGCCACAACCCCAGCCCCAGGTCCCCTTCTTGTCCCCATTTTACAGATAAGGAAACTGAGGTACAGGAGAGTAAGGCTCCGCACGCAACACGGGATCCTCAGTGATCACTGCGCACAGCGGGGCCCAGCCCAGCCTGGCTGGCTGCAAAGTGACTTCCAGCATGATTCCTGATGCCTCCTAGTTCACGCCTGTCCCAAGCCCCAGGTGACTCCATAACAGGCGTGTAACCGAGTCCTGGCACTCTTCCCACAGCCCTGGCTTGTCAGGACAGTCTCTGGGTGTCCTCCTAGCTTCCGGGCCTGTCAGTGCCCCTGCCAGTTGCCACACCCTCCACCCACAGGGGACTCTTTCCTCCAGCTGTCCGGCCTCCAGCCTGGGGCAGGACTTGGCCAGCACTCCCAGCTCGGCAGCCTCAAGGGCATGCTCTCCTCTGCCCCAGCGCCCGCCCTGGGGACTGGCCTCGCCCGCCACAGCCACAGCCACGCTGCACCTGCCTCGTGGGCCTCTGTATCTGACCAGCCCCCACGGTCCATCTGCATCACCCTGCTCAGCCCTGGGCTCATTTATGGAGCACCTACTGTGTACCAGGCACCACTCTAGGCCCAGTGGGTGGACAGCCACAGGCCTCTGCCCGCAGGCTGCAGGTGGACAGACAGGAGAGGAGGTGAGAGGCGTCCTCTGCACCGGAGGCAGGGAGGTCGTCTGGGAGGGAGGCGCCCGCCCACGGCTGAGCCTCTGGGTCACCCGGCAGAGGTGGGGCGCGCCATGCCTGCGGCTCAGGCACGGCAGGCTGCACTCAGCCTCCGCGCACCCTCGGCCTGCACCTCGTTGCCTGGGCCAAGTTCAGGAGCCTGTCTGGGCTCCTCGAGGGGAAGCACAGGCCAGGCCTGGTACCTAGGCAGGGCTGCCTCCCGGGGCTCAGGAGGCAACTCAGGGGTTCTAAGTGGGGGTCAGGAGGGGCAAGGGAGGGGGCAGCTGGGGGTGTCCTGTGCCCACACTGGCCCCAGCAGTGCTGCCAATCACATCCTGGCCATCAGGGAAGTCCCTGTTGAAGAAGGGGGTGCAAATCCCTTATCTCAGGACAAGGAAGAAATAGAAGTCCAAGTCCTCATAAAAACAGAGTGAAAACAACAATATATTTAAATTTTGAATATAAAAATTTGAGGGGATAGAAAATACCCAGTAAGCTTTACTAAACTTTGGTTGTCGGTTCATTACATTCAAAACACATAGAAACAATTTTTCTTAATAGCATTAAGATAAACAATTCACTTAATCATTTTCCTACCACAGTTATTTTTTTTTTTTTACAGCATGCCTTTATTTTATTTGTTTATTTTTACGTAGTGCTAAGGATCGAACCCAGTGCCTCACACATGCTAGGCAAGTGCTCTGCCACTGAGCCCTAGCCCCAACCCCCACAGTTAAATTTTTTTTTTTTTTTTTTTTTTTTTTGGTACTGGGGATTGAACTCAGCGGCACTAGACCGCTGGGCCACATCCCCGGCCCATTTTTTGTATTTTATTAGAGACAGGGTCTCACTGAGTTGCTAAGTGCCTCGCCATTGCTGAGGCTGGCTTTGAACTCGCGATCCTCCTGACTCAGCCTCCCAAAGTGCTGGGATTACAGGCGTGCGCCACCGCGCCCGGCTACAGTTAAATTTTTAATAAAGGATTTCTTGACAGTTTATTTTCTTAAAAGCCCAGCAGAGCACGGCAGCTCTCAAAGTAAATCCTGTCCAATGAGCACTTGCCATGTCTGAGCGGGTGGGCTCTGCACTCTGGGTGTGCAGGAAACGCACGACAGCCCAGCTCCGTTTACGGCAGTAGGTGTGATGGAGACTCTGTGTTTGGGTTCAGGAGAAGCAGACTTTGAGTCCTGGCTAGGTGAGAACAAGTGACTTTACCTCTATGAACCTTGGTTTCCTCAACCATTAGACCATCAAATATGGGGAAGGGCCAGGGGCACATGGTTGATAACCCCAGGACAGGAGGATTTCCACAGGGATTCATGAGATCATGACCTCAGAGCGTTAAGCACATATGGCACAGGATGGTTCTTTGTTTTAGAGTCAGCCTTGTGTTATTTGGGAGCAGAAGAATGGAATTGACAAGCTTTGCTCTTTAGGTAGGCATGTTAAATTTTGAGGATAATCGCTGAAAAAGCAGAAAATATATAAATTCTGAAACAGTAGAGAGAGAAAATGGAATCTGAAGAAATTCAAGCAATACAAAATATGACAAGAAATAGGAAAGAGTAAGTTACAAAAATCAGAAATAGCACAAAATAATATTATAGGAATAATTCCAAATATATTATAATAATTACAATAAATGTAAATGGACTAAACTTCCAGTTAATAGGCAGAGATTTTCAGACCAAATTAAAACCAAAATCCTAACTAAAATATGAGGATGAATGATGAAAGAAGACGTGATACACACACCAGCTGGAAGAAAGGCAGTGTCGCTTTTGTAATCTCAGACATTTTTACTTTAAGGCAAAGGCAGACGGATTAGGGACCAGAACGTTAGTACTTTCCCACTCCCAAGTTCTGCTACTGCGTATTTTGATGTGCTGTCACTGTCACCAAACCAAAATGCATGCAGGCACATCAACCAGCACAACTGGGTGTTCTCCAGTCCACCCGGGTCCACTGCTCAGCAGACCTGGCTGAGGTCGGCCATGAGCAGGCCTCACACCAGGTGCTGGATGCAGACGTGTTCCCACAGAATTTCTGCTCCTAGACTCATAGGCTGGACAAGGAGACAGGTGCATTGGACCAAATGACAACCAGCATGACGGGGCCTCACAAGAGAACGCGTGTGATGAGTGAGGGAGCAGAGGTCAGACAGGACTTTCCTAGGATGGGCCATTGGAATTTTCCAGAGGACAAGGAGGGCGACATTCCAGGAAGCAGGCAGAGCCTGTGCAAAGACAGAGTGGCAAGCGTGGCAGACTGTCCATCTCTCTCCAGTGGCTGGCACAGCGGAGGTGGCAGGGGCAGGTTCTGAAGGGACTCTGACACCAGGTGGAGGGGCATGGAGAGTCATGGAGGGCAGGGACAGGCACATGCTGAGATCCAAACCTCACTTTCGATGGTTCTGACAGCCAGCATGAGGAAAGATGCTGGGGAAGGAACTAGAAGCCCAGAGACAGGACAAATGGGAGCGACGGCCATTATCAGCTTGCATGGGCGACTTAGAAGTAAATGCTGTGCCTTGCCACATCCCAGTTGCCCACCGCCTTGTCCTGAGCACTCACAAGGACTCAGGATACCCGTAAAGAATGTGAGCTCAGAGAGGCCAAGACATGCCCGAGGTCTCACAGCTGGTCAGCAGCAAACCCCGGGCCCAGCCCACCCACCTCTTCCCACAGCATCGCTCATGCTCTAAGGAGTCCTGCAGAGGAGGGCATGTGGCAGTCCTGTTGAAGGAAGGGATTCACTGTCTGCAGCCACCAGGCCTCCTTTGCAGCAGCACCTCAGCCCGCTTACTTCTCCAGTGCATTCGACTGAAGTGCCTGGCAGGGGGACCCCACCCCCTTGGGGAGTGCCCCTTCATCTCCTGTCACACACCCCTTCCCACAGGCACACTGAGTGGGGACAGCCTCAGGCTCCTCTGTGGACATGCCCTCAGCACAGTCCTCGGTCCAGACACCAGGAGGCGGGAGAGCAGCCTCGCTGAGCTGGGGACTGACCCCGCACCGCCTGCGGCACGCTCCCCGGCCACCTCTGCTGCGTCACTTGGCCTCACTGAGCCTTGGTCTCCTAGCTTCTGAAATGGGTGTGATGTTCGCCTGTGGGGTTGGGGTGGGGAGGAAATGGGGGCCTGGGTGCTGCAGAGGCGCAGGAGCTGCAGGAAGGAGGCTACTCGCAGAAGGCGGGCCTGGCCCAGACCCCGGCTCTGCCCTTGCGCCCTCGTGCCCCCCGCCTCTCCGCCTTCTCCGAAATGGAAACCCCAAACCACCGGCTTGTGTGGCTGGTTGCTTCACTCAGCTTGTCTGTTGCTGTGACCAAGAGATCTGACAAGAACAACGCAGAGGAGGAAAGGGTCATTTGGGGCTCACAGTTTCAGAGGTCCGTGGATGGCCGGCTTCACTGCTCCGGGCCTGAGGTGAGGCAGAAGGTCGCAGCGGAGCGGGTGGAGGAGAGCGGCTCAGGACGCGGCAAGCGGGAAGCAGGGAGCACAAGCTCCACTCATCAGGGACAAAACAGGAACCCCAGGGACAAACACCCCCGACGGTGGCCACGCCCCTGTGCAGTTACGCCCAGGTGGCAGCCTCACCAGTCACTCCACCTCTGAGAATCCCTGCACTGTCCCACCCATGAGCTCTGGGGACACCTCACGGCTAAGCCACAACATGGGTGAAGGAACACCTGGAGTGACAAATGTAGAACACCCAGCCCAGCCTGGCATTTGGCACCTGTGCTCCGTGCACACTTACAGGAGCCAAGCCTACCCGAACTGAGTCTCGCAGAGCGCCCCGAGGCTCCAGAGCAAAGCTGCGGGGTGACCTGTGACACCCCCCCACAGTGGCGGCCCCGCGCACCTGGGCCTTCACTCACCCACGACAGTGGACGCCTGAGGGGACCGGAGCCCTCTGGGCTTGGGCCTGGGGGGTGGCGGGGGCTTCCCAGGTGGAGGGAAGGGAAGGCAGCGGGGACCGTGTGTGCAGACGACGAGGCCGGGCGAGGGGCCCACGGCCTGGCATGGGCTGTGGGGTATCCGGAGTGAGGGCCCGCTCAGAGGGAAGGGAGAGGAGGGCAGATGCCAGTCAGGCAAGGCTCCTGGGAGCACTGGGGAGCCCTGGAGGGGGCTAGAGGAGGGTGAGTCAGGGTCAGCTCCAGGGGTCGCAGGACCCCAGAGACAGGCAGGCGGCGTGAGGCAGGGGTCCAGGGACAGAGGACGGGCCTGCACTGGGCTGTGGAGGTGCAGAAGAGATGGAGGCCACACAGAGGAGGTTGGGAGACTCCCAGAGAGGCCTGATGGCTGAGCTGGAGAGGCCTGGCTGAGAACAGGAGCCCTGGACGGGGGAAGGGGCCAGCAGGGCGCCTGGTGCTTGCTGGGCGCTGGGGAGGACTTGGGCCCTCCAAGTGTGACCAAGACCCAGTGAGTTGTTGCTGGCACCTGGACCAGCGACCTCTTTGCTCTCAATTTTTCTGTCCGGACTCTTGAGTCCAACCTTTAGAAAGCCCGCCTTGTCCCTCCCAGGTGAGGGGCTGACCAGAAGCTCCTTCTCTTCTTACTGTCTTTTGTTTATTATTTATTTGTTTTAGTTGTACACAATGCTTTTTTTTTTTTTTTTTTAACGTGGTGCTGAGGATCGAACCCGGGCCGCACACGTGCTAGGCGAGCACTCTGCCGCTGAGCCACAACCCCAGCCCCATTCTTACTGTCTTCCTGTTGTCATCATTGTCAACAGCAGCAGCACGGAGCAGGGCCTTCATTCATTGCCAGGGTCTCCCGGGCGGGCACGGGGAAGGCGTCCTGTGCTGGGTCCTAAGGCGGATTCGTTCGGGGACACAGAGCAGAGCCAAGCGCCGGCTCTCCCAGGCCAGCTTCACAGAACTTCCACACCGTGTGCGCGGGAGGAGGCGGGGCAGGTTCCAGATGCACTTGGTCGTGACATTTCTGTTGCCTAGCATCCCGGGAACAGCTCTGAGAAGCGCAGGCAGCGTGTGCCTGAGAGAGTCTCACTAAGGGGTAAACTGAGGCTCCGGGCCGCAGGGAGGAGCTGGGGTCCCGAGGCTCGGGGGCCAGAGACTTTGTCAGGTCCCACCTCCCTTCCCCGGAGATGCCCCTGCGCCACCTCTAGCTCAGGCACAGCCAAGGCCAGCTGGGGACTTTCACCAACCCTCAGGACCCACGGTCTTTCTGAGTGTCCCACCCAGCACAGTGGTCACTGTGGGAAATTAGAAAAAGCAGAAATGCACCAAGAAAAAGAAAGACCACCCTGTCAATTTCAGTTCAGTGTCCAAGAGTAGGCACGGCCCTGGGCCCGAATTCCATAAAGCCAAAATTTTCGAAGCATATTTCATGACATTAGAAAATTCTCCTGGTATAATATTATTAGGGGGAAATACAGGACCCTGGAAAGGATATTACATCATCAAAATTTTCTGAAAAAGTATTAAAACATGATGAAAAACATACCCCAGCACAGGAAGCAGATTGGCAGGAGGGTTACACCAGTCACTTCATATGTGAAATTCTCTTGACTGATTTTTCTTTCCTTATAATTTTTTTCCTAAAGTGATCACATGCGACTTTTTCAGCGGAAGAGAAAGGCATATGAAAGTGGCTTTATCTGTAACTTGGTACCCAGCCCAGGCCTGTCCCGTGGGAGACTTCAATTAGTGTGTTCTAAAGGGGGTTCCCTTCCCATGATCCTTCCTGCTCTGGGTTCTGCATTGCCCATCTTAGTCCAGATTCCACTCATTGTGCCCGTAAACCATTCAGAGTGGCCTGAGAATCGCCAAGTTTTAAGGGCCTAATTACATCTCCTGTCTCTCTTTCACCCTGGGACAGCAAAGAATCCTCCACCAGGCAAGGGCCCCAGTTGTTTTCCGTGTCCTCAGGAAATCTGGTTTCTGTGCAGGGGCTGAACCTCAGTTCTGGTCAAAAAGGGCCCCTCCTGAGCTGGGGGTGCAGCTCAGGGGCAGAAGGCATGCTTGGCATGCTGGAGGCCCTGGCTCCACCCCCAGCACCAAAGGGGGCATGGCAGATGAGGGATTCCAAAAGAAGCTGTAAGCCGGGCACTGTGGCGCACACTTGTAATCCCAGCAGCTAGGGAGGCTGAGGCAGGAGGATCGTGAGTTCAAAGCCACCCTCAGCAAAAGTGAGACCCTGTCTCTAAATAAAACACAAAATAAGGCTGGGGATGTAGCTCAGGGGTCCAGTGCCCCTGAGTTCAGTCCCTGGTGCACCCCCAAAAAGGGGGGAGCTGTTTTTCAAATCCACACCACTGAGTGCCTGGGGACTGCACAGAGCCGCTGTGCTCTCCCAAGCTCCGTGGTCCAGACGCAGACCCTGTCCTTGGTGGAGAGGCCCGGATTCTGGTGGGTGAAACAGAAGTAGCAGTCAGCTCAGTGCAGATGGGGGCCCAGAGCAGGGGTTCCCTGACCAGACCGGGGTGGGCAGATGGGGAGGGGACAGGACTCCTCTGGAGCAGGTAACACCAGAGCTGGATGTCAAAGGGAGAGGAAGATAGCCAGAAAAAGTAGTGGAGGGAGCAGCGAGGGCCAGGGGTGGGCAGGACAAGTTGGCTGTGTTCAGGGGTGGGCTAGGGCGGAGAGGAAGGGGAGCACTGTGGAGCAGGAGGGGGAGGCCCTCCAGGGATGAGCTGCTCCAGGGCAGGGTCCCTGTGGGGTGGGATTACGCCAGGAATGACTGGGAGGCTGGGAGCAGGGAGGGTGGGGGTCTGAGGGTAGAACAGGTTCTTCTGTTGCCATGGGGATGGAGAGGCGGGGCTGCAGCGGGACTCCCAGGCCCAGGAACAGGCAGGGACCTGAGGGCCTGGGCACACCAGAAAACGTCTCTTCTGTGCTGCAGATTGTCAGCGGTAAGGAAGCAGTGAGGGTCTCCCTCCGCAGGCGGTGCAGTGCATGCGGCCTGTGGTCAGAAAGGCTCGGGGCTCTGACCCCACGGGCCTGCTACCTGTTACTCCGCGCCA